>VZRO01003176.1:395045-415700 GCA_013397915.1 Daphoenositta chrysoptera
CCGGCCCCTCCCGGCACGGGGCACCGGCACCGGGACCCACCTCCAGGTGAGGATGGAGCCGGCGGCTTCGCCGGGCTGAACGCTCGTGGCTACGAGTCCGGCGTGGGTTTCTGGGAGGAAAATAACGCGATCCAAAGCAAACTAGTTGATAAATGCAGGCATCTCCCTAGACTGGAAACCCAGTTCACCCGGAGTTCAGTCTAGGCGAGCAGAAGCGGTATGAGGGGACACGGAGGCAGTTTTTAATTTCTGGAGTTATCTTTAGAGAACAGAGGGTTTCTTTGGGCGCTGCTCTCCCGCAGGAGTGCTTCTCGGCACGTCCCGATTCCCCTGCCCCTGCTCGGCCACACTGGCAGCTCGGACCTTGCAATGCCCCTTCACACCTCACCCAAGCCTCCAGAACGGGTATGTTCAAACCACGGCAAACACACAGCAAAGAATGATTGGTACAGTATTTTAGCCCCAATGTGCCAGTGATGGGCAACCGGACAGCACCCTGCTGACGTCTGGGATTCCCGGGGGCTGGCTGTAGAAGTAGCCAGGAATGATGTGATACCTGGTCGTAGCTGTGTCATTAGTTTTTTAAGCTTTTTCAGGGGGTAGGAAAACCCCTTATAGTAATTGTATTACAATACTGCTTTCAATCTGTAGCTGACTTGTGTTACATACAGATTAACATGTTTAAAAAACCCAACTATGCTCTTTTTTTAATGTCAGACACCTATCCTGAAATTCTTGTATTTTATTGCAAGATTTAAAAGTTGCAGCTATTAAGAGAATAGGCTGTATCTACAGCACGAGGTAGAGGGGGTGAATAGTAAACCTGAATGGTCTCAGAAATGAAAATTGGAAATGCTGCCGCTAAATCTGTTTTGTTTATTAATGATGCTCACCATTTGACAAGAAAGCTATCCCCAGTTTATCCCGAGAAGATTTCATTTTATCACATGCCTGGTGTCTCATCAATTCCTTTCATGTCCCTGGGATTTTCTCTTTTCCAGGCTCAGGCCACAGCAGCTCTCTGTGTTGGGGATAACTGTTAAGCTCTTCTTTTGAATTCATGAGCTTCCAAATTAAACTTTTGCTGACACCTGCTACCTAGCCTGGTTGAGCATAATGACAGTGTCAGCCAGGCCACTGGAGCTCTGCCACCAAATGAAGTAAACCACAAACAAAAATAATTGTAAGGTGCCTAGACTAGGTAACACAATGATTTGGGGGATGTCTGGGAAACTCTGGCAACTGGAAATCCAATCAAAGTCTGCTTCTAATGGAGCAAACTTTCCAACAGTAATCACAGGCAGGAATTAAATCCATAGAGTAGATGGCAACAGAGATTAATAATCATCATCAATTAGCTGATGGAATCAAACAGAACAAAATGAGGGTAAACAAAAACCTGTCTCCCCCTCCCCCTTGAGTCCAATCCCACCTTTATTTATCCAGAGTCAAGGATCTCTCCTGAGCACTGGCTTCAAGTGCCAAAAATTTAGCAGGTGTCATAACATAAGGTCAAGACTTAATTATTTATATGGAGACATCAATCATCCTGTGGGGATGATTTATTTATAAATCACCAGAGCTGTAAAACAAGACAGTGAGTTCTGATTTCCCTCCTGCTCCTTCCTGAAGGGACCAGGAAGGTCTACGCTGTGGCCAAATGACCTCAGGAGCTTGTAGAAGTTTTTGCCCAGCCCCACATGGAAGCAGCTTTTTTACACCTTTTAAATCGTGCAACCAAAATGCCACTGGGGAAATCTCATGCATATTTGCTACATCTCAGTAATGAACATTTACTGATTATGGATTATCTGGAGAATTTAGCTTTTTAAACATTATTCAAATTTTTATGTTTATGTAAGCTAATAAGACTGAGGAGATTCAGTAACTACTCTTTGCCTAATGGTATTTGAAAAGTGTGTCTGTGGGGCTTAGCTCAACATCTTCCAGAGTCACTTTTAAAAGACTAAAATAGAATTTTTCTGTTTGAGAAAAACCACCCTATCTCTACTCAGTATAATGTTCTTTGCTCACAATTAATGCCAAAAATCAATTTTCTAATATGCTTTTTATGTTTCTGCTGAGCACAAACAGGATGGCACAATAAAAGCTTTTATTGCCATCTGATCAGACTGCACTGGGGGTAAGTGGCTTGGGCCAGTTGGACTGCGAGATTGCTGTGCTGGATGCAGCAAACACAGAGGGCATGGGATGCTGAGCACCAGCCACAGTCCTGCTCTCAGGGTCATTCAGAGAAATATTATCAACTGTGTGGGCAGAAGCAGGATCAGGCCCATTAGGTCTTCTGATAGCTGGACAAAGTAATGAACATGAGCTTGGGATGTTCCTTAATCTCCTTTTCTGGGATTTTGATAAAGGGTTAATTACAGCCAGGGATTCTCAGAGATTTGTCCATTTATTTATCTGTTAAGAGAAATCATGCTATTGATCTTACTCACATGACCATTTTTCAGGCAGGGAGGTGATTAACTTTGAGTGAAACTAGTAAAAAAAGAATATAGGAAGAGAGATGAAAAGTTACGGTAAAAATAAGAGCTAGGAGGGAAGGTTTCCTTTGCTCTTCTATTGTTATGTCGTAAAACTGTGTAACCCAAACTCATCAGCTTTACCATCAAGAAAAGAGGAGCACGAGCAGTATCCAGGGCATCTTGTGATCCTTCTGAACTTCATGGCAGGACTCCATTTTGGCAAGAGAAAGTCAATAAGCTCTCCTGCACATCCATTATTCTGTTCCCACTGATTTTAAAAGAAGACCATTTATCACTGTATTTCAGTGACAGAAATACTAAAATAATGTTTCACTGGGTTTATAAGAGGGTGTAAAAAAGGATGGATGAGCTGGCAACATCTTCAAGGAACAATTAAGACATTAAGAGTGCAGGAAAATATTTTTAGGAAATAACTTACCAGTAAGAAAACAGGAATCTAGGACCCAATTCGGTTATGAGATGTTTCTCAAGCACCCTCTGGATTTTGCTCAGAGCATGTGAAAAAAATGAAAAATTCATAGTATTTCTTGTAGGCAAGACCAGTCATCTGCTTGTGTATTTTTATGGTATACTGGGTATATTTATAGCATTTAGTAATGCCAGCAATGTTCAGTGTAAAGAGTAACAGATGAATGTATCATGAAACAAGGCACTGGCAAGGCAGGTGGGAAATGATTTCCAAAATATTGCAGCAACCAGGCTGGGAGAAATCTAGGAAGATGGTAAACATACCAGACCTAGGTAGGTTCAAGCAAAGCCAGGGCTAAAGCCCCAGGCCGAGCCCTGTGCACGTGCTCTGCAGAGAGGAGAGCCAGGACCTGCTGTGTGTGAGCCCCAGCAGAGGTGGCTTCCACGCCACTCCAGCCTCGGGGCATCCGAGGGCACGGGCGACAGAAAAATCGTAGTTGAGTGCAAAGAGAAGAAAGGACGGGTATGAAATTGTATTGGCTCAGCTGCAAGAAACAAATCACAGATCTCCCTAATCAGACAGATGATACCTAACTAGGGCATGATGTGAACCACAAAGAAAGGTGGCAGATTTCAAAAATTAGTCATGGCAAAAATGTTGAATTTCACAGCTTGAAGTGAATTCATGTTATAGGATGAAACAGCAGAAAGTGATTAAGAGCTTTAACTGATAGGAGCAATAAGCATGTGAGACTTAGTCATCACACAGCAGCCGACATTTCTCTCTGGCTTCAGCTGAGCCACAGGAGCAGCCCTTCAGCCTCCAGTTTTTGATGCTGAGTGGGAGCTGTTGGGGACAATCACAAACCAACGAGGTCACACAGATGTTTCCTGGAGTTTTCTGTTTCTGTGAGGCACAACCATGGCAGTCCAATAGGAGTTAGAGCAGCTACTCTGTAGGGAGATGTTCTTCAGGCACAGGCTCTGCTCCTGGTGCCACCACTGAAACCTGGAGTCGTGGCTTCAGCAGTGGAGCACAGGCCGTGAGAAGAATCAAGGGACAGCAGGACCTCATCTTCACAGCGTGATCCCACTGCTGAAGAGCAGAGAGGGACGGCTGAGAAAGGTTGGATCAAGGGGGGCCACTGTTGCAGCACACTCCCTGCCATGCTGGGGACGACCTTCCAGGACTGGCAGTGCCATTTTTAGAGCCACTAGGTGTTGGCATGTGCCACCTCATAGTAACCATACCACAGCACGCATCCCTAATAGAAAACAATCATTAAACAGTCTGTTACCATTTACTGTTCTTTTAGGGGATCAAAACCAGTGTCACAAGCGTCTGTCTCAGGTGGTGTTGCATGACTTTTGCTGGTAAAACACTTCAATAGCTGTGACAGCACACTTTGACGGAGATGTCTGTTAACAGATACTTGAACACTACTCTACTATTTGTATCGCTGCTTAGATGAAGATAAAAATTCTGGAGAAAAATGTCACCATTATATCTTAATACTTTTGTTTCAATGTACACTCTTCTGTCATAGCTATTGAAAATCCATAGAGCAAAATGGAAGCAAAGTGAGCTAATATTAACCAGGACAAGGCCACCCTGGCGAATTGGTCCTCCGGCAGCATAAGCCTCCTCAAGCCCTTGCCGGTGGTGGCCGGCTGCGGGCGGGCTGGGCAGCGCCCGGCAGCCCCGAGCGGAGGCCGTGCCGGGAGGTTCACAAAGCCCGGCGCTGGCAGGCGGAGCCCAGGCTGCAGCGGAGCCGCCGGCCCTTCGGGGAGCAGAGCCTGGCAGCTTCCTCTGCTTATTGAGGGTGCTCCAGCACCGTCGGGTCGGTGAGCGCAGCTGTATTAACACTGTGCAGGGAGAGGAGAAGCTGTGGAAGTTGCCAGGACTGAAGGCATAGAGGAATGTAATGGGGCAGTGCCAGTTCCTTCCAAGCCCACCTGGAATTCATTAGCCATCCGCTGGAGGTGGCGGAGCACCCGCATCCCGGAGTATCAAACACTCATCCTCTGTTCACAGTCCAGCTGCACCTCGACTGGGCACTGCGTGGCCACAGCTCCACTCCTGACCCAGCACGAGAGGATTTTCAATTGTACCATGAAGAGAGATACCAAGAACAAGGATGAAAATACAAAGTTTGAAAAAATTATCATTTCTAAAGCATTTTGAAAGGAATGCCGTTGGAGTCCTGGTAAGGAAGTAAAAAGGACTTTTAAAAAGGCAGTCGGGGGAAAGACCCTCTTCTCCTAAAATGAATTTGGAACCTGGCAAGTTTTTAAAAATCTTTCAGTAACACTTTGCAAATCAATGCTAATTTGATGTATTGGAGCTCAGCACTGTGCCAATTCACTGTCAAACCAGTATTAACGAGGCATTTTTGGGGAATGCTTATAGTTCAAGGTCCATTAAATATGCAAACCTGGCAAGTATTTCACCACCCTTAAAACACTTAATTTGAAATGGGCATCAGAGCACCCATAAATGGTCTTTCAGTCTTCATGAGAATGAAGCCTCCCTCTCTCAAAAGTGCGGGTCAGCGTCCTGGGAGAGGGGGTTGGTGGCTGTGCCTGGGATGAAGACAGGAGGCAGGAGGGGACTGGTGCTGCCTGCAGTGCTGCCAAGGACAAGCACAGCCACGCTAAGGTCTGCTAGGGCCTGATCTGCCCACTGACATTCATACAGCAACCAACCTCGTGAAAGTCAGGAAATGTTAAGTAAATGGCAGTCCTAGAGAGAGCACTAATTAGTCACCTTGGTAAACGTGGCCGGATCAGTTGCATAAACTTTCTGAGTGCTTTTTGAACTTGAGTGCCTGTGATCTGACATCCACTTTTAGCTAGGAGCTAAATAAAAGTTGTTTTATTTTTTAACAGTTGCCAATTTAGCCAAAGTTGCAAGAGATCCTGCTCTTTAATTCTGGGTTCCTTTAATGCCTCCACAAAAACAGTTTGAGAGATGTTGATTTCTCCTTCTGTTCAGTGTGGTCCTCAAATACAGACCCGATCCCCTCCTGAGTTGGGAGAATCACAGCAGTAGTTAGCTGGTGACATGTACATTTAGATGACTGACTTCAGGCACCTACGTTTGAATATGTGATTTAATATGTCTTCATTTTTATGTACTGAAATTGGGATACTACTTAGCTGAAAGAAGTTATATTAATTTTTGTGTTGCTTTTAAGTTCTTTAATGGAAGATGTTACATAAATAATTATTTAACATACTTTAACAGGGTCTTTTGCACGAGCTGCTTGATCTGCTTAAAGCATATAAATCAGTATGAGCTGAATTAGTAAAATAACTTCAGAAATCTAAAGAGTGCATCAGAAGTTAGACTAGTGCATAAGAAGGGGTAAAAGCTAAGTTGCTCTTTCATTGGCAAAAAAGAGACAGATTGTTGTTTTGTGAACCTTTAGACTTCTCATTTCTCAGGAATCACAAAAACCATTTGTGAAAAGATCTAGGAAATAAAGAAAGAAATTGTACATGTAGCATCCTGGTCAGTAAAGCATGTGAGTCTGCAGGCAGATAGACAGGATGATGCCATGAATCTCGCCTTTGTGTTGCAGTTCAGAAGAGGAGTTATTTTCTTCATCTGAGCAGATGCCAAAGGCTCAGAGAAGGGCAAGCAGACAGAACGCAGCCTCTTTCTTGTAGCAGAAATGTATTTGCCTGATTTCTCAAGTAACAGAAGAGAGAATCCCGTCCTAATCCGCAGTGATCAAAACCTCTTCGTCTGGGGATTATCACAGCACTGGGCGTAAGGCAGAGCATGAGCAACTGTTATTTCATCCTTCCATCCCCCAGTCCAGAACTTATTCCATCCAACACAGATTTCCACATCCACCAGTTCTAGGAAAAGTTCCTTCCCTGCCATCTTTATGATATTTTACAAATACACGCATGCTTTTTTCCATCTTTCCTCAAAAGTATACTTTATCACACTCACATCCAAAAACTTCCCTCTAAAGCTAATTCATTACTTTTCTGGCTTTTCTTCTCAACGGCTATTCAGATCACATTGTTAGTGTTTCTTTGAATAATACCAAAGCCCTGTGACAATGTTTTAATTAGTCACTTATAACTTACTAGCAACATAGTTCACATTTGCCTGTTAGTTATGGCTGTGTGATCCACCCAAGGAAGCTGCTGTCCAATAAATTACTGAACCGTTTGCCTTCATGCAGTGCTCCCCAAACTCTCCAGCATCTCTTCACTGCTTTCCATCACCTAACTTAGTGCCAAGACGAGGGATGGCAGCTGTTTCAGCACTTAATGCCAGTATTTCTTTGTAGACTAGGGGGAAGGGATTTCCTTTCAAGATGCCCCTCTTCCCACTGAGACTGGCAGTAATATTTTCATGTCTTTAAATACCGGTCTTGGAGTTATCGGTGTGACAGCAAGGTGCAGAGATTTTATGATACAGAAAATTTAGATGAACAATATCTTTTTTTTTTTTTCCCCAGCATTTAAAATCTAAAGTTACTTTTGAATCTTTGAATTAATTAATTCATCCTTTTCTCATAAACACTTCAATTGTTTAATGCTTTGGAATATCATTGCCCATATTGTTTTGTGTATGCTGCCACTTCTGGAGGTCTCGGTGTCACCCCACAGCATTAGATGTTGTAGATGCACATAACACATGCGAGTCTATAGCTCATGTAAAGCTCTTCTATTCTGTACCTTACACAGGAGGGCTACAGCACTGATGGCAGCCTGTACATACTATCTATAAATAACAAATCATCACACTTACCTGCACTGTGTTCTTCTAGTACATTATTATTAACCTCTGTTGCAGCACTTTTATTTCAAAATACTAGAATCAGCTTGTTATTCTACCTTTAGTTTACACTGGGAGAAACCTCAGCTCAGGGTAATGTCAGGAGATTATCTGAGGTCTCTGTTATAGTAGCAGCATGTTGCTAGCACAGAAATTCATCTGGTTTTCATAAATATTTGAATAGGGCTCTGTCATCCTCATCATCTTTTTGGGCTGGTTGGAAGAGGATCCCCCCGTGATTGCAACCCATTTCTGAGTTGTCATGGAAAGTCAGTCGGTGATATTTCAATCAAGTGTTCGTATAACGAATTCCATTCAAATTCTGTCTGAAAGGGAGTTAAGGTTTCATCCTGCTGCTTAGAGAATGATATGCTAAATGCAGCTTCCCATGGGCTTGGCTGCAGTCCAGCACTTTCTAATTTATAGTTCTCCTTCCCAGTTCTGGCTGTGACCTTGGGAGTGCACGGTGAAGTTCTCCCAGCTCTGGAGCTTTTTGCAAAAGCACCATCCCAGTGCTTGCCCCCTTCCCAGCCAGCACATGGCAGCAGCAGGGCAGCTCCTGGGAAATCCAGGGCAGTGCTCTGGCACACGGGCAGGTGGGAGTAGCGCACAGGGGAGTGCTCATTTTCCCTTTTTTACTATTAGGAGCAAATCATGGAACATTGTTCTTAAATGACAGAAATTATTAGCCAGCTTCAAAGCATGAAATTCATTCACAGAAGAGGTTTAAATTATATTAGCCAAAGGCATTTTCTGTAGAGACAGCCACAAAACAGCTCTAATTGGAGATCTCCAAACAGCTGTTGTGCCCTATGTATTTATATTGAAAAAATAACTTGGAAGATTATGTTAACATGCAATTAAATTTAAAAAAAGTTTTAACATTATTACTGATCTTATTGATAGCATACAGAGGGTGCCTAAGATGCTTTACTGAGAAGTGTGTGTGTCCATGGCCAGAGGAGCTGACAACCCAGATTATAAGACATGCCACTTTTAATAGAAAAATTGTGTAATTGAGAGAAATTATTGCCCCTTGAAGATTACATTCATTATAGATTGTAACAGAGATATGTCTTCAGAATGACTGCAGTTCCCTTCAGTTAAAGAGCTATTCAGAAATACCAGTGTTTGAGCTCATGGACGTAGCTACAATTGTTTTAGCAGAGTTAGTGAAAGAAAGCAATTTAGAGGAAGGTACAGCAGACCTGCACAGCTTTTGTTTCTTTATTCTTTCCAGATTTTTCAAGGACACATCTTCTGAAAGTACTTGTTTATACTTACCTATGTGGATTCCTTAAGATGGGGAATAATTTTGAAATAGATAAGGATGACTTCTAAAATTATGATTTAAATTTTTTTTTAAAATTTTAAAATCATGATTTTAAAAGTCTTTTAGGCTTTTTATTTCACTAGTAATTGCCATGGGTTTTCTGCAAAACAAGTCATATGGATTTAGCTTTGAAACCAAAGAAAAACAACTTTTCATTTTTTCATTTGGTCTTCAAAGTATTGCATCTGACATTTTTAGTGATTGGCACTTACCATAAATGAAACTTCTCTGTAACCCAGTTATATCCCAGTTGTATCTCTTTTGAAGTGCTTCTTCTATTACCTGTTGTGAAGACATCAGAGAATCATTATCTTAAGTAGTTCTTTGTAAACAATAAGCCAGCAAACCCAAGAAACTCCCTTTGCTAGATGCTCATCACCAAGATACTGCTGGCAAAACATTCATCAGCTCCCTGGACCAGTCTAAAAATGGTGGGCCTCAGCTGGAGAACTTCAGCAGCCATTTGCTTGGCTTTTTTGCTTCACTTGTGACACAACTACAACGAAATGATTCCACTGGTGGGCAGTGCCCCCAGGTGAGGTGTGTGGAAAGGCCCTCAGGCAGTGGTGCTGTGTGTGCAGAGAGCTTAGCGGCGGTGCCTGACGGGAAAGGACAACTGGCACTATTTATGGCAGGTTTCTGTGCAAGAGGTTGCTGCGCTCTACACTGAGTATTTATTCTGGCAGTAGCTCTAATTGTGCTGTAAACCACCCTGGGTGCTGGTTGCTGTGTGCCCAGGAGGCTGACTAGATGCCAGCCAACAGCGAGCTCTCTGATAATGGTGCAATCATTTCGCCGCAGGAGCCTCACGCCCGTGGGTAGCAACAGCTCTTCCTGCTTCCTCCCACGCTCCTCTGAGCAACCGAATCCCATCTCCAGGGTGTCTTCTGGACTGTAAACTCACTGTTGTTTATTATTAGCACACCTTACGAAGTATGAGCTGTGTGTTAGAAATACCTTTCTCTCACATGTTAGAGAATGAGTATCAGCCTGTCTCCAGCCTGGCTGACCCCATTCCCATGCATTTCTAGGGCAAAGAAGTAGTGCAGAGAGAACTTGTGCAGAGGAGACGCACCACCAGAGCTCATCATTTCCTGCAGGAAAAGTCTTCTCTTCGCAAAGTGCTTCTCAGCCCTGGGAATCTCCTCATTCTTTCAGTGGAGACCAGTCACTGTTGGCTTTTGCAGTGCTCTGAGCAGAGGCAGTGGTTTTTTCCAACTTTTTTGTGTTGCAGAATTTTTCGTATGATCATTGGCATTATTCATGCACACCTCCAGGTCTTCATCCTTAAGTGACTTTGAGACTTCCTTCTATAATCCATCATATCAGCAGCCCTCTTGGCTGGCCTTGCCTTAGTAACAACTGCTTCTTCTTCCAGCAGTTCTCCTGACACCTCTTGTCAGCAGGACAGAAAGCTGAGCTCAGTAAGAGGGGACTACGTGGAATTCATCCACATTTGGATGGGAAGGGAGGGTGCATGATGGATAAAGGAGATGTGTAAGAGAGCATCAGAGGAAGCAGCTGGGCTAATTCAAAGCAGCTCTGCGTTGTAGTTCCATGCATCACTGTGTGCCATTACCTGGAGCAGAGCCTGTGAGACCATGAAGTACTCACTCGTTCCATCAGAGTGGCTCTTGTGTGTCTGATTAAAGCCTCTCTGCTTTTTCTAACCATACACCATCTCACTGGCTGCATAAGCCTGGCTGTTACGCCACGCTGGGCACTTTTCCCTCTTTGGCTGTTCAACTGCAGTGTTACTTTCTTTTCTCGGTGCTTCCTTTCCCCTCTAATATCTCACCTAAACTTTTTCTTTCTTAGCTTCAGGCCATTGCTCCCTGGCCTACAATTGTCTGAGACTGTGAATAACTTCCTTCATTTCTGTTGTTATTTTGATATTAGACTGTGGTCATGTTCACTCTGAGCCATCTCCTTCACTGGACTCTATGAATTTGGCTTTCTCAGCCTCTCCATATGTTATGTTCTCTAATCTACATGTCATTGTCCTCCTTTGTTTTCATCTTCTTTTGAAGTTTTCATCTTCTTTTTGAAGTTTAGTTGCTAGAAATACACAGCATCATGGTTTTAGATGGCTGTATTTATTTGTATTGACATACATGCACTTCCCACAGTTAGCTGTATTTTCTTACTTGGAACAGCTATTTTTGTTTATATTGGTTTACTTTATGAAATTATCTCTCTCCTCTCCAAATCTAATTTTGCAAATGAAAATATAACAAATAACTCTCCATTTTGCTGCCAAAGTATCAACAGAAAGCAGTAAGACTAGAGAAGGCAACTGGTTGTAAAGGCTCCTAAAGTCAATTTTTGTTTGCTGCAAAAGCTTTGCATGAGTTCGGTGCAGCTTCTGCACAGGTAACACGGGAGGCAGGACTGTCCTCAGGATTATCCCTGTGCCATGTGTAAGGGTCACTGTCCTTTTGGAAAGTACTATTAGCTACCTCTCCCCAGACATTCAATTTCTCCAGTTAATATAGTTTCCTCTGATTTATCATCAAAATATGAATTTCTGTCCTATGGGAAGTTTTAAGCTTGGGGTTTTTTTAAGATTAAAAAAAATCTCAGTTTTAAAACTTGTCATGAAATACAAAATTCTTGAGAAGGAAATTCAGTTTGGGGAATGCAGAAACACTCCATCTAAATGGTTTTTATTCAGCCTGGGTACTATGATTTGGCTGTACTGACAAATCTCCCCTTGTCTCAGCTCAACATCCCACAGGAGCTGCCAGTCCCAGTCCACCCTGCCCTGAGCTCTCCCTAGCAGACCCCAGGGCTCAGCCAGCACCAGCCTCCACCACACAGCACTGCCTCTTTTACCTTGTTGCTTTTCCTAAAGTCTATAAAAAATCTATACCTGACAAATGTAAAATGCAAAAAGCTTCAGGAAAAGGTTGTATCCCATCATGGAAAAGGAGATCATGCCTGGGAGTGAGATTTTTGTATGGTGAAAGAATTGCAGCTCCCCCAGAGCAACAGGGAGGTTGAGAAGAAGGGAGAAATTTGACCACAGATTTGTAAAATGAGGCCATATTAAGATTCCTAACAATGTCACAGATCTGAAAGATGGAAACAGCCTCCTACCCGGAAGCATGTTCGGCTCTGTGGACGTGCTCAGGATTAGATTTCTGCATGTGTGCCATTCCCTGTGCTGCCTGCCTTCAGCCTGGCACTGATGGTGTCCCTTGTAAAACACAACAATCCATCAAGCAAACAGTGCTTCTCCAGCTTCTTCCTTGTACTCCCCCCCTCTCAGCACCAGTCCCTTGTTTTGCTTACTCTTTATTCTGTGAAACCACTGGCTCTTCTTGTCCTGGGCTTGTAATGGGTTTGCAATGAGGGTCTCAGTTCTGAAAAATCATGAGAAAAAGAATACCTGTAGTAATACTGTTTTTAAAATAACTAATTCTTAATTCTATATTGACTTACTGAAAAAAAAAACCCTCCAATAACTATTAATAGCAATGCACATGAGGACAGCTGACGTAAAGGACAGGACAAACTTTCTCAAATATCTCCTATCTTTGTACTCTATAAATATTTATTCGTAGCAATACTGCCGATTTCACCGGCACTTCACATCACTCTGTGTCAGCAGAGCCATGACAGCTTCATAGGACAATACCAAGTGAAAAAGTAACACCTGCAGAGCTCGTTCCTGCCAGAAGAATTGGACTCTGAATAATTTTTCTTTTCAGTAGTTGAACCAAAATCAGTAGGGGGAAGAATTGCTTAAGTTGTCCAAAAGACAACTTGAGTGTTTCATATTTATCACTGAAACAGAAATCTTCAAAATTAAAAATAATTTCCCATACAAAAATAACTTTTTTTTTCTTATAAGTGTCAAAATAAAACATTTGTATTTTTTCTTTTAACTTCAGAGTAATGTTTCTCATGTTTAATTAGTTGCTACCCTCATTTAAAAAAAAAAACGAAAAAACAACAAATAGTTCATAAAACACTTAATAATCGAACAATCCCAGCAAGCATCAGCAAGAATTACAGTGAAGTCATTGCCTTTTAGACAATGTGTTCTTAATGGACACTGAAATGCACTCTGGAAATGGGCTGTTGCATCTGTCTTTTAGTTAATTATTAAATTCAAAATGTTTGAAATATGTGTTGTAAGACAACTTTATTTTAATTTTCCCAGCAGAGACATTGACAGCTCCTGGATGATACTGCACCGAACTGTCCTCTTTCATGACATTTTCTTTTTAATAATCATTGATCCACACAAATTTGTCAGTTCCTAAATAGGAGCTCATCACTCACATTGCTTGTGAGAGCTCTGTCAAGGCTGAGTGTGGCACAGAGGATCTCCTGCTATGCAAGTTCGCCAGATAATCACATGATAGTTGGATATGACTTGGATTCTAATATTTTGTGGCTGGTCTGAATACAACACTATGCTAAAATACCATGTCTTTTGACCACGTATGCTGACAACATTCTGAAAGGGAAGGTAAAATCCTGCAGTGAATCATAAGCAAAATAAACTGATTTGGAAAGCTGTATTTCCTGTCTGTCCCCAAGAACAAGAGCCTCTCATCTCCATCTCCACCCTGTTTGGACCAAAATATCACCTTTTTCTTACTTGATTGTTTAAAAGATTGGCCATCCCAACTCAGTTGTTCATGGAATAGGAACACAAAGGTCTTTGCCATCCTTCAGCAGATGACAGGGATGGCTTAGCCTGTGTGGGCCCTCAGCACAAGCCCTGGTCCGAAACCCAGGGACCAGGCTGTGCTCTTTGCTGATGGAGCAGGAGGGCAGAGCAGGGTGAGAGGGCAGGGAGAGGCCGAGGAGCACACAGTCCATGGTAAAACACCAGTCAATTAACTGGTTTTGCCTCTCCTGGCCTCCTGTCTCTGACACGGCTCCCAGTATATCCTCAGCCCAGACGCTGACTGCAAAATACAGTAGATAAAATCAGGCAAAGACAGCAACCCATGCACCTGCTTAAGGCAAGAAAAGGGGGATCTGGACTGTCCAGGGACCCTGGTGAGGCAACAGACATGAGGCAAAGGGGTAAAACGGTGCAAGAGGAAGGTGTAAATTCAAGACCTAGAGCTGAGACTCAAATGTAAGAGTGAGAAGCCAGGTGAGCTGAAAGGGGAGCTGGCATCCATGCCCCAAGGGATTCATGGAGAACAGAAGGCTGCCTGGCTGTTAAAGTGTCCTTTCAAGGACACCAAGGAGGGTGCGAACAGTTTACAGCAATTTCTGGTGGCAGAGGCAGGATGAGTCTCCCACAGGCTGGACCTTGAATCAGTCAAAGTATGGCAAAGCCTTGGTTTTCCCTCTCACTGCTCTAGGTCTTGTCCTAGAGTCACCTTGAACGTTATGAAAGCAAACACCTTCTGGAAATGAAATTGTAACTTGTGGTATAAGAGCACACATGAAGCCCTAAAAAACCACTGACATTACAAAATCATGTTTTAGTGGGTCTGGTCCTAAGGAGCAACTGTGGTTTCCAGCTGATGTACAGAGCTGTGAGAGGCATCATCCTCGTTATAATTTTAGGAAGAAAAGACATCAACACCTTCGTGACTTCTTCCCTTATGGGGAGTACTATGGGGAAAAGAGATGGGGAAAGCCTCCCAGTCATTTCTCAGAGAACCCCTGGATTAGGGAAGGAGAGTCCTTTAGGACCCCCTTAGATAACACTACTACATTTATTCCTTTTTATTGATTTCCAACAATTCTCACAGATTAGTATGCCCTCAGGACAGTTCTGCTCACAGGCACATTATGCTCTGTTTTCTCCTTCCCTCAGCATCTCCTCTGAACTGGTATCCTTGGGAAGCAGAAAGGTTTGCAGTTCTTCCCCCCCTTTTCATGTTGTAAGCTGTACTCATTCTCTGCTGCTACACAAACAATAAACCAGGCACCTGAGCAGGGATTGTCTCAGTAATATTCCATTTCTCTGTCAGACTTTAGGTCAGGTGATAATTTTGGGTGAGGTATTGTCTGCAAAGACAATGAATGCAAGAAACCATCTTTCTCCCAGCAAGGGATAAACTAGATGATCCAAGTGATTTTCTCTGTCACTATCTATGTTTCTACTACGGAATAAACTGCTGGACAAGGAGAAGGATTTATTGCTTGGACTGTAGTGATGGGTACTTCCAAAAAAAGCTCAACTCAGGTTATCTCCTCACTGCCTCATAAGGGCAGCACATGTCCAGAAAAAAAAAGGATATTTCCCTGCTGTGCAGAGATGATCTGGAGAGCACAGCACATTCCCCCTGAAGGGTGTCACAGATGGCAAGGATTCTTGGTGTGGATGGCTCAGGTCCTGAATATCAGGCGGAACTTGAGGCACATTTTGGCTTGCTTTGTTTTCAGCCTTTCTGAGACATATTTCCTTCTAGAATTCTCAGCACTTGTGTTCTAAGAAAGCTCTAGAAATACTGAAGTAGGTCGGAGAGTTCTGGGGAAATGCATGGATTACAGGACTTCCCTTCCCTGGAAGCCTGGAGCACGTTCATAGCCTGGCCATTACCAACCTCAGGGCAGGAAGGAATTTGCAGTCCTGATGCCAGCAGAAAACTCCTCCAATGAGGTAGTCTGCTTTTAAGATCCTATTCATTATACAGTGAAGGTCTCACAGGTCAGTGTGTTGTTTTACTTTTTAAATGAGAATGCCATAGTCCAGTTCGTACCAACAGCAAGGTACCAGCCATCAGCCTTGTACATATGTTTTTCCAGGCAATTGAAGAAAAAACCCTTTAGTGGGTTCAACAAAGAGAAACAAAGATAATTATGTTTATAGTATATAGACATAAAGGTGATTCGTGGATGGTTATACTTCCCAGACTGAGAAATATTATTAAAGGGAACAGGATGTTTTGAGCCTACAGCATCCTATTTTTTTCTGTGAAATGAAACTCCATAGTATCACAGAGTTAATATTTTTCTTCTGCTGTTAGCCCCTCAATTCTGTTAAGAAACTCTTGAATATTCTTTCCCTGCTTCTTTTCCCTTTTTCTTTTTTTTTTTTGTTTTCTTTGTTTGTTGCTTGTTTTGTTTTGCTTACCAGATACAGAAAAGCTTCTCTTGAAACTCCATTTAGTCAGTGAGTGTCTGTAGCTGACACTGGATAAAGTCGTCATTATGATTTAGGATTGTGCTTTATTATTTTTATATTTTGCAAGAGGTTTTTAGCTCTCATTTTGTGTGTTCATGGAATTGTTTAAAGTGAAGGGGCTTTGCCATACTAAAAGAATATTGAGGAGAGCCTGTTGTTATTACCATGCAAGACAGACAGTCTGAACAGTCTTTTAGTCAGATGTAAATCCAGAATTATAAATCACCATGTGAAGGGGAATAGCAATCACTGCATTTTGATCTATCACCACAATCCTTTTCATATATATATATACTGACCAGAATAGGAAATTTAGGTGCATTTCTGTGTCTTTA
The DNA here is from genome assembly GCA_013397915.1 of Daphoenositta chrysoptera. Classification (NCBI taxonomy): domain Eukaryota; kingdom Metazoa; phylum Chordata; class Aves; order Passeriformes; genus Daphoenositta; species Daphoenositta chrysoptera. The sequence continues at coordinate 411,541 of VZRO01003176.1, forward strand.
TGCAGTAAACATCTCTTCGAAGCACCATTTGTGCTACATGTCAAGAGTATCTCTGAGTAAGAACTACTCACAAAGAAGAGATGGTGCCAGGCTTATGCACAGCAGAGGGATTTTAAAAACCACAAAAAACCTGCAACCTGCTGTGTGGCAGAACTGCATAAAATTTCTACAAACTGGGGTGTGCAGCATGTGTAATTGTGTGCACGTAATGCTTAGACAGTTCCCTCTACTTCAAAGGGAAGGGCTGTCCTGGGAGCTATGGGGCAATCAGAGTTTAGCTCTTACTTTTCCATGGACTTCTGTGATATTTTCTGCAAGTCATTTCATTTCATTGTGCCTAAGTTTCTTCATCTGTAAAATAAATCCTTCAAACACAATTGGATCAGCTTCATACAGCAAATTACATCTGATGCTGAATCATGTCTTTTATCTCTCTATCTGCCTGCTTATTTTTATTGTGAGCTCCTCAGGGCAAAGACTATCACTTGAAGTCTCATATATAATAAAAGTGTCTTTAGCACCACAGATCCCATTCTCGGGGACTGGAAGCTTAGTGTAATAAAAATAAACATATGTGATCAGGCACGGGAATTAAAATTAAAGATCCAAACCCAAAAAATCTATACTTATGACCTTCTCTCATGAATACAGGCCCCCAGAACAGATATACTGTTTAGGTGCATCCCTGGGCAGATGTAAAACACTTCAGTGTTTGGCCAACTGGATGTGTTAAGAAAAGCTTTCTTGCCGCAGCAGAGCCATTTAAGAATAAAATAAAGACCATAGTCTAGGAAATGGGGTAGTCAATGTTTCGATGATCTTAGCAAGGGTTTGGAAAGAACATTAGTATTCCTGAACCTCTATTTTCATTCGTAGGAGCAGGTTGGCTAGTCTAAACATACCTGAGCTGGAGAAGAATTGGGGAAAGAAAGGATTTTTCTGGTGACACGGACACATGGGGGTGGGGTACCTGGAAAAGAGAGCTGAGAACACAAACAGGTCTGCCTGTTCCCAGAGCCAGGGCTACCAGCCAGGTTTTGTGGCATGCTCATATAACATAGAAAGACTTATTTTAAAAATTCTTTCTTAGAAGGCAGAAGCTAAAATTTTGTTCTTGCTGAAAATGTCATCTCCTTATACAGAACAGAGATGCAACCTAAATAGAAACATGACAGGGATTTGGTCTGCTGAGCAGTTTCAGAGCATGTTTACCATATATCATCTGGTCAAAAAACTGAAGAATGGCAAAGATGGGAATATTTTCTTTTCTTAATGCCTAGATTTGCTAGATTTGAATATTATTTGCAAATAAATACAGAGGAGATAATAGGCTTATTAGGCTGTAGAGACGCTTGAAAACTGTGGGAGGAGGTGATGGGTCATTGAGGTCAGTGCCTTCAGGTTAAGCAGGAGCTCTTTGCTCAGACAAAGCTCAGTGTCTCCCATACAAGTTCATTGTAAGTCCAGAGCCCAAGGTTGTGTCCTAATGATGGGCTCGTGATACATTGCTCGTTATATTTCATACATATTAAACACATTTTGTTCCCTGAAGAGGTCTCTGGGGTCAGCAGACGCCCCTGATGCTCGTTCCCTTCCACGGCATTAACACGTTTGTGGCAGCATCTCAGCAATTTTGCTTACTGGGCCTACATTTTAAAGAGTATTATTTTCTTTCAGAAAAACATTTCAGTTATTGCAATCAGTGCTTGTTTCTGTAAATTAAGGAATGAATTGTGCCAAATTGTTCTCCTCTTCTTCTCTCTTCTAGGGTTATTTGCAATGTAGCTTATGCTACTGTCAGTACATCCACTGCGTGCTTTACAGGAAAACGAAATCATTACACACAACACAAATGGCTAGACCTCTTTCATAATCACACACTCTTAATTGGCATGTAAGCACCAAGATCCCTGTAATACATGCAGTAAAATGTCTCTGACTCTTTTTTTTCTCCCAGGTTGAAAGGTCAATGAGAATATTTTTCTTTAATTTGACAGGCACACAAGAAATAATGCAAGACTCATTTATGGTCAGGTAATGCACAAAGAAATCTATAAATCAAGCTAAGGGGAATATTAGATCATGCTCATATCTGAACCCATCTGGCTTAGTTCACAAAAGAATCAATATGAGGCAGAGAGCTCAGTATTACCCGTGATTTATACTCTTGCATCTAAGGGGAGAAACATTTGCAATTTTTAAGTCTCTTCATCTGAAACAAAAGGTGAAAAAGAAACTACGGTTGGCTACCACAACACATGCAATAGGTAAGTGATAGGGTGACAGATTACAGCTGCAGGGGGAGGGGATGGTTCATTCTACTTAATGACTCAGCACATTGTTTTAGTATTTTCATCTTCACATTCCTCCTCCCCAAAATGTATTAGTACAGAGCTATTAAGAAATAAAATTGGCTAGATTTCTGCAAGTTTGGTATTTCTAAAAGAATTACAACTTATAGTTCTCAGGCACTGTACTGTTAGACAATACAGCATATTGTAACATACATCTTTTCTTCACTGTCTTCTTTAAAATACTACTTACACTAACTAACCCCAGACCTGAAAGCGTAGCATGGCTAAATATTAATCCTGCCTCATACCATTGTATACACATAAGCTTTTGATCCTTTTGTGAACACCCAGGATTTACATGAAAGATTTCTACTTCTATAGTACATCTCTCAACTAAATAAAATCTCCAGCTGGCCTCGAGTTGAGCCTCCCCAAGAGGCAGGATGAGGAGTGTCAGACGGCATTGCTGAGCGCTGCGCCAGTGCACAGGGGTGGGAGGCAGAGGCAGAGCGAGAGATCTCAGAAAGCAATTACGGTATGAAAAACACACTGCAGTGATGGGTGCCATAAAAGTGTCAGGGGAACTGGGGCAAGTAAAACATCCATTTCAGCTTCAGTGATTTGTTTTACATACAGTGCTAATATCCTTCATACAAATACCAAACGCAGTTTAATTTAAATCTCGGAAGCCATTTAGACTAAAGTGAGAGCCTGACGTATTTTTCTCCCAGCTAATGTGTACAAGAAGAATCAATAATGTTCCCAGTATATTTTGATAAATTATTACATCAGACATTATTGATCCAGTCAAAGAAGAAGGAGGTCAAAATAATGGAAATCAGTTGGTTGTGATTAGAAATGCTTGGGATATTCATTTGGAAAAGGTTGATAACTAAAATGGTCTATGGGCTTTACACTTATTGGTTTAATAAATAGAATAAACCTTGCTGATCCAAAACAAGGTTACTTGTATAGGTGTTTCAGGGGGTTGTGTTGCTGAAAGCCAGTCTATATGTCTTCTGTATGTGTTTGAATTATATTTTAGTTCAGCACACCGAAAGCATTCAAACATCTGTTCCTTTCAGCCACAATTTTCTACTGCAGTTTGCTGCTGAGAACCCTTAGACTTCATTCTGGTAATAGGCTTAGTACTCTTTCAAGTATTTATTTAAAAGTTTTTCATATGTTTGTGTCATTATTAGTAATGAATGCATTCATTAACTTACACACGCTCTATAAACACTGGGAAGGATCCAAGAGCCTCCCACACAAGAGGCAATTGTGTTGGGGCTATGCTACTGACTCCTGCTTGGGTATGTCCTGCTAGCAGAGAATAATACAGTGTTGCACATTTCAGTCCAAAAGACTCCAAAATGTTTTCAAAACCATAACTGGCAGCTAGCAGAGATGACCGTCCGTCCCAGGAACGCCCGGCCGTCGGGGCGCTGCCTGCCCACAGCGCGGGAACGCAGAGCCCTCAGGACGGCAGGAGCAGGGAACTGAGGCTACCCTATCACTCTCTACACACAAGAGAGAGAGTAAAGGAGGTAGAATGGGATTTGTCTGGGCGGGACACAGTCGGGATACAATATCCACAGCTGTCTCTCCCCTTGCCTTCATACCACTGGAGTTTCTTCTCTTTTGGGGGTCCCCTTAGTCTTTGTTTCTTCCCTCACTAGCTTTACTGCCCGCGCACTGTTCCCCTACCTGGGGGTCAGTTTCCTTTTTGCAATCTCAGCCTTCCACTTCCACGTCCACTTTTGCTGTTATCATGGTCCCCAGCTGCCTGTTCTCCGTGAGAGTCCCGCAGCACACACCCCGAGCCCGCCGGCCTGCCCGCCTCCCCGCGGCCCTCCCGCCCTGCCC
>VZRO01003176.1:416097-539305 GCA_013397915.1 Daphoenositta chrysoptera
GCCCCTCACGGCCTGCGCCGCTGCCTGAGGCGTCAGGAGGGCTTTGAGGGCGACCAGAAACGGGCTGCAGCAAAGACAAGGGATTCCTTCACCCCACCCCGTGCGAGGACTTTGAATGCTCTTGGAAAGAGCAGTACCTACCAGCTGTTGGTAAGGAAGCAGTGGACCTGAATGTGTTTCACCTGCTCTCTCACAGGTGGCATTTTCCTGGTGCCCATCGGAGCAGGCCAGAGCACTGCCTCTGGGAAGGGCAATTTAACTGAGCGTACAATACAAGTATTATTACCATAGCCCTGAATTGCAAAAGAGAGTCAGAGCTCTGCTGCATCTCTGGGAACGTGGGGGTTGGTCACATCCCATTTGCTTCAAAAGTCCTTCTAGCACAGGAAATGTGTATGTGCAGATATGGCTTATTGAAAGTTAAAAATTTTTATTCCATCTTCTTTCCTCACTTGGAATAATTCCAAAATTTCTATTGAGCATGAGAAACTAAATATGCTTTCCTTAAGGTCTTTAGAAATTCCTTGCTCTGGTTCTGGTGTAATAAATACCACCTGACATTTGAGCTGACAGTAGTTACAAAGCCTGGGCCACATAGGACAGCAGTGTAGTGTGAAAAATTAAAACATCTGTAGGTACTGCTTATTTGCTGCAAGTAGAAGGAGATTCTGAAAAAGAATTCTATATTTCATCCCAATCATCCTTCACCATGGCCAGTGCCTAAATATTAATGTGTGTTTTCCCTTGCCAGCAGCACACCTAGCAGGCACAGCAGCTGCGTAGGAGTTATATCACCAGGGTGACAAAAGTCATCTCCCAGACAGGTAGAAAATGATACGAGCTCTATGGCACATGACTGGATTGATCATACCTGCTCTGCACCTATTTAAAGGTACAATGGCAGAGCACAGCAAGTTATACTGGCTAACTCAGTGTAGCAGCATCACAGCCTCTCTACTGAGTTATAGTTATGAATCTCCTTCAGACAGTATAATGCAACTTTTCCTTCTGGATAAGATCTGTTATTTTTGTCACCTGCTCTATAATAAGACACCTGGACCATCATTATCCCAGACCAACTTCGTAGGTTCTTTTGCCTGCCGGAATCTTTTCATCCTAAAACTCACCAGAATGAACAGCATTTAGAACGAGAAGAGCTGGCTGGGGTGGAATGGAAGAGAAACACTAATTCCCAGTTCCTGTACGTGCTGCAAGATGAAGCAGAGTCTTCTGAGTTATAGCAGTGGGACATGGCAAAGCTTTCTGGTCCTTTCTAAACAGCCCAGATTTCACTGAGCTGAGGCCAGGCTGTAAAGTATAAGACAGAGAGTGCTCAAAGGGCCATTGCTAAACATTTTCTTTGCTTTCCAGGCACTGAGTTCAGCTCTGGACATTTACATGCAGTCATGCTTTAGGATTAGATTAAGAAGTACTTCATGCCTGGGATTACACCCAAATTTGGGGAAGGCATTTCAGATCTCTGAGGAGCAGTCATAGCCTAAAGCAGAAAGGCAGCTGTCCTGCGCATGGTGAGGTGCTGTGCACTGAGCTCTTAACAAGACACGAGAGAGTAATTTGATGTCCTTCACCTGAAAAAAGGTATGATTTCCCCAGCGGGGAGCCTGGTACTTGTACTACAGTCAGGTCATAATGTTTGTATCGCTGCTAAAATGGCATATTATTCCCAATACCAGTATCTTTCTGGCCGCAGAGGCTAAAGTAGTATTTCTTGTTCATACTTTCTGGGTTTTTTTCCCTGCAAAACTACAATTCTTTATTGTTTCTTATTTAGAAACTCTGAGTTACGTAAATAAAAACTGTGACTTTCGCCTTTCCAGGGGCTGGAGGTAAGTTAATGTAGAGCAGTGCCAAGGAGCAAACAGGGTTAAAGCATCTTTTAAATTGCCATTCTCTTGCTTGTAATTTATTCTTTCTATCTCTAGCATTCCTCTGCAGAGGTATTTATAAAAATAGGTGTTCCATGCACTGTATATCACAGGTTTATTTAGGACTGTTGTTGATGATTTACACTGCTCAAAAGAGCAGTCATAGCAGATAATTCCATTTGCAAGCTTCAACAAAATGTTCTGGGGAAAGTGCTGTTATCACCGTGAAGAATTTTAATGATGGCAGGGTTTACAGACAACTTATTTGGCAAACAAGGCTGTGGCAAGATAGCAAGTGTCTTTGCTAGTGGTGGTTTTGTATTTTTGCTGTTGCCTGTTAAACATACCTTACATCCACCTCCCAGCCCTCTCCAGAAGTTCCAGCACCGTGTCTATCCTGCAGTGCTAACCTTCCTAAACGTAAAACACCTCTCAGGATTTCACCTAAAAGAGTTGCTGGGTGCCTCACAGACCAGCCACTCTTTCTTCAGTTATAAAATTTCTTGTTAAGTAAATGTGTTTTGTATTTGCTATTACAATAAGGACAACAATAATTTTACTAATAAAATAATACGATGCAATGTGATCATGGGAGAAGCTTTAAGATACTTCCTACTTTCTGGGAGATTCCTCATTAATTCACATCTTGCTGACCACAAGTTTCACTATTGCAATAAATTAATACTGTGTTGTAGTAATCCATTACCAACTGTTGGAGGGAGTGAGGAAGAGAAGGGTTTGCAAGCTGGTAACTCCCTTCACCTCATAGTCCTCACTGACCAGAGACCCTCCCTACACATTTACACCTGCAGAGGCATTCCAGAGGGATGTCAGTGATATTCTTGCTGTACATTGCATGTAATATATAATAATTATCTGTCATATATTGCCCATAATAAGTAATAGTAATACAGTGCTATATATTATCCAGCCTAGACTCCCTTCCCTACACACAAACTGCTTTTCCATGTCACAGCCTTGGTAACCCCTGAGAAGCCACTGCACTCGACCTCAGGGTCCCAGTGCAGCAGGCCATGCCACTGCTGAAAGGGCTTGAAGGGGGAAGAGGGACTCTGTGGCCTTCCCTTCACAACCATTCACTGCTCTCTGGAAAAGGGGATTTTTGCTGCTCCTCCTCATATTGTTCCTTTTGAGCAAAACCATCAAATTTTGGTGTTGTCAGTCTGGCATCCCTTCATTAGCACTAGAAAAGCTCATCAGTGTAGTTCTGTGTATATTGCACTGGAAACCTTGCAAGATGCCACAGAACTCCCCTGTGATTTTTTTTTTTCCTTTCTCTCATTACTTTTATGTTGTCGGCTAGAACAAAAGAAGTTTCAGTTAATTATCTGTGTATTTGCTGAAACCACTAACCTACATCCCAGCTAGCATGAAACAGTTGCTTGACTGAAGTTCTTGGCAGATTTAAACACCTTCTGGTTGTAAGTTTAAAAAAATCTACTCCCATTTTCCAATTTGCATATTCAATTTTTTCTTATACAAAAATAAATATTCTACTTTTTTCACTATTCTCCAGTACCTAAGGAAAAGGAGGATGATTCAGTAGCTGGAAAACTAACCTGAACTGTGGAAGGTCCAAACTTGTCCTCTTTTTGTCCCCAAATTTTCCACTTCTGTTGGCAAGTTCTTCAGTTTCCTCTGCCACAGCTTTACCTTTGTAAAATGCAAGCAACAACATTGTTTTCACAACTACAGATTGTGAAAATCTCAGCTATGACAGTGACAGGAACAGTGCAGGTGATTAAATAGATAAACTGTACTGCAAAAACAGAACATGGAGGCATTTAATCTGGTTTGGTGCTTTGAAAGTGTATTTATCTCTATGAATATGACTTTCTTTCTGTGCCTTTCTGTTTTGATGCACTGTTCCTTAGCTGAATCAGTTTCCTCAGTTCACTTCACTACCCAAAGTGTAGTGAGAAGACAGCTCAAAGACATGATGCCAATGTAACGCAGCACGCAGGATGAGATGGCTCCAAGTATTAACTTTTGGTTAAACCACCACCAAACAGCAAATCATAGCCCTAGAGTTTCAGGTATCATTACTTTTGCACAGGAGCACATGACATAGCTGAAACTAAATTAGTGTTTCCACTGATTTTTCATAGATCTGTGCCCTTGCATGCAATATCCAGACAGATCACATGCAAAGTCACAGCCACGTCACTGACAGGTACAACTGAATGTCACCATCTATGCACCCACCGTGTTGTCCTCACCCTTGATGGTAATTAAATGGTATTTTTTTCTCCTCTTGGGCAAAAATTAAATAGCTGCAAGATGTGGAGATTTTATCGTGGGTGTGGAGAGAGAGGGTTCAGATGTCTCTCTTCTGGCAGATAATTGCTTAGTTTAATGAGGAAGTTTTGTAGTATTTTTAACCATTGCTTCTGTGCCTTGTTTAATTATTTGCATATGGCATCATCAAGTTAAAAAGAGTGTACATATTCAGCACTTCTTCTCAGTCTTGTATTAGACATTAATGAAAAGAAGCACGAGGATATGTTTCTTGCTAATGATGATGGAAAATTAGTTTCAAAATCCCAGAGGTGTCTTGCAAGATACACCAATGGTATATAAAGGTCCAAGGAGAGAAATTCAGCAAAAAATATTGCCTAGGCTTTTTTGGACTGTTTCTCCAAGAGATCCTTTTCCCATTTAATTTTGTAGTTATGAGGGAGGATGGCAAAGAGTAAACACAGAAGGTTCTCAGAGATTGCAAGACTGCAATACTCCCAGCAAATAAGCGAGGCTGATAAACAGCGCAGGCGAGACAGCGAATGCCAGCATGGCATATGCAGTAAAGGTTACATGCCTGGAGACCTACAGCAAAAGACAGATTCATGGCTTTTTTTTTAAGTCTTGAGCTAGTGAAAAGTTGAGTGTCTGGAGAGGAGCAACACTTTATGCATTAGTCATAACATTTTGAAGGGCAGCAAATCTACAAGCAGGAGCACAAGGTAGGAGGAAAACAGTTGCTAGTCCTTTTCCTCTCATTCTGCGAGGTGCAGCCTCCAGTTATTCCCAGACACCTCAGCCAAACAACAAGGACCCATTTCAGAGAGGACTATGCTCTAGTAGCATTCTGTGCTACCCTATGCTTCAGCATCTCATTTGCAATCTTGTTTATTCTCTGATAAGGTTGTTTGAGTTTGGCAGTTGTTTTAAGTGCAAGGGGAAGAGACAGCGTTGATCATTAGGACTGACTGGTTTAGTCGGTGGTGAGCAGTCATGTGAGTGTGTAATACAAACCACATTTAACATTAAGGGATCTGTTTGCCCAGCCTCATGTTTTCCTGCATCTAAATTGGGAAGAGCTGCAGGAGGGAGGGTCAGGCAATGCTTCTGACATGGCTCAACCATGTCAACACATCAGATGGGTCTTCATTTTGGGGGGTTGTTTATTTTCCTGAACAACAGACGACTAAATTTTGTTTAAGAGGGCCTGCATACCTCTACAGACAAATAAGTCTATGGCAATAAGGCTGTTTTTTTTAGATAATTTTCAGAACAGTTTAGATATAGGCCATGTACACACTCAGCTTGAGAATTCCTCCACCAGAGCCGCTGCTCACTGCCTGCAATTGCTGTTTCCATTGTCTCCCATGTCCCCTGGGTTATCCCTTTAATGGCTTTGACATTAAACACCTGAACAGTTGCTCAGTATACAGAATAGGAAAAAAAGGATGAGGCAAGATGGATAAAAGATAAATGGAGGTGACAAAGAAGGAAGCACTAATGGTTCAAACCAAAATAGCTCTTTTTATGTTTGAGCAGGTCCTTGAAACACAAATACATCACAACCATTAGCCATAAGATGCACAGTTTGCTTAAGTTAGTTTCGGTGCTCTCAATTCACTCGGTTTTACTGATCTCCAATATTTTACACACCATTATGATTTGGTAGTTACAGTTTAGTTACATGGGAAAGAGGTTCTTAAGTGTTTTTGTCACACAGCGTGTGCTGGAAGTGTGTGGAAGTGTGTTTAAACTAGAACTAAGGGTTTGAAGAGATCTCAGGTCCTGCTTGTTTTGCAGTCAACATTTAGCAATAAAACAGTCATGATGCTACTTTAAAAGGGTGCAAAATTCACTTGTAGGAACAATCAATGAAATATATCGAGGATTTGGAAGATAAACTAATGGACTGGAAGCTGGGAAAAGCCAGAATAAAATCTAAAATAGTGCACTTAACATCTCTGTTACACCTGAGTATTTTGGGGATCTGACGCTGGTCCAGCCACTCTTAGGCACACACAGCAAGACAGTATTTGGGCAAAGCTGTCATTTTCCCTGTGGTGCATGTACATAAACTCTAGTCACTGTTAGCCCTGAAGAGGGCTGCAGAGCTGCAACATTGCTGTCTGGAACCACAGGAGTTCCTCTGCTGCCTTCTGCAGTTTGTTAAATTAAACTTTTACAGCAAGATGTGACACCCAGAGCAGCACAGTGAAATTTTCGTTCTAAACACAGCTTAGTGCTAGTGATCAGCCCACACACTGCTAATTACAAGTGGGGTAGAAATAATGTGCAGCCTGACTTGACTTTTAAAAAGTGTATTTTCCTCAAATCTTACACTGATTTTCCTCTGTCAGAGTCACACAACTATGAAGTGTCATCTGATGAGGCAGCAGAACATAAAAGGTATAGATTTCAGGCTCTGGATATTTTCTTCTTGCCAGGATGAGTAGAGGCATCGGTCTGAAAAGAAAGTTGCTAAGGAGACAGAAGTTGCTTTCAGGGAACTTGAGCAAAACCAGGACAGTGACAGGACTTCCTTGAGAATTACACCCCAGTGAAGGTCAGCTGAGACGTTTCCAGCAGCCCATCCCTCTGGTGTGGCAGAGCCCACCACCCGAGCGCCAACAGGCTCGCTCCTCTTTAGCCATACCCGGTGAGTTGTTGTCAGGCAGTGCAGAACTGGCTCTGTTGGCCACTCTTGTTGACATTAGAAGGCACAAAATCTGTTGTGTATCTTAGCTTAGTCTAGGTAAAAAGTATGGAGTGACTGGGCAGGATCTGGATCAGCCTAAGGGAAATTAAACAGGAAGGATTCTCTTCCTTCTTAAAAACCACATTTCTTTCTGCTGAGAGGTTTTATGGTGTGCATTTACTGTAGCAACATGATACAGCTCCAAGTTTTTTCCTGGAGGCTGGAGCCCTTAAGAGTGTCATGTATTGATACATTTTGGTGTCCTTAAGAGTGTTTTGTATCAATGTATTTACCATTCAACATGTATATATTATGAAATTAATATTGTAATATTCACAATATTAGTTTAGGCAATATAGGATACAGAATTTATCTTTGTCAAGGAAAGCACCCCTTACATCACAAAATTATGACCACAGAATACATTTTCAAAAAGGTATCATTTTGTTAAAAAACCATTTTGGCCAAGAAAATTGACTTGATCTAATCAAAACTAATACACTATATAGAGCACGATATAAAATAACAGAGAGGTGGCTACACTTTTGTGGGCATCTGAGCATAAAATGTTGAAACAAGATTACCTGTGAAATGAAGGGACTCAAGGGCACTTGCTGTCATCTACCTACTGCTCTACCCACAGAAGGGAGAAATCACACTAGAGAGTACCTGAGTCAGGTAAAGAAAAATCGTGTGGCATTTCATCTTTCTGTTTTACTGATTTCAAGTGTTCAAAATTCTTGAATGACACTCTCCAAAATAATGAGGTTTAAAAATAGTAAATGTCATAAATGCTTTCTGGTTTTTATTCCATAATCAAAGTAATTACAACACTATTTAAGGTTAAGTGCCTTATTATTAATCATTCATTACCTGTGATTGAATTAAGGGCCAGCAGCATTCAAACCAGTCCTGCAGGCACTTGCTAGCTGGCTACTACCCCTTTCTTAATATAAGTAGCACATCTCTGTCTCCAGGGACTCTAGCAAAACATTAGCTTTTGTAACATGACTGGAAAGGTACCAAGTTTGGGTTATTTTCAGTCTGTGGGAGTAAGTTCCAGAAAAAGAGTTGGTTGGGGAATTCTCCAGCAGAAGGTTTTTCAGTAAGAAAATGCCCTTTTCGCACAACCAATGCTTTCTATGTGGAAAAAGAAAATTTTAAAAAATACAGTTTTCCCTGGGAGAATCAAAACAAAGGCTGGCCCAGCTGCTGCCTGCTACATGCTCCCCAGTTCCACTTCCAGCAAAAAGTGAGTTTAACAGCTGCTCCCAGGCAGGCTGCTGGAGGTTAACAGTCCCCAGCTCTCTGTCCTCCTGGCACATGCCAGCTGCAAAGGGAGAAGAGCAGGATGAAGTGGGGAGGTTTAGAGCCCTCCACATTCCTGGTGAACCTGTGCCAGTTCCCAGGCTTGCTGCACAGCTCTCCAAATAGCAGCCACACACAATGAAAACACTTCAGGGCCCAAGAAATTAAATTTTTCTGAAAATCCATTTCTACAGAAATGTCACCTTGACATTTTGTCCTGGTTCAATACGCCTGTTTTTCCTGGCGAACAGAGTTTGTGTTTTCGAGATGATTCTACCCACGCATCTCAGGCTCTTGGGAGACCCCCGTGCCACCACTGCCATGTGTGTATGGACATGTGGCTGAGTGACCCCTCTGGCCACGGCCACGGCCATGGGGAAGGGCTGTCCCAGAGGTGAGGCCTCCACAGAGCTGCTGGGGTACCTGAGGAAGCAATTAACAAACCGGCCTTGAAATTAGGGCTGAGATCAGAAGAAAAGCTCGAATCCCTCTATCACCAGAGCTATGAAATGTTCATTCCAACCACAGCATAGAAACATGGGTTTAATGGCACTTAAATATATTGGTGCCTTACAGCATCCTAGGACATGAATATATTCATCTCTTTGCTTAGTCGCAGGAAATTGCAGTGATGGATTGACATCGTTTTATAATTGCATGCAATGCACAACCAAAACAGAGCTCAGGCAGTGAGCTGCATTCTAACTAAATGCTCAGTATTTGTTAATAATGAAAGTTCAGCTAGCTTGATATAAGAACTGCATATATGGGATGAAATATTAATTTATTATGCTTCAGTTGAGATTTTAAGGTAGTCTGATTTTCCTTGAATGCATGTGTTTATCATTATCAGCCTGAACACAACTAGCACTCTTCAAGATTTCTCACTGAAAAGAAATTGAGCATGCAAATACTCTTTCATCATAATCACACTGACTGTGCAGGGTAATTCATAAAAGAGCCAAAAATATATTGAATTCAATATTATTTTAGTCCAAATCAATATTAATAATTGTTTGTATTTTTAAAGTGCAATTTACAATTGAAAAATGTACAGAGATCAGCCCATAGTTGCTAACACATCGAATTTTCCTATTAAATTTAAAGGCACAGTAATTTTACTTCAAAATGTTTCTTATAAAGCAAGAGAAGGCATTGATCTGTGAAAACAGCTATCTATTATTTATATGAACAACATTAGAACAGATTTTAATTATAAATGAGCTGAAAGGTCAGTAACTATTTTATTTTGAAGGTCTTGATTTTAAATTTGGGTAGCTTAATAAAAATATAAATGTGGGATGGCTCCCAGTGGAAAGTGCACAGAAGGATTAGGCACAAAACACTAGAGTCAAACCCCAATTCTACTGGTACCTTATACAGAACCATTAAATGTGAGTGATTACAGTAAACTAATAATAATTTCTTTGATCTTCAGTCATAGAATCATAGAATAGTTTGGAAGGGACCTTGAAGAGCGTCGTTCCAACCAGATTTCAATCTAGTTCCTTCCAGGTTCTTTTGAGTGTGAATGCCTAGATTTCAGTGACAAATGCAGATATTAGAGTTTGCAGTGATGTTGCTTGAGCCCTCAGCGAGAACTCAGTCAGTGCCAGCCCACAGGAGAGTTGGCCCAGGGAAGGGATGGATAACCCTGTGTGGTACAGGGCTGTCCACAGCAGACAGGAGAAGATCCCTGGTTTGTATTAGTTACTGCTTCAGTGTCTGGGCCCTACTCACCAACCTGCTGGTGTCTCAGCAGAGACAGTGCTCAGCCAGAGCAGTGGTGCTGAGGAGAGGGCTGCCAGAATGCCTCTTTTCCTCCCCAGGAGGAGTCCTCTCTGTCACAAATACTTTGACAGTTGTTCCATTTCCTGGAGCAGGCACTATTCTGCCTGTCCACATTACAGCAGAGAGACCTCAGGACTGAAGTTTTTAGGCCGTGTCTGCTGTCCTCTCACTGAACGCAGAAGCGGAGAAGGGATGGAGTTACAAACCAAGTCTGATGTCAAGTGCATGGAGTCAATAGGGTATATCCATTCCAATAGACCATCAGTGGAGCAATAGAAGTTTTCTGGTGACATTTAGTGATCTCCGATATTTGCAGCACACGGGTGTGCCTACCAGCTACTTGTCTTATCTGTTCTTATTACAAATCAGACAAAATGTGCTTAAAAATAACTGAATAACAAATCAAATAGTAATATTCTCCCACTGTACCAGCATTACAGAACTGATTTTAAAGAGGTTTCATGCCTATTCAGGATTCTTATTACAGCTCAATATCAAAAATTGCATTCTGTTTAAAAGACTGAGTAGTTGTACTGATATCCACGTTTCCTCTGACTGCTCTAAGTGTGGAGTGTCTAAAATTCTGGTGCAGAGTAGCTTGCAGAAAAGGAAGAACTAGAGGTGTATCACACGTAGGAGTCCAAGGTCCTTGTACCGTGACCACCATACTGGTGTCTGCTCCCCTGTGTACACGGGACCTACGGACACCCTTGCCCCTCCTTTCTCATCCACACAGTCTTACACGTAGTGCAGCCACCTCCTGATGAAACAGCCCCGTTTCTGAGCACAGCCCGTGTCTGTCTCCTCCTGGCTCTGTCAGCAGCTGTGCCCTTCCATTGTTCAAAGCATGGCTGTGCTGAAGTTGCAGGTGGGATTGCACCCCTTCCCCAAAGCCGACCTTGGCAAAAGGCAAAATGTTTGGAAACGAAGGAATGTAAGGGTAGAACAAATGTTCACTGCCCTCTGTAAGCAGTGCTCCAGTATAACGCCGGTACATTCCCTCACACTGCCTTGCAGCTGGCACTCTCTGCCCCAAATGTCACCTCTCTGCAGCCCCACCAGCTTCCACATGCACCTGCCCTCACGTACCATCACACAGAACCATTTCACTCCTTAAAGTGAGGGAAAAGTTTCCAGATACTTCCCTCATACACACCTGGGAGATCTCTCAGTCTGCAGATCTTCCCTCGGTCCCACAAGGCATGTGAGCAGGAGGGGCTCAGTCCGGGCCAGCCCATGCAGATGGTGGCATGTCACAGCCATGCCTCTGCACACCCAGCCAGCTACCCTTCAGCACTCCGTGCAGCCTCCCTTTGTATGCTGCAGTGACACAATGACTGAGTAACAATGAAAATTCTATTACCTGTTGTTTAGAAATTGCACCTCAAATTAAAATGCAAATATTTGTTCCAGTTGCCTTTATTCTAGGGTAAAAGTTTCATTTGGAATCAAAATTAAAAGGCGTTTTAAAGAAAAAAAGACCACTTTCCCAAGTAGATCTAATTGTAGAATATGTCTTCTCAACTAACTGCTTTGCTTTAACTGCCTAAATCAAGAACAAGAGAAAATAGCTTTGACATACAGGCACAGTCTAAGTGAAAAAGCACCTTGACTAAACAGATGGTGATCTTTGATTAGGGAGAAGGCAAATTTCAATAAGAAACAAATTAGTCATCATGGCTAGAAGGATTAAGAGGCAATATTAGCTGAGAACACTCAAATGTACACCATTACAGAAGGTGCTAGAGTCAATAAAGGAACCCTCTCCACAGCCACAGCAAAATGTGCCATTTCAAGAATAGGAGGCCTGTTCTCTTCTTCCTATAGAAGAACATCACCACGAACCCACACAGTGTGAGTCAGGAGCTTATTTTTCTTCTGCTTTTGCAGAAATTTTGGTGTATTTTGTTTCCTCAAGTGCAGAATTAAAACTACCCTCACTGGTGACAAAGGTTTTTAATTTCTAGGTTACAGGGACCATTTCACAGTTTTTCCTTTTTTTTTCTTGCTTATGACTCCCAGACACAGAATCTCCACTTCAGATACTTTTATCTTTTAGAAAAAGGAATTACCATTGAGGAATCATGAACCTTCACACTGTATTACATGAACTGTATTGCATATGGCACAGTTAAGCCACAATGTTGAGGAAGAGAGCCCCACATATATATATACATAAAGGCACTCAAAACTATTGATATAAAAACTATTTAAAATCTCATGATATCAAGAGGTGTGGCATGGGAATTAAATTTTTACTCAATGGATAGGAACATATTAACTTTTTATACACACATACACATATTTATACATGTATATCAGCAGCTTATAAAATCTTTCAGTTTTGTCATCTTTTCCTCCTTATCATAACACACCTAAAACTGCAAAGAAAAATTGATTTATAAAGGGAAAATTCAAATTTACATTTGCCGTCATACTGACGTAAAGGAGGAAGGATGTCTGGGGTAATCACTTGTTTGGTACCCCTGGAAATCCAGCTTACTTCAGGTGCATGGTATCTTCTGAAAGAAGGCATTTTCATTTGAAATACCCAGGAAACCTATGGAATAAACGAATGAAGCAAGACAACTTAAGAAGAGTATAATATCATATAACTGTTATATGATGGTGCAATTATCTAAAAAACCCTTTGAAGATGTGAGAGTTACTTTAAATAGAAGAGAGATTCACGCAAGTGGAGCAAGAGGGAAGCATTTCAGACCAGGCTTTAACAAGAACCGAGTGGGCAGCTGAATAACCAGAACCTTTCTGCTGTATTTTACAAGAGTTCGATGCTCTCCACACAGCATATTTCTATATGTAATATTGGATGTGGGATAACATCCCTATAAATCCTGCTGCCAGGCAGTGCCTGGTTGGGCTGCCGTGCAAATTGTGTGCCTTCCCCTCCAGTGTGGAAAAAAATCTGGACAAGTTCATTATTGACACTCACTGTTTACACTGTCACTGTGCAGTTCCTATGAGATGTTAATTTGAAACACAGTAAAAAAACTTTTTTCATTTCAAAGGCAAACTGCTTTTGAGATTATGTTTTAGTTTAGGAATAGAATTAAAACCCCTCGAGGACCTTGGAGAGGTATGTGTTGGCTTGCTAAGGCCGTGCTGCAGTACTGAGGAGATTAGTAACACATGATGCCCACTATAATTTGCACCCAGAAAGATAGGAAAGAAATCTTCTTGACTTTGAAAGGATTATTTTGGTTATTTACTGAGTGCTGTCCCTTTTGGTCTTACATTGTAGATCAAAGTGGAAACCAGAAGTGTCCGCTTCCTATTGCAACATGTGATGGAAGTGAGAGGAGCAGCTTTAGCATATTTGCCAGGGGTTTCGGAAT
Source organism: Daphoenositta chrysoptera (assembly GCA_013397915.1). NCBI lineage: Eukaryota > Metazoa > Chordata > Aves > Passeriformes > Daphoenositta > Daphoenositta chrysoptera. The sequence goes on from VZRO01003176.1 coordinate 429,393, forward strand.
GGGAAAAAGGGGTCATACATTATCACTCTTGACTTCAGCCACATAAAACAATAACACAGCTTTTTGTAATTATGCTGAAATTCAGGCTTTGGCACATTAGATGGCTTTAATATCCCTTCTAGTGTTGTACGGGTCCAAAGGACATTACTGTCCTTTGTGTGAGAGAGTAGAACTGGACCCACTGATACCTCACAAAACCAGTTTCCACCAGAATAAGAGAAAGCCTCTTAACCCCCCTTTCCCCACTCTTTTGGGTATATGGATTGATGTATAGGTGAGCAAAAGAGGCTCCTGTAATTTTCAGGATTCTCTTCCTGTCAAGACTTCCCCATTTTGCATAATTGGAAGAGATGCTGAAAGCCAAGATATGTAATGACACCAGTGACTGGAGAATAGAGCTGTTAATAGGCAATAAGTTCTGCCTAATTTCCTGCCACACTGCTGGTGTGCTCTGATGGCAGGTAACAGAGGTGGTCAGCTCAGCATGTGCACTCAGGATCACTGGGGTGCAGGAGAGGCTAATTAGGCAGCAGGGGGAAGAGGTGTCAGCTCCTCGGGCCGGTCCCCAGCTCGGTAGGTCCAATTCACCCGAGTGCCAGTTCCTGCCTCTGCGAGTGGTTCTTGGGAAAATGGAGAGTGCAGAGCAGCACTGCACAAAGTAACTCAAGGCAGGTGTGCTTTCCCTTCCTGGATCCAAACTGCTGAACTGCTCTGTGCCTCTGGCAGTGCTCGGGAGATACCCACTGGAGCCGCCTGCGTGAGGGTTCATCATTGCCCTGAGGACACCAGCTGGTATGAGGCTGAGCCACCCCTCTCCACTCAAGTATTTCACTTCTGATCTGAAAGGATTTCAGAGTTGGAAAAACCTTTAACTTCTCTGTCTACTTCATCGAAGTAGGTTAAATTCCTCTCCCAGTATGAAGGGAAAATATTAATCCAGATCTTTTCAGAAGAGAATTTTGGGGATATTTCACAGGCAGGATATTTTTAACAGTTTCAGCTTTAAAGTTAGTATTTCACCGTTCTCCAAAATGCTTCTTTTCTGTTATTACACTAAGAAGAACATGGTTATATATGAAGTTGATATATGCCAGACAAAATGTTTTGATTTGAAGTATCATCTGGAAACAAATTTGTCCTTTCCAAATCAAAGGGAGAATCGAAGCTTTTGTTCTACTGATACATGAGCATGAATATAGGGATAGAAAATACAGCACCCAAAGATGAACATTTGATGAATGGAAGCAGCCACAGGATTAATAGTTTCCTACTTCTTTCTGTGCTAAAGAAGCTAGAGGATTTGGGGCATAATACTGAGGATTCATTTGCATTTCCTATTTCCAAGAATTGCTAACAGATACAGAATAATATAAGTTTTAGTATCTCCACCTCTACTACAGTATCTGCTTTTGTAAAACTCCTATAAAAAGTTAGTTTTGCTGGTGAATACAAATAATGATTATAAATCCAGTCACTGGTTCTGTAAGTGTTATGAGAAGCCTGATCTAGAAGTCAGGGATAAATCAGAGTGGACACTTGAGGGATGGGAAAACTCAGTGCCCTGTGTTTGAGGGCCTTTTGGCTCTGTAAGTGCTCTGAAGCAAGGAAATACATGCCTGGCTCAGCTGCAGAGTGATTAGCAGCTGTTGTTCACACACCTCCTAGAAACAGCTAATGGATCTAGAAGAAATCACTTCAGTAATAATAGTAAATATTTTTCCTATGTTCTTGTAGTAATAATATTCCCTTTTTCTTAATTCAGCTAATTGCCCAGTATCAGTATCCCAGTTTCTAACTATATTACACAAATTATCTTAATAATGCAGAAAATAAGTGCTTCATTATGATGCCTTTTCAAAACACACAAATAGAAGAAAAAACCCCTCACATCTCCCAGCTGCCAACAGCTCCAGTTAAACTTCCCCAGATCAGCTACAGGAGTGCTGAAATTTAACATGTAGTTTTTATTGCTGTTAGGCAAATTGTGACTTAAAAAAAAATTTCTGCATTAATAAGTATCTCTCTCTGAACTGGGAATCCTACCAGTGTGTGCTTTAACTGGGGACAGGCCATCAAGGGTAAGACACCCCTGAGGCTGTGCCCATGCACTGCCACCTTTCTCTGTACAGAAAAGCAGGGCAGTGGTACCTCTGCAGAGTTCCCCAGCACCTGAGGGATGTCCCAGTTTGCCTCCCAGGAAAGGCACAAGCAGAGCCACAGGAGTGCCTAAGCTGATCTCTGCTGCTCACTACCTGCTTGTCCGACAGCACACAAGGTGCCTGGTGGAAAGGCAGGAATCCCTGCTTGCATGAGACACCTGCATCCTGCTGCCTCCTTTGAATAAACAGCAGGCTCTGGCTGTTCTCTGAACCACCAGCCTGCTCTCATCTGCAGGAAGAGCAGCTAAAGCTCACACAGCATGAGAAATGAACTTTACCGTGTATGTGTGAACTAGGCATTTACATTCATTCACAGGTGATTTATAATTGTCCAGTTTAGCGATAAGTAGATCTTTGCAAAGAATTTGGGTGTTTTGTTGTCTTGCTGATGTACATGGCAACGATATGTAATGCTGATGCTGGTGTTAGTCTGTTCCTTGATTCACTGGGAGCTGCCTTGGCACCTTGCCTTGGCACCTTGCAGTGAAGCCTCAGGAGGGGAGAGTATAAAGGTGCCCTGCAGTGGGCAGGCGCTTTGCAGAGCCTCTGGCCCACCTTGATCCTTCCCTTCCCATAGTTCCACAGAGGTAAAAGGTCTCTTTTGCTCTCGTCTTGGCACCAGTGCCTTTCATCTTCAGGCTAATTTAGCTGGGCTGGTCACCAGCTCTGCAGTGGAGTGACAGCACATCAGCACCAATTACAAGGAGGGCCAGACAGCTTGGGTTCTGTAGGGTGGCTGCCTGTGAGCAGCCAGAGGGAGAAATAAGGGGCTGTAGCAACCTTGGACCCTCTGTCCCTCCTGCCCTCTGCAAATGGCCAGGCTCTTGGTATGCATTTGTTGGCAGTGCTGTTAAAGCTGCATCTAAGACAGTCTTAGATGTGCTACACTCATACTGACCTCAGCTGAAGATAACAAGCTTTTTCCTGGGGAAAAAGGGACAGCTTATTCTGCCACATATCCTTTTCTACAAGGTTTTATTTTACTTTCCTTTGATGCATCAGTGCGGTTAAGGAAAGATCCAGTTCTAGATGGACCTAAGGCAAGCTCCTGAGTTTCTACCTAAGGATTACACCATGCCCTTAGATTGTATCTCATCAGTGCTGTTCTTCACACTGACTCGTTAGCAGCAGACAAGGGAGAGAATATCATGTCTGCAAAACTCATGGATGAACAAATAGCCATGAGCTGTCAGACACCACCCCGAGTGCAGCCTGGCTGACCCACCTCAGACCAGGGATCAAACAAAAGAGGTGTTGTCTTCCTTCCCGGACTGATCCAGTATCATAACACCAGACTGCTCACAGTGAAGGTGTTTGGTCATTAGGCCTCCAGGCAGAGATTGCCAAAAGCAGACCTACATAGCACTACTTTCAGAGCCACTTTTGTCAGAAGATTTGAATAAATAGTATTTAAATAAAGATTTAAATAAATCTTTGCAGGGTCTTTCCATACTGCTTGGGAGCAAGGAGAAATTAGTTCTGCTTCTGTGTTTGTAAAGAAAAGATTTTGTGCCTGAAAATTTTGCTGTAATATTCAAGTATTTTCCACAAACATATTTGGAGACTTTTTTACCTAAATCTGTACATCTTTTCCCTTAAAAGGCTTCTCTTAATGATCCAACACCCATTCTCCTACCTGATGCTAATACTTCCTCGGCTCACAATTCACAGGAATACTGTGGTGATTAATAAATGTCTTTGAACTGGAAAGTGCTGAGTGCTAATTACTATCCATGCACACTCATACTTGTGCTGCTTTCAAGTGCAGGGCATTCACATACCACGGTATTGGGAAAGCTTAGGAAAACAGATACTGATACCTAGGAGTTTTATCCACCATAGGAATGTAATAAGGAAGAATAAATTAAAAGTTAGATGTTTCAATTCATTATTGCACATTCTAAAGAACCTCCCTCCATCTATTTAATAGGTTCAGGGCAGCTGAAAATGGAGTTCAGATTGGAAGCTGCTTGCAACCTTATCTGCTGGCACTCTGGGTAACACTAAGAGTTATAAAAATATGTTATTGCCCATTGTGAGGAGCACAGTTAGAGTATGTGACTGCAAAGAGCAAGTTGAAGGGTATGGATTCATCCAAATTCTGCCCCCCAGATGCTGGGACGCTGGATGGGTCAATCCAAAGCTCCCACATAAAGCATCCCTCACATGCCTGAGGAAGTACTGCCTGATGAAACTGTTATGTCAAGCTGCACTTAGGTTTTTTGTAGGTTTTTTTCCCTCATCCATCTTTAAAATGATGGGATTGGAGTGTAAAGGGTATTTTCAAATGTTTCCTTAATGAGGATACTTTGTTCACATTTATCAGTCAGTGCTAACTGCTTTCAGAGTTCCGCTGCTCCTGTAACTCAACGACCAGCCTGGGAGGGCTTGGAAAGCACATGCTCAGCATCTATAAACCAGCCATTGCCATTCACCAGCTTTGCTCACAGAGGACATGTTAATTAAAGTCAACTGATTGGAAAAATAATTACAGGAGAATAGGGAGGGGGAAAGCTTAGACCTATAATTTAAAGATCTCTGACATTTGTGTTTTGTTGAGAGGTAGTAATTTTGTTGAGAGGAAAGAGGTTCTCTTTCTTTTTCCTTCTTGGACTCCTATGTTCACTGCTTGCAGAAACATGCACTGGCTACAGGCAACAAGCAGCACTCTTTCTTTAGAGTTTTGTGAGTACGTGTGGTCTTCTATTCTTTCAAATATGTGCTTTCATCTAGCTTTTGTTACTGTTGTATCTTGAGGTGTCCTGAAGAGGCTGTAACGTCTAACCTAAAAGGTTTTGTGTTCCTGGACACAGTTGCTCTATAGGATGTGGAATAATGTAAACGCTCTAACTGTTAAAAACTGCCATTGTAGCATTCCGTGCACTAATTAAAACCTGGCTAGGGATCTTCTTTCTTGATGCTGCCTCTACTTCAAACAAAAACATTTCAACAAATCATATCCAGGGAAAATGGTTTCACATTTTAAGCTAATAATAATAATTGTTTTAGAAACCCGTATGTGCTCAAGGGTATAATTCATTAAAAAAAGACCTTAAAATTCTACACTAAGCAAATATAAACCCCTGTTATTTGGGGGTGGATGTTTTTCAGCTACTCTCTCTCAAGTGATGATTCTGCATTTCTCGTCCGCTCTGTGTCCCACCAGCTGGGGGCATTCCCAGCAGGGAGGGGCAGCGCTGCCGCCTGCGCGGGGCTGGGAGGCTGGGAGATCCTCCAGCTCTCCGCTGCATCACGGCCTTCCCGAAAAACTGCTGTGCTCTAATGCACCTTTCCTTGTGTTACTGAAAAATGACGGATTGGCATAGCTCTGTGGTAGAAGCATTTATTTTAATTAATAAAGACACGTGGTCCTGGTAATAGTTTTCCTCCCTGGTTCCCATTCCTTCACTTTTTCACTTCCTAGTATGGTACAAGGACAGACAACTGTTCATGGGTTAGAGCCTGCGGGCTGTGCTCGGTGAGGGGTTGGAACACACACAACAGGCCCGTGTGGGACCAGGGCTCTCTGGGACTGCACCGACAGCAAATGTTGGAGGCAGCAGGGAGGGTCTGCAGAACAGACCCGGAGCCTTGCTGGGAGTTGCCGGGGCAGGAGAGGCAGCCGTGCCCTTGGCTCCTGCCTCCTGCCCACTCCCTTCTTTCCTGTTCACTGCAAGCCAGTAAAGGGGGTCCAAGCACTGTCCAAGCACAAGGATTTCCCTTGGAAATCAGTTTGCCTGAAGAGCTTCTTCAATGGGTGACCTGTGGTGGTTGGTTTGAGCTCGACTGTTTTTTCTCAGAGCTAAAGCAGCAGCTGCCAGTTCTGTGTTTGGCACGAAGGTGCAGCTTTCATGATTGTTCCCCGCACATTATCTCCCTTTATGGTTTTTCTATTTAATCAGCGAGAAATAAAAACAAAAAGTGACACATGCTTCACTTGAAGAAAGCAAACTATTGAGGGATTTCTCTGAAAATTGCAGTAATGGCATGTGTTTCCCAAAATGCAATTTTTAACTCTGTACTACATCATCTTTTCAACATGTTAAAAACAAGGACATAAAATTAAAGACGAACTGATGGGGCAGAAATAGACTGGATGATTGCAATTAACTGTACAAAAGAAATACTAGAGAAATCAGTTACTTGGTCTAAATGAGAACTTAAGTCTGCTAATCTGCCTTGGAAAAATAAATGCCCCATATGCTAAGTTTTTGGGGGTTTGCTTTTTATTTCTTGTAGACATATTACACCAGACTTCCAGATGAGAGGACGAAGACTATGAGTGAAGAGTGTCCTGGAGTTCTCATGCAGTTCTTTTCCTGGGTCAGAACCGTATTGATCTGAGAACAGTAATTATGAGGCTGACATGTATGTTCTCCTTCATCTTGCTGTTTGGAGCAGTTGGGCTCGTTGTCTTCATTCACCTGCAGGATCCAGAAGAAATAGTTCATCAGCAGACACCAGGTTAGCATTCCTATTTCTATTTGAATCACCTACCCTTTCATGGTCAATATTTTGTACTTATATTCTCAACGTGTTTTATATATTTCACAGAGGATGCCTCAAAAAAAGTATGTCATTCTTAATGAAGGCTACCTTGAAAGTAACTATCAGTTTCTTTTTTTTTTTTTTAAAAAGCATTTCCTGAAAAAACAGTTCCAAGAACCAATTAATGGATTATACAGGGACCTTTGCCAATGTGCATAGGGTCCAGCTGGGTGGAGTTAAGTTTCTGCTAAAGTTGAAACCAAATTTTGCTACCAACTATATCACTATAAATGTGAAAATGAGAGATTTCACCAAAAGTTCTATTCCTGGAAATGCACGCCTCTGAATTTACCTTTGCTTGCATATGGTATGCAGTGTGTCATGAGATGCGAAATAGGAGATGTATGAATGAGTCACATCAGAAACATGAAATACTTTAGGATGCATTCAGTTAATTTGCTTAACTTCAATTAAACCTTTCCTAACTATTATTCATATGCATGCCATCTTCCTGCACTACTAACTTGAAACTGGGAAGAGCCACAAAGGCCACAGAGATGGGAGAACTAGAAAATTGTGGGCTGAAATAGTAGTTTCCTTTTTAAGGGAGGCACACAAGAAGTATGAAAGGACCCAAGATCTCTTGATTTACTTACAGTGCTTTTCTCTTTGACTATGGCTGTAATGAAGGCTGCTTTAGAGCCTAGACAAATGCCAGTGCAGTTACTCTTGTTCCAGATAATGCCACCGTGTGCTGGGGTTTGGTCCCTGTGTTTGCTCTTATATGCACTGAAACTGTCCCTTGACTAAACAAATGTTCATAAAAATTCTATTCATTTGACATCTTCATCATACAGCAAACACAACTGTGTCTATTTAAAAGTATTACTAACATTTTTAAAGGAGCTGAACCACAACACAGAGAGCTCTTAAATAATTACATTAATTGCTAATTTCCGTGTCTAGGTTTGTTAAGTGCTTGTTTCCATGTCATTAAACAATCTGTACTTTAATATGTCGTTTATTTAGTCCAACTACATACACACCAATTTTGAAAGCAGCCACTCAGCTGAAACCATAGACGTAATGAATCTTCAGTGTTGTGCAAAGCAGAGAATTAACTAGTTCCTTCAGTGCTTTTGCAGCTTATTTTTGTATACTTAGATGCAAAACAGTTTGTAGATTAAAAACAGAGGTTCTGGCCATATTCAACTGAAACTGGCCAGTAGTTTGGGCATGGGAGGAAAGATGTATGGGCAGCAAATGCAGGCAGTACTCTAATGCATCTAAGAACGTGTAACTTTACATCAAAAAGTTAATTCTTTGCTCCTGAAAGAGAAGATTTTCTAGTGTGGTCTCAAAACCAGTGCAATTTCTTTTCCATTTTTTCGTTGTCGGTCCGTCATCTTGACCTGTTTTCTGCCATAAACCTCTTGAATGCTGACTGCTGATTGTAGTACACTGGGAAGTGATTTTTGATAGCACTTTAACTGGAGAAGGGGGCACCCAAGCATATTTAAATAAAAACAAGTTTGAACAGAGCTCCTGCCCCTGGCAGGGAAACTCACTCTGTAATGTGCTCGATTGCTGTGGACACCAAAAACACGAACATGCCAACGATGCTGTTACTGCCAAAGATGTGTAATCAATTCCTCAATTCTCACATTCAATTACTATTTATGTTAATAGAAACCAGACTGTACCCTCGAGTAAAAGGTGCTCAGTACAATTACTCTTATTTCTGTTTGGCTGATTTTCATGTGTGTTAAGTGCATTCAACTCCCAGTGGACTGAGAAATTCCTCATATCCACTGCTTTTGAAAATGATACCAGTTATCACTAAAACATATTAGGTGGCTTAAAGAACACAGAAAAAAAAATCCATTCATTTAATTTTAAAAAAGAGGTTGACATATATCCTTCCTAGACAGTCTCCTGTCAAAATCTGTCAGTCACTGGCCACATTTTTGGTGTGCTGAGAAGGATCCTTCCCTTTCTCTGCTCAGAGTGTTTCTCCATAAAGGGGCCTGGTTCTAATGGAGATGGGATATTGCTATAATTTGCTTGCCTGATTGCTCTCGAGAGAGAATTGAACAAATGCATGTATCATTAAGCTACTTAGGACAACAGATTCTGCATGGAAAAGCTTTACTGGATTAGCCTTTGCTTTTGTATTTCCTATCTAGTGAAACACGTTTGCCAGACATTTGAATCTCATTAGCAGGGCTGGAGAGAAGTTGGTAACATTCATTTTCCACTGAAAAGCAGCATAGGAGATTTTGCGTTGTCCAAAAGGACATTTTTCATTGTTAGTATGTTCAGTCATCTTTAATTTAAGATGGAACAACTTATGAAACAAGATTAATAAAAATACTTTGGTACTTTAGTTTTATCTGTCTGTTTTGGAAATTGTTCTTGATTGTTTTAGTCCTAGCAAGCATGACAGTGAGACCTTGATGTACTACTTAAACCAGTATAAAATCCACAGTCATAAAACTTTAAGTAATGCTTACATTACTTTCACTGAGCAAAGTACTCCTGACAGTAGCTGTTTGTGTTGATTTGTTACTATTCATTTATTCTTTCCCTGTGCTTCACATTGCTACCTAATTGTGATGCTGTAGTGAGAAAGCAATATCAAAGTAATTTTCCACAACATTAGTTACAATTTTCTTCTGATCTTTCAAGTGAAAAAATCCCATCCTGTTGGCTTCTGTGAGCATATAAACCTTGATTACTTTTATCTGTTGGAAACCAATGCTTACGAAGTACATGTGCCTGGGACAGTGGGTGTAGGGCCTTTTTTGCTGATTGACAAAGATGCTGTCTGTGTAGTTTTATTTATATAACACACATCACTCTGAACAGATATATTTAAGACAGACAGCCATTTGGGGTGGGCAGAACAGATTTCCCAAAGCAATATATTAAATTCAGTAGATATTCCTGTGGCCATTAAAGAGATAATAACTTCACTTAGGACAGTTGTTTTCTTGGCATGTATGAAGAGTGCTCTTTCTAGGGGGAACTCAGGATAAAACACGGGTGTGGACTGAGAAGTGGTATGAGTGATAGTCATACCCCACAGAGGAACACAAGGTTATTATAGTAATTGTAGAAATTTGAACAGCCTGAACCAGTGGAAGGTGTTCCCAGCCCAGGGCAGTGGAGTTGGAACTGGATGATCTTCAAGGTTCCCTTCCAACCCAAACCATTTTACAACTCTATGATTTCATCATACAAAACTTGCCTTCTGCAATAATCATACCATTATTCTTAAACAGAGATACTAAAGGATTTGTTCTAAGTCAAGCACATTTGCACGTGCACATATATCCCCATCCTATACTAATGACTCTTGAATGCATCAATCTCCTGTCTGTGACAAGATATTAAACACGAAAACAAAACTTTACAGTAACAAAATATTTAGCCACTCCACCACCGTGTTTGTCCTGGAACCACAAAAGAGAAGGGTCCTGTCCAGCCTGTGGTAGCAGGAGGCTTCTTCAGCATAGAGAGTGCTCCCTCTGTGTCAGAGTCTGCATTGGGAGAGTCAGCAGGGCTGAAGAGCCCTTCCCAGTCCCGGCCACGGCCACAGCAGTTTGTGAGATCCCTGAGAACGTGGGCTGGGAGAGCTGCATTGGGGTACGAGAGAGAGCAACTTGGACAAACAGCAGCACTGAGAGGAGAGTCAAAGGGCACAGCGTGTCCTGACAGATCTCAGGTGGATTTCAAACACCACTGAAACTTCCGAGCCACAGACCAGCCAGTCCATGCGCTGGAGGCAGGACTGTGGCAATGAATGCAGGTGGTCAGGTAAGGTCCTGAGCAGCAGGAAGCACCACTGCTTCCAAGTCGCACCAGGGACACCATAAATAGCTGTACTACAATCCCACAGCTGGATAGTGTACTTGAGATCTGTGCTCTATGGACTTTAGGCAGAAGAGAAAGGATATTCTAAAATGGCATCAACTGTTCTAATAGGAGATTTTGCCACATAAAAACTGGAGAAAGTATCAGTAATCTTCTACATAAGTCTGGGGGGAGAAAAAATTATTGCAGTTTTGCCATATGGCTACCAAATTCACAAACCTGTAAGAGTTTTCAGTTAAAACTTTTAAGATGTATATATATGGTCACATGTTCCTCTGGGAGCTGAAAAAAGGTGGAAAATACATCTCAGAGGATCCATATTGTAAAAGCTCCAAAAGGGTGAAAACAGGGAGTAGAATGGGAATGGCTTTGCACTCTGACTGAATCAGAATTTGAAAGTCAAATATGAATATAACCAAGCCTGAAACTCATCTGACTGAGATTTTGCAGTGATTGCCATCCTTACCTCATTGACCCGTTTCTAACATTATTCTCTTTATTTTCTGCTTTACTAAGGGTGTGATAGGGAGGAGAGGAAGCAAGGAGAGACATGGGCAAGGGCTGGCACATGGGTGCTGCTGTCCCTGACGGCTCAAGGGAGCCACAGCAAATATTGCAGCAGCCTTAGAGCAAATTATTTCAGCTGTACTGAAAGTTACTTATTCAGAGCACACACACCTTGTTACTCACCAGCTACACTCCTGTGCACATCTCCGTGCTGACTCTACATTTGCATAACACTGTCCCAGTGCTTAATGCACCCTTTGTTTGCCAGAATGGAAACTTCCTGTAAATACAGTTGAAAATGAACTAGCATTGATGTATAATTTCAGAAGTAATTTTCCTGCAGTTTGCAACTTCCTGCTCATTATAAGCTAGAAGCCATTTAATCTGCTTCTCAACTGACAGTATCAGCAGAAATGATGAGCAAAGAATCTGGTGACTGTAGCAGAGGTGAGGCGGCTTGCTGATGCTCTTTTGAGGCCAAAGAAACATTTGTTGTGTGTGTGAGGGTAATGCCACCAACTCAAGAGTGGCTGAACTTCCTGCAGTCACATACTCTGAGTCTTTTTAAACTGAACTTCCCCAAACAAAGAACTTCCCTACAGACTGGTTCCCAGTGGTGTGCAGTTATTGGGACAAAAAGAGAAAAATCTATTTACTTGTCTGCCAAGGCAAGGCACTTAGTAGGGAAATGTGGTCTTATAAGTATGATATTCCCTTTTCTGCTGCTTGAAATGTTTGTGGTTTAGACTGTGAATGTGAACCTGGTTGTTTTTCACATTGGAAAGAAGTGCTAGCCATGACTTCATCAGCTTACTGCTATAAGGGATCAAACACTGGCCAGATGGTTTCAAAGGAAACTCTACACCACACTGCCAGTGCAAATCTGTTCAAAAGAAATGTAGTCTAATGTAGAATATATATATATATATATATATATAAAATGAGTAAGCTGTTTTATCACAAGTACTATACAAAGATTGTCCCCTACAACTTTCTCCCTGCTTTCATGACTATGCCATATTCTTAGCAGTCTTACAAGAAATGTAGCATTTATTACATGGTATTGAGAAGGCACCACTATTTTTTTGCTTTTTTTCTTTTTTTTAGTTTCTGTTAACATTCTGGAGCCTAAAGCCTAGTAAAGCAAATATAGCTCTTATGCTGTAATAGCATGGCAGACCAGCATTTATTTGACCAGTATTTCCTGCCAACCATCAGGACGTTGTTCACAGGAGTCACAGCACTGAGGTGTTAAGGCTGTGGAAGTGGGATCCAAAGCTGCTGTGATTTGTTCCTGTCTTGCCCTACTGCTCATAGGTTGTGCTGTATAGTGTCACGTCAGGCAATTCACCCGTTCAGTGTTTCCATTTCCTGCTATAAAGAGAATTATCTGCAGAGGATTCAAGGCACCTGAGGACTTTTAGATACCATGACAAAAGACCAAACCATATTAACTATGGTATTATAACCAAATCCAGTGCACTACTAGCAGCAGTTACAATCCCACCGCAGTGGTGCACACATACATCAGATGAGTGAACCAGATCTACTGCCCATTTATTTGATGGCATAAAGACCATGTCACCTCATCCCAAATGTATTTATCAGCATAAAACCAAAGTGACGTAATGTTGACTCACTCCTGCAGGGCAGCTTTCCCTTCCACAAATTTCCCTATCCTCTCTCTTTCTGTGAGCATTTGTTCTCTGATACTGACTGGTTAAAAAAAAAAAAAAAAAGGAAAAGGTTTGATATTTCCTTTAAAGCTTAGTTTTAAAAACGGTCAGAGGTTGACACTTCTTTGTTGTGCCTGGCAAAATAAAAAGTGACCTGCCATCTCAGAGCTGCATTCATTTATGATGTTTGGCAACATATCACGGGCAAAACTCAGCTGCACTGTGTCAGAGGACTCTCAGAATGGCAGCTTTCTGAGAGTATATTCCCAGGGAATGAGTCTGGATGCTTCTAGGATTCCCCTGGAAATTTGCAGAAGCGTTACAAAAATGTACAAAAGTTGATCAGCAGACTTTCATTTCACCTCAAAACATTTATTTTAAATATAAGACTGTATTTAATTTTCCATAGAAAATGTGAAAGGCACTAGAAAGCCTCCTTCTATATGTCAGCTATCATTCAATTTGCATGACTTTTAAAAACATAATAACATATTGAGGACCTTAGGTCAGTTTAAAATAATTTCTGGATTTTCTGCAGTCCATGCCATTTTAAACATGTTTTATAATATATGTTTCCATTTCTGAAAGTTATTAATGTTCCCTTAAAAGCTTAACCAAAACTTCCTCTCTCCAGCAATACCATTCTTTTTCATTTAGTAAACATTAATTTTCCTTTCATGATTCTAGTGGAGCTTGAAATTAAAGGTGGCTTTCTTCCCTATTATGGCTTTCTTTGTGTATCAGCATCAAAACTGCCAGTTACTGCTTTAGCATCAGTCAAGAGAGCAAAAAACCAAAATAATTGATCTTGTGTAGGTCCTACACAAGATCAACTTCTTGGGGACATCTTTATAATTCTCCCCAAACAGCTAATCTATCTGTTTTTTAAAATAAATGACTGGTTTGAGATCTGTCACCACTTGATATACACAAGGTGGTTAACTGATTTTAATCTTATTCTATACAGGCCCTCTCCTATAAGACACTATCTCATAGCAACAGTGCAATAAAGCACTTCCCTATCAACTGAGTGGTTCAGCTTCTAACTCTGCTCCAATGCTTCAAGGGCTCTGCTGCCCAAGGGTCAGATTATTCTGCATCTTGTGAAATTAAGTCCCATCTTTGTCCCTTTTTGGTCTCAGCCACTTCAGAAGATCTATGTGGTGATTAAGAGTCAAAATGCTCCTGCCAGGCCCCTCCTGCACTGCCACTTCTGCACATCAGGGCAGTTCAGAGATGCTCTTTCCCTCTTCTCTTCAGAATCACTTCTATATAATCACTTTTCATATCTACAGAAATTGAGTCTTTTGGGTCTTTTGTTCCTGTGTTGGGTTGGAAACCACACATTTTCTCACACAACTCTTTACAGGGACTGTATGTCTGATGTTTTGCTCCTAAATGATGAAAGCAAAGCCCCCTGTGCCTCTGAGGATGTGGGCACACACAGGGTTACACAGGCCTGGGGGAAGGTGGGGACATCAAGTCACTTTATGGAGCAAGTGGTACTGAACAGCCTCAGGAGGGAAAAAAGGCAGGGTGTGAATGAAATTCATTCTTCAAGAAGGCACTTGTGCTCCACTGCCCTGTTCCTTTTGTATTCTAATTTATTTACCTTACTCCTTCCATTTGGCAGCACTGAGCTCCTGTAAGGATGGCACAGACAATGCTTGGGATAAACAAAGGTATATTGGCTTTAGAATTACTTTATGCGTGAATTTACTGGAGTCTGGGTGGCCTGAACCCACTGCAGTCAGAGTGGCTGATGTGGAAGCAGAGGACAAGCAGAGGAAGGCTGATATGGAAGCAGAGGACACAAGTCCTGATCTGGCCAGGAGGACAGAAAGCACAATCAATCCTAAACAGAGGCACCTGGTCACTCATCTAGTGGCTGCTTGAGAGGGCTGGGAGGGGAGACTCCTTTTCTCAAGCTGTGGGCAGTGCACAAGGGCCAAGATCCTACATACCAGTTTCCAGCTTGTTGCATTTTTTTTTCTTGACTTGTTTGACTTGACTTCATTTGTTAATGAAGTCCTGCACAACTTAATACCCGTAAGTCAAACCACAGGAGAAATTACCGACAGCAATCACTGCCACTCTGTGTGAATGGAATGCAGCTTTAATTGGGCCCTCCTAATTGTGTGTGCAGCTGCTTGGGAAAACATGGTGATGCTTATCTCGTACAGGAAAACAAACTCCTCTCACTACTCCGCTGTAAACAATAAGAAGGTGTATATTCAAAGTCACAAAAGTAAACATACCCACCTGCAGCTAGGGGCCAGGAATTTTATGCCATACCAAAGCAATTCTGTACTCGTTGAGACTTTAGTGTAGTTCACTGTAATTGTTTAAAACTCTTCCTAAAGACTGTGTTAGGAACTTTAACAGGTCTGGGATACCATTCACATGCTCAAAACAAACATCAGCACCTCAGCCACCGAGTTCACTTGGATACTGTGACCAGCCACTACTAACAGTGGAAACCAATCATCTGTTTTTCTCTAAGCTGTTAAATTGAAACCTGGCCCTCCCCCTCATTCAGATCAAGAGAAGCTATTACCCTGTAAACAGGAGGCATCCTTAAATCACTACGTAATTAAAATTCCAATTATGCTGCATTTATGAGCTGCTTATTCTCCTACTAGTGAAGGGAATTAAGTTGCTTGGGAATGCACCAAGCCAGGTGTTGTTTAACCCCTCTGCACTGGTGATGCAGGCGTTCAGTGCTGCATGTTAAACCAGCCAAATCCCTGCCTGCTCCAGTGGTGTATTCCACCAATACCTGCAGAAAGCTGCTTGGGATGCTTTATATTTTGTAAGAGAAAACCAAAATGAACAGACCTTACCAAACCATTGGAACAACAGTGTTAAGAACAAAGGGCATATGATCTCTCTCATATCTCTCCTATGTAAGTGGAAGAGAAACAGGAAAAACAAATATGTGTGCAGCAGAAGAATGAGGGGAAAGGAGGTCTGAGAAACATCAGCTGAGACAACTTCCTTTTCTATTCTTCACATTTGAAATCATCTAATGAAAGGAGCTTTGTGGGGTTTTTGTAGGAAAACATACAGAGTCTAGTTATGCTAGATACTTTAACTTTTTTTAAAAAGGAAAATAAAAAAATATTCTTAAAATGAAAATGTTTAAAGTGAGAATATAACAGAAAATCTACTGCAGTTTTATAACGCATGTTAATAGGCAGTGCGTCCAGAATCAGTATGACTGAAGTTCCTGGGGTGCTACAATGGAGACAAAGGAAGTAGGAAGGAAAATTTATATTTACTACAATTACTTTACAGAAGTTAACAAATTTCGAAAGAACACCTGGAATTTTTAAAGCACTAAATATTTCTAAGGAACAGTAATGATATAATTATATTATACTTCCATATACAAATCTTTGAAACATAATACACTCTTAATGTCTACACATTTGCACACCATAGTTTTCCTCTTGCTTATTTCCAGATATCAAATTATATATTCAGTATATTCTGATTATTCTCTGCCTTTTCCTCTAAAGGCACTGGCTTCACTTTTTAATTGCGACCCAGTGGAGATAAGTTCACCAAAACATAAGTTAATGAACTGTGGAAGAGTTACCTCTTTCTGCACGAAGTATCAAGCTGCATGTCAGAGAAAGAGTATCTCCTAGGTGATGTTTCAGGAGATAATAATTAACTAAGACATTTTCTAAAATAATACCACCCACACACAAATGCAGCCCTTCCCCGCCCCCCCCCNAAGTGAATTAATAAGCCAAGGACACTGTTCCTAAAAGAAACTCAGTCACACCATTTCTTTCCTCCATGAAATCACAGACTAGAAGTCAGAAACCTACAGTGGAGACAAGGGAATTTTCCTGCTTTCCCCCTTCAGCTTCAAAGGCTGAATTGTACTTGATTTACCTTCACGTCAGTCTTGGACGTGCCATCACCACAGTCCCTTCCAAGTGTGGAAACTCTCCTTTTTGCCCTAAATGATCCTGAGCAGATCAGCAGCAGCACTCTCAGCACGCACAGCTGCCAGCTCAGCACCTCCTGCCCCTTTGCTGGGCCTTTGGGAAGAGATTTCAGCAGTACCAGCTTTGCTGTATTTTTAAGTTATTTATATTTTTGCGTAGCGAAAGAAACTCAGACTTTAAAACACACCCCATGAGGTGTCCTGGGAGCAGGAGTGACCTGCCTCCCATCTCCCTCCCAGCACACTGCCATCCTCCATCTCCCTCAAACCTGCTGCTTCCAGCCTGTCCCTCCTTAAACAGTGAAGGCATTCTTGTGTCCCTTGATCTTTGTATATTTTTGTTGCAATTTAATCTTAATTAGATTTCAAATTCCTCGAATTAGGGCGTGCAAGTCAAATGCTGGCTCCTACTGAGTTCAGAAGGGTGTGTGGATTTTTAGGCATTTTTAAAGTATTCACCACTTTGATCACAGCTTCCACGCCACCAGTAACAGATGCCATGTGATTAAAATGAAAGATGTTTCACAAAGAACTGCTGAGACAGCATTTCAAAATTCGGAATATTTTAATATTCATTAATAAATGTTTCTGTCCTTTTAGCAACCAATGTTAAAGCATTCAAATGAAGGGGTAATTTTTCATATTCCAAGAGAAACCCTATTTGCTACAACAGCAGCTGCAATTAGCAAGGCAAACCATCTTCTTGTTGTCATTTAGAGGAACCAGAAGCAAGCACACAACTCTGGTCTTGACAGCAGCAAAATGTTTGCCATTTCCTTCTCCCTGAAAAGGTGTATGGTGTTAGAAGCTCACCTTGGGAAAAGGCAATTCTGCTTTCTGGCTGTGGCTTTGCTCTCTAAAAAAAGCATTTATTAGACCTGTTGCATGTAATGACTGTTTTTATAGCCCAGTTGCATGAATCTGTCTCTATTTCTTGTATTTAGCAAGCTTAACTATTCTATCTCAGGAATTTCAAAAACTAAGATTCCTTGAATGCACAGCTGCATTTGGATTGCATGTCCATCTTCTCCACAGCTGTGTCAGAGCTAAGGGGCACCTGGAAAATGGCAAATGGGTGTAGGTGGCCAGGCAGGTGTTTTAGACAGAATGGGACAATCCACAAGTTGTTTGACTGATAATTTCACTGTTTCCCATCACAAGGAGGAGCTGAAGCCAGACCCCAGGGCTTGGACCTCCCAGGATGGGTGGCCAGGTCAGGGTATGCAAAATATATGGAACGATTCTATGCTACATTTTCAAGTCCGTGGATTACTTTTAAGGTAACTAAAAGGTCCAAAAAAAGGGAAGAAAAGTAAGCTTACACCTAGCAATAGAAAGAGGTCTGTACGTCCACACAATAATTTTAGTAGGTCACAGACTTAATGGATGTTAGAGCTATGGTTTAAAGGGCATAGTAACCAAAAATGCATCTAAAGCTATGCATTTGGTTTGAACTATAAACCAGAAATAATCTCTCCAAAAGGAGATTGAAGTAAAGCATGTTAGGAGTGCTCCACACCAGATACAAATAACCACCCATCTGGAAAGTTGCATTTCCTCCCTGGGCCAGTGCAGAAGCATGGTCAGCAGTAAATGTGCCTGTGCTTAATAGCCATTCTTGCAGCCTCACTCAGGTTTACAGGGAAAAATCCCAGCCTCAGATTTCTTCAGAAGCCACTATTCAGAGAACTTTTGAGGACGAGTCTCTGGGGGTGCAGAGCTCTCTTCCCCTCACTGTGGTTCCCTGTGCTGCTCATCCATGGCTCCAGCAGTGAGCAGTGCAGTGTACAGGTCACGTCAGATCACTCCAACTGCTCTCAGCAACCACGTTTTAACCTCCTGCAAACATACATATTTCAGATCTCTTCTAACATTTCTTTCTGTATCTTAAACAACAGGAAGATACATCTGGGGAAATAACCAAAGCTTCAGAATGATTTTTTGTTTTAAAATTCAGTTTTCCCAAAAAATGCAGCAGAAGTGATGTACGTAGCCTCTGCTACATCTGGTGCAACCTCATCCTTTAAGCTGTACTGTACCATTCAGTCACTGTCCCTCTGCCCAGACAAGAGTGCAAGCCCCTGTGGAAGTGAGTGGGACTGGAAGGGGACAGTATCCAGAAATCCTACAGGCAAGTTAGAGTGGGAAGACCCTAAAGCAGCAGTGGTCAGTCTAGCAGGTTTCAGTGACACCTCTGCTTTCAACCTTCTGGTGCACCGGGCACCTGGATCTTCCTTGGATTGCTTTAGCCACTCATACACATAAATAGCTAATTTGCTCAATGATTATGTTGGCTCCTAAAGCAAGTGGAGGTCCATGTACTTTAAAAATAGCTTTAGAAAACCTGATTCAAAGACTGTTGGAGAGCGTAGTAACTTTTCTCTTGACACTTTGGATTGTGTCCCGAGAACTTATCAGTTCCTGCAGCCCCTGTGCTTCAATAGAGTTGAAGTCAGCTTACTGAACATGATACTCTTCCTTTTTCTTATTGTTGGTTAAAATTCATATTCACAGTGCAGCACTTTGAATGAGAGGTTTTCCCCAGATGCCTCTGATGCTTATCATCCTTTGTTAAAGAGAATGCTACTTCATCTTGCAGAGCTGGTGGCCTCTATTCAAAATTTACCGTGCTGCAAAGAATGATGTTGTCAGACAGACGGATCTTTCTCCAATAGCTTTTGCAGCACTTTTGTTATAAAGATGTTAAAGATAACATGGAAGAGAAAAGGAACAGATTTAGAGATAACAAAATACAAAACATGACAAAGAATCATAATACTGATACTTGTAATTGAAAGAGCTACTAAGTAAGTCTCTTCTGGGTTTTGGGGAAGAATAAGGGAAATGAGTAATGTAGGTTGCTAAAAATAATACACAGGTTTTTGTGAAAAATGATAACAATATTCTTGTTAAGACTTGTTCATTGCGTTGTTTCATTGCTGTTACTGATATTTATTTGTGCTGACTGGAAAGAGCATCAGTCCAAGACAGCACACCTTCAGCAGAGTCTCCAACTCACAGTTAAGTTAATCCAGGGAACTATTAAGTACAATAAAAGACCAGGAAGAGTACGTATATCATGGGAACAGAGAGCCACAGCACTTTCTCTAGCTCTGTGAAACAGAAATTATAATTAACAGATCTTAAAATGCATGGATTTGGAGAGTCCTTAGTAACATTAAACTGACTTAGAGTGATGGCCCAGCCTTTGGGGCTGAATTCTGCTCACAGGGTCAAGCTCCGTAGGTGGACTGCTAGATGGTGTTTTCTCAAACAAGGAAAAGGTCTCATTCCATCACTTACTGGTAACTCTATGTTAGCAGATTTATAGTAGTGCTAAATACTTGGCAAAAACTGAGATGCTGAAGAGTAGAAAGTCCCATAGTGAGGACCTAGATAGAGGCAGAGGGGGCAAAGCACGAGGTTTATTATGCAACTATACATGTCCAGAGCCAGCTTGTGCAAGAGTGAAAGAGATTCTTCTAATCTCCTCCTTCATGGGAATTGTTCTATTCTTCCAGTAAGCAGAAAGCACAGGTCGCCCTGGACTCACCTCATTGTGGCTAGATTTCCTATTTTGTGGAGTTAGCCCTGCTCCTGTTGGAAAGAAAGACAAGAGCCAAGGAACAGGAAGCCCTAAGGCAGTGCCTGGAGTTCAATAAAGGCTGGATCTCCTCGTTGCTGAGGGGCTGCCCCCCTGTTTTCAGCACGGACGGAGCTGCAGTACCTGGAGAAGGTTCTTGGAGCAGAGGGGGGCTGTTCCAGGGCCCAGGGCACCCCCTGTGCAGCCAGCTGCTCCTGCATTCACTCCTGCAGTGTTTCTCTCTCTTTGCTGCACCTAGTGAACACGTTTTAAAGGATACAAACACCAGGTGGAGAACGTACCTGGTGGGCTCTCTCCAAGTATCTTCTTCTTGCTTTCTACCTTCGTAAACAAGTTAAAAATGCAGCAGAGAGGAAGATTGCTGGTGACACTTCAGACCTTGCTTGGTCTCCTACCATTACCACTCTGAAGAGCACAGGAAAGTAGTTATGTCAATTAAAAGGGTTGGAGTAATAATTTTGAAATAACAGGTGTCTAACTTGTCATTTTTGAGTGAGGTCATCTAACACAATTTCTGAATTTTCTGGATTTTTTGCACAAAGTATTGTAGCCTGCACGAGTCTTATAATTAAAAAGCTATCATAGTGAATAGCACGTACCAGAGTTGAGGATTAGGTGATCTTATTACTGTAATTGGATTTGCCTGCTAATTGTCACTGAAATGACAGCAGCCTCTGTTATTAGGAGCATAGGAATTGCCTATTGGTGGCTCACATCAGTAGCCCTTCAATCCATTAAAATATCCTGTCTTTAGCACCAAGCAGTATGTAATGGTTTAGAAGACAATGCAAGGCAGTCTGCTCTGGAATAAACTTCTATCAGGTAGCAGTTCTTCAATATTCTCATTAGTAAAACTCAGGTTATGCCCTAACCCAGGAGCACTCATATTTTTTACAGATCTCCTTTTATGTTGACAAAGAAGCACAATCTCTTAATAAAATTCGCTTTCTGTGACTCCCAAACAATCACATAATTCAGAAGACACACGGTGTGATGGCTCTCCTTGTTCTTCATCTGAATTTGTTTGTGGCATCCTGGTCACACCCAGAGCAGCCCATGATGGTTGCATGGGTAGAACTCCGTGAGAAACAAAGACCAGAAATTGAGGGGTTCACCCAAATGTGTGACACAGTGATGCAAAAAGTGGGATGTATAGAGAAGACTCTTTCCTACAGCCTGTTGCTGAAATCATCAAGCTTCAGGATCAGTTCAAGAAATCTTGGAATTCACAAAACAACAGCAATGGTTGTGGAGATTGCAACTGAATTCAGTGATAACTCCTGCTGACTTTCGGAAAACAAATTCAGAGCTTTAGGCAGGGCTGTCAGGAAAGAGGTGAGCTACAGTAGCATCCCTGGGCAGCTTCCCAGTTACAGGGGATCCAGAGCACGAAAGAACCACCTCTGCTGCATCAGCACAGGCCTGCCCTGTCACCCTCTGTATAACGTGCAAGGAAGGAGGATGCTGAGGAGGGAGAGGAATAGAGGTGGGTGATGTGAGAAGAGTGGCTCTCTGAGTGTTTGTCTCATCAAAGCTCAAAAGAATACCTGCCCATGGCTAGGTCACAGATCAGTCTGGTTCTGACTTCACTTATAAGCTGCAATCATTTAATGACTTGGGATTCTTCCTTCTTTATACTCCAAAACCAAGTGATCATTCTGAAAACTTACACTATGACTTCTGCATTTTTGTTTCTACTGCATAAGTAAGACTAAAACAAGCTCTGAAAGCAGTACTACACTGCAATATCAGGTAGTTATATCACAATACACTCAAGCTCTTTCAAATCATTCATTAGTCAAACATCTGCTGCAGATTAATATTGGGCCAAACTTGTCTATTAGGTAATTCAAGGGGCTTCAGTACCATTTAAGCAAGGGATGATCTCTTCCAATACATGTGCTATCTGTGGATAATTTACTCTGGTTTAGAGCTTCTCCCTTGCACTGCTCTAGCTTGAAATCCTCTTGCAGTGCAGTTGCTATTTACTAGCTTGTGCTGACACATCCTCTTTCTCTTACTTAATTCTAGAAAATTCAAAATGCACACACTGCCAAGGAAATGAATTTATTCAATAAGCCCAGCAATGTCTACTCTTACTAATTCTGTAATGCTAGAATAAACAAAGTCAGAAATTATGCTTGGCTTTCTAGGCATCAATAAAACCTCATAAGTCTGCAAGGACTCATAAATTTCACTGTATAAAACCTGGTATTAAGGCAACTCTTAACTTGGAAAATTCATATTACATTTTAACCGAACAACAAATGAAGCTAATATGTATTGATTGCATTAACAATTCATAAATGCACAGAAAAGAAATAAACAGTCTTTATAGCGTTGCCGTGTCTTTGAGGCATTGATTAAACTCTGTAGATGCTGCTCTGTCACTCCAGCAGCTGTTGGGTGAGTCCCGTGTTTGTCCATCAATGTCTTTTGTCATTGGTCTGACTGACCTGCTTCTTACCAGGTTGGCAGATATTTCAAAAAATGAACTGTCACCATGGGATAATCAATTAATCAAGCGTGAATTGCTTGACAGAATCTCCTAATGAATGTTAACATGTAAACACTTGTCAGACGCTCGCAGACCGGAGGGTTTGTGTGGCTGTGTTGGTGCCTGGGAAGCTGACTGGCAGCACAGACCTCTCTCATTGTGTTAATAATGCCCATTGCTTGAAGGATTTCTTTAAAACAGATTACCTGCATAATGATTTTATTGATTTTACAATCTTTTCTCCTTCTATGCAAATTGAGATGAATCTTTGCAGGAAGAAGGTGGTACCCTACAGGAAGTAGGGGAGTACATGGGGTGTGAATGGTTGATGCATTTTCATGAGCCATTGCCTCCCCTCACAAGAGCAGTTTGTAGCCAATCCCTGTAATTACAATAATGCTTAGCAACACCCCAAAAATCCTATTGCTATTTCAATGATAAGCCTCATTCATAGGGATTACAGTTGTTAAATTAATATTAAAACTATGCAACAGTTCTCTATGAAGATGTACATTTTAATTATTTTGTGTAAATATGGTGGCTTAAACCACTGTGGCTGTGATCAGAAGAAGAGTGGAGGGTAACTATTTCAGCAAACAGTGGTAATTTTCTGCTATGCTATCCAGGATCTTAAGGCCCACTAAAGTATCAATTTTTGTTCTCTAAACTTATTCTTGAACCTTTAAATAAAACATTTTATTATCCAAACTGGTCAATAAAATGGGTTGAAGAATTTTTTAAACAAAAGCATTTTATTTCTAAGGTCACTGGATTTCAACCAAACACTAGATTTTGTCCCTCAGAAGTTTTGTTTCTTTTTTTTTCCAACAAAACTCACAAAAGAAAAAATTCAATATGTTGTTTTTCTACATTCAAACACAGCAGTTTTACATATAAATATACTTTTTTCTGGAGCACTTCCCCTCCTGAACAAGCCCCACTGAACACGGCACTTTTTAAAATGAGAGCACTTACTCAGATGAGGGATTATGGATTTAGTAATCCAACTTTAGTCAGGCTGGCTGTAAATTCCAAGCCTCTAGTCATGTATCTGTAGTGAGGAGCTGCACTGTGCCAGTTCAAAGCAGAACTCCCCCTGGTTTACATGGGGACGTGTGCTGGAGAGTGGCTGGATGATGCAGCCAAGCAGCGTCAGACTTTGTGTACAGAAATGATTTTACAATATATTCTTTTTAAAATTCAAAATCGCAATTTAAGGACAGGAACTATCTTTTAATTTTTGTTTTTTTAATAGTGCCTCTGCTCTGAGCAGATTTTTGAAAATCAGGAATCCGTTTTAGACATGCAGAATGTCACTCTGTCCCCCACAGGCCTGTCTGTAGGAGAGGGCACAGAAGGCGCAGGCACACCGGGGTTTGGCACACGGGAATGTGTGCACCCACAGAGTGCACGCTGGTTGGGAAGGGCTGGCACTCATCACCTGGGACTGAGGTGCTTCCCGTGAGGACAGAGCCCTGTTTATGGATGAGTTCACCAGGAGCGCCCGGGATGGAGCCCTGTGGGGCTGTCTCAGGGAGCACCCAAAGTGCAGCAGCAGCAGCCCCAGCTGGGCACCCTCAGAGTTCTCTGAGTCTGAATAAAAAATGCACAGCAGTCGGTCCAGGAAAATGCCATTTTAATTATTATTATAATTATTATTATTATCATAATTATTTTTATTCTGTGAATTTCATTTATGGAAATGGCACACAGACATGTGGAATGATGTGCATTGGCTTTTCATTCTGAATGGAAGCAGTATGTTTTTTTACACCTCCCAGATCACACAATGTTAATAATCTACTATAGAAAGCATCAAAGAATGAAAATGGCATCTGAGGCAGTACATATCACTCATGCTTTGCAAAGCACGTAAAAGCATGAAAATATGCTTCCACTTGGTTTGATGCTAGTTACACTATACATTTCTCTTTTTCATAGAATCAGTAAGGTTGGAAAAGACCTCTAAGTTCACCAAATCCAACTATCAACTTACAAGGTCCAATCTTTTTGGCACATTATTGTAATAGAATATTTACTTACATTTACTAACATCATTATATTCAATGCAAACATGTGAGGTCAGTTTTCAGAAAGTGACTAAACTTATAAACCTCGGCTTTATCAACTTTCCAAAGCTTGAATTTAGATCAAGTCAAGATTTAGTCAATGTACAGCTATTCTGTTTTAATCAAAACTGATTTTTTAATATTGCCACTTGCTTCTCTGGAACTACATGCATGATAGAGCAGAGCAGCATGTTTCATTCATTCCCTGCATTATAGTTTGTAATATGAGTGCTTCTTCTGAATATCCATGAAATTAATATGTAAATGAAGTAGTGGTTATTTGCTCAAGAAAGAGACATGCCTTTGGAGGAGAGGCAAGCAAGGTAATCCCACCCAGTCTGCACAAAATATTCTCTAACTGTGCCCTCTCGAGTGTGCTCTTCAAAATAAAAGGAAAAAGAGGAAGGCAGTGTTCAAGTGTAACAAAAATTTATCAGTTAATACAGTTATCAAGTTTAGTTTGCTTATCCTCACGGAGTCTGATTCTCATTTATGCTTTTCCACTATAATGTATACCCTGGGAAAGTCCATATAAATAGCTAGAAAGTACAGAGGGGCATTAATATAACTAAAACTAAGGTTTTCAAATTACTTTGTATGTATATTTATATTTATATATAAATAAATAAAACAGCCTGCAATCATCAGACATTACTTACAGGGTTTATTTAAGGAATGGACATTTTTGCTACTTCCCTGTATTTAACAAAGTCAGGAGGCATACATAAATATAAAGGATTGAAAAGCCATTCCCTACATTTATGAAGCCCGGACTCTCCCTACATGGCATTCTCAATCCTTTAATATTTCGTGGTATTTTTGGGCTGATAATAACTATTCAGTGATATTGTTCAGGTTTTGTTCCCAAGCTCATTTAAGCTTGCATATCTGTGTAGCTGCAAAAACCCCAAAATCCAAACAGAAAGGCACGTTGTAACAAGTACATTAAATCTGTGACCTCAGGGGAACCACACTGCTGCCCATTAACCATGTAATTTAGCCCCCTGCCTCTGTCAGTGGCTCTGAGCAGGCATCACCACCCGGGATTTCCTGTCCCATTGCAGGTTTTCTCATTTCCAAATGGCCCATAGGCTGAACAGATGAATCCAGCAAACCCTGGCACTGGGTTTTAGTGAAAGATGCCCAGATTCAGCGTGCGTGAAAAACGACGTTGCAGTGATACCTGAGAGTCCCATCTATTTTCAGCAGTGCTCACTTTCGTGTAAGGAGCAGCAATGACATTTCTGACACATGCTCTGTGGCTGTCATAACACTTTTTCTTAACCTTTTGCCAAAAGCACCTGGAGCTAGAAGCTCCCCACATCGTGCCACGGCCGAGTCTGCTGCATATCCACCAGATGAGCAATTCCAACATCACCTCAAAGCCTCAACCCACCAGGAGCTGCCTGGGAAGTTATTGCCTGTCAGCCTCCTGCATTTTCTTGTTCAACAAGGACTTGACTTTGGGGAATCTCTGAAGTATATTTCATATAGTTTCAAATCCATTTCCATACCTTCTGAAGTGCTTTATCCACAGCACATCTATGATTATCTAACACCACGTTACTGGGACCTTTCTGAAAAGACTTTGCCTGAAGCACTGATTTTGCAAACGTAGTCATACATGCTAAACCTTAATCATGTGCCTACTCCTGTGAAAACCAGTGACACAGTGCGAATATTTGCTTTATACTTAATACACTATGGAGTGATACAACGACAGAAAAGCTTTTCTGTGTAAACAGAGAAAGGATTGTGAGAAACTAAGCAAAGAAACAACACCTACACTCCTCCCTTCTTCCCTCATTGCAAAATTTTTTTCTCTCTCTCAGTGGTATTACTGTATATTTCAGCTGCTACAGTTCTAAAGCTGTTTTTAATTCAGTGTTTTCATTTTAAAATGCTCGCTGAAGGTATAAAGAACCTATAGCATCTGTATTTTGAAGGCTAATTCAACTCACAGAATCAATTTTCAAGCTTTTGAAAATTATTTTCTATTTATTTGGTTAATCTTAACATAGCAGATGTTTGGAGTTTTTTACAGTCATCTTTAATATTTTTCTGTTAGGATGAGGGCAGAACACTTATTTCGTGAAACATAAAATGAGAGCTACTCACATAATCACCTGATTGCAGGAGAAAGGGATTTGGAAAAAACCTCATGCTTTTGAACAAATTTTTAAAATAGTATTTAAAATACAACAACTAGTGTTGTTGTTGTTGTTAACAGTAATAGTAATAGTGCTATCATATCCACCTTTCCCCAAGGGCAGCTGGGGTCTGTCGTGGAGCACAGTTTGCTGCCCTGGAGCACAGAGAGCAGCAGCAGAGGCCTCCCAGGACAGGCAGGGGGGCCAGGCTGGTTCCCACTGGGGACCCCCTGCAGCAGAAGCATGCACAGGCTGGAGCAGTGCCTCGGGATCTGAGAGCCCCCTGCTGATAACACCTCGGCCTGTCGAGGAGCAAGGGCTGGTTCCAAGGGCAGGTGGGGGGCCAGGGTGTGAGGGGGCGATGACACCGGGGCTGGCAGCAGCCGTGGAGCAGGACAGTCCCTGCAGCCACAGCCCAGTGACACAGCAGCACCATCCTCAGACTCCAGGAGCGCAGCAGACTTGAATGTCAACTTTCTCCTACTGCTCCTTGAGATAAATACAGCATCCTCCTTAATCCTACCAGTGGCTTAGCTGTGCATTTGCACTACCTACAGCTTACAGGATCAAGCCTGGAGTTGTTAAATGATCCAAGAGAAATGTATTTCGGGCTTTTCCTATCTTCAAGCTTTACGAAAAGGCTATTGGTGAAAAAGACAGTGAATAATCATGTTTGTTCCACTATCAAATGGCAAAATATAAAGAAAACATTATCTGAATTGGATCGGTTCAAAATGTTTATGCTGCTACTGAATGCCCCTTGAATATTGCTGGGTAGATCAGTTGAAAGATGGAATTTGCCTCCAGCTCAGAGTTGGAAGTAAAGGCTGCACATAGTATGCACCTGGTTAATCCACAGAAACCAGCAAAATACACAGGCAAAAGGAAAGTCTGGAACCCCCCAGCAGCACGGCAGCACCAACTCCAATCTGAAGCTGTACTGCTGATGCTCATCTCTAGCAGAAATTATTCAACTTTTACTGAGAAACAATGGGTGTTCTTTAAGAAATGCAAGATTCCTGCCTAGCTGGTGAGGCCCACAGCACTGCAACTACTCCTACCCTCATACAAGTTCATCCCCACCCTCACTCAGTGGCAAACCCTGTTAGCCATATGCCTTTTTCAGGTAGTGGTTTACAAAAGAACATCTTTTGGCTGCTCTTTAGTGGAGCAGGCATTCCTGTTGGAACATACATTGGAAGATTTAGTTTAAAATTTACCTGACACATTACAGATAATAGGATCAGATCTTCAGTTACTGTAATTCCATCAGAGAAGTCCTTGCGGGAAGCTAAGGAGAGCTGGTTGTCTGCTGGATTTCTTTGGCTAATTGTGTCATCTACATCGAGTATTGTTTTGCAGACAGCATTGCACACATGCTGAAAGAGTTAATTAACCAGTAGAGCTGCTCGTGTTAAGCGTTTGTACTGCCTGTACTTCGTTAAAGAAAGCATAAATCTATTTAGAAGAGGAATCATTGCTATCACACAGGAAATTAGCTCAAAGATAGCTTATTTGTCAGCTAAATATATACCTGCATCTCTCACCACATACTGATATAAAGGGATAAAAATAATCCCCTTTGTGGGTTTTATCTGTTCTTGCTCTAAATTAACACCTCTGTGCCTAAAAGTAATGCCTGGCACAGCTGATGCGCTGCTCTGAGCTGGTCCCATCAACCTCAGGGATGTCACAGCTTTTCCACTGCAGGAGTGCAATCCTTGCTACCCTCTCAATCAATGAGCAATTCCAAACACAACTCAGATTATAAGGTTGACTGACGTGTTCTGCTGGTTTTGTTTCAGCAGTTAAATCCTTGCACAAATGCAATCTGAAGTACTAAACAGGCTCAACTCTTTCCTGGTCTATGTGCTCAAGGCCCAAGGAAGAACTCCGTTGCACTTTTTATCACATGACAGCAATGTCACTCTGACTTAAAACTTTAGATAGAAGATGTAAGCACCAGTAATGCAGAAGGTCTATCAGTAGCATAAGGAGACCTTCTAAAAGCCTAAAATTCATATAACTAAAGACCCTAATTTTCATAAATGTGACAAGTGGCATAAAAGAAAGGCTTTCTGCTGTATTTGATAAACATCACATGTAGGCATGCTGCCAGCCTTCACATGGGCCAAGGGACACACAGTAAATTCCTACAGCTTCAGTGTTTACTTCATGGCTCCTTTGAAAACAACAGTGGCTAACTGTGTTGATGGAAATCTTGCCTGAGGTCCCCCAGCAGTCATTAAACCCTTAGCTTTCTGTTCAATATGAAATGACGTGCTCGTTCTGCATTTCTTTCACTGAGCTGCTATGGAGGAGCCATGATTCAATTGATATGCCTGGCTCAAGCCCAAAAATGATTGCACTGCACTTTGCTGTAGCAGGCTGTCAGCTCATATTCAGAAAGCCATACAGGATGCAATTGTCTGGTCACTGAAAATAGCTTTGGTGCATATTTAAGCCATTTCAATGTGGCAATATGAGAATTAATTCCCTTCTCTCCTCCTGGAGATTGATCATTTGCATGGCAGTGCTGCTCAGTGTGCGCGGAATCATGGCATCCCACAACATATTAATATTTTAGTTTGTTATCTCTTAAGTTATTTTTAGCAGCCAACTGTCCTTGTGTGAAGCTCCAAAGTGCAGCAGGATGCTCCAGCATGTCGTGTGCGTGGCCAAGGACGCACTGTCATGCAGCTGCTCAGCAGGCTGCAGCCTTCTCCATTATTAAAGTCATCTCTGAACTACCACTCTAACACATGTAATCATCAGACACAGGATGTCTTTTCCCACCTGATCACTATTTATTACCCTGTTATTCTGCAAGTTTTAACAGCAACTTGTGTTTCAGCTGATAAACACCTAGAACTGAGACTCACTGTAATAAAGCACAGCATTTTGTGATGAATTTATTTTGAGTGACAGGAGCATATTCTATTTTTCAGTAGGCATTTCTATTTTTATCATTGGTTTAAGGATCGAGAAATTTATAATGATCAAACAATTAAATATCAATATTCTAGCTTTACAGGCAAGAATCACATTTAATAAACCAAGAGGGTAATAGATTCTCTTGCTTTGTCCTTCCTTTTGAAAATGCACAAGTTTTCTATAGGAGCTGAAATATTAGAATATCAATTTGGAAATTGATTTATGTCAAATTTTATATGCTGGAAAGATCCATGGTCCCCAACTGAAACCTTTGCTGCTTTTTTGTGACATAGTAAAGGCTCAACAAGATCTATGATGTGTTAGCTGTATATACAACATATTAATTATCTCAATTTCTCTACTCCTTCAGAGCAGAACTTTTTGCATTTGGAAATTAACACAGTGCATATAGGTATTAAGTGATATGTTAATTTCATTATTTCCCCCCTTCCAATACAGAGAGTGAGAATATGGGTTGTTGAAATCTTCAGCAATCATTAATGTTACAGAATCTGAATTTACGAGGCAGAAAACAAGGGAAATACCAATGTCACTGGAGGAACCTTGCAGGCTCTCAGTCTCACAGGCTTCACCTTCAAGAACCAGCCTTTCTGAAATTAGGCTTGATTTTGCTTGCCCTCCCCAAGTAACCACATTACGCTCATGACGCTCTCTGCACCAAAAAAAAAAAAAAANAAGAGAAGAATCCAATTCATATTCACCTTCAAAACTGAAACGAAAGAAGGGTGGAGAGCTCTCTCATGATTTTGATTTCTGCCCGCTGCTGTTCTGCAGCTGCCACCAGTGAGAGGAGGGAACTTCCCAGGGAGCGCAGCCGCGGAGCGGGAGCGACACTCGGGCCACGCGCCCTCCCCTGCTCCTGCCCGCACCGGGGCACGGGCGGGACACGGGAGTGCTTCACCTGGCGTGTTTAAACACTGCCAAAGGGCAAGGGAGAAAACAAGGTTCAGAAAACAAGAAGTTCCTGATTTGTGCATCTCACAAATGCACAAATCGAAACAGCTTTATTTCACTATAAAACCAAATTGGGGGATCCTGTAGTAGTTATTTGCTGTAGAGATTGTTATGTACGGTAGAGGTTGGGTTAATATTGTGCTGAAATACTAAGGAAATACTCCTTATTCAGCTTTTGCAATTTTTTCCAGCCAATTTTAGTGGGTTTTTATTTTTCTTTCCTCAGTCCCGTGCTTACAGATACATACTCGTGCTTACCCTCTCATATGGTTTATAATGTCTGAAATTGTAATGTATTTTTCAGAAAAAAAAAATAGATTGTCTTATGTCTGTAGTCATTATATGATACAACAAATACTATAAAACTGGTATAAGAGGAATCTAAAATCTTAATTCATAGTATGTAAATCAAATAATATGATAGCTCTTCCTGAGTAAATCGTATTCTCAAGGAAAGAGATCCAGATTTGAACTATTTCTTAATAGTAATACTACAGTCATTCCATAATAGATTATAAAAATTCAGATGCTTAGTACCAAACTACCCATCAGAATATAAGAGGCATATGACAGAGAGGATATGAAAAGCATAATTAATTAGTTCATAATTTATTAATTATAGAGTAAGGAGTTGGAAGGGGTGGCTTTGTTTAAAACACCTAGACTTCACTGTAATCACATATTAAAATCTCGGTAGGATTGCT
Source organism: Daphoenositta chrysoptera (assembly GCA_013397915.1). Taxonomy (NCBI): domain Eukaryota; kingdom Metazoa; phylum Chordata; class Aves; order Passeriformes; genus Daphoenositta; species Daphoenositta chrysoptera. The sequence continues at coordinate 460,993 of VZRO01003176.1, forward strand.
TTTAGGAGGAAATGGGATAAAATCACATAATTAATTAACTTATAATTTATTAATTAAAAAGGAGTTGGAGGAGGCAGACTTGTTTAAAACATCTGGACTCCACTGCTAACGAATATTATAGTCTCAGTAAGACAATCAAGTCCTTCGTTGTGCCCAACGTGTAAAGCAAGGGCTGCACCAGTTCCTGTGCACACGTCTGAGGGTGAGGGGTGTGGGGGCTCGTGGCACATCACACTTAGGAACAATTGACTTAGGAACAGTTGTCAGGACTGTGTTTGAAAGGCAGAAAGAGAGCGTGGCCCACAAAATGAAGACTGTGCTATGGTACAACACAGCCAGGCTGTTCCCTCCCTCTGCTGAAATGCCCAGGTTGTGCAAAACTCCTTATGGATACTTGGTCATTAAGGTATCAACATATAAACTGCCCCAGGAGCCTTTGGGTTGAAAAAACTGGGATGAATGCTTAAATGTAGATAAAAAAGCACAGCATTTGGTAATTAAAGTTGATAATGGTTGCCTACAGGTCTGTATCTAGCAAAACACTTCCATGCATGCTGAGCTTGAAGCAATTTAGTTTTTCTTACACACTTTAAAAAAAAAACAGGTGAATGACTTCTGTAAATAACAGCAATTCTGGAAAACTAAGCTGAGGCATACTTTGAAAAGACAGATTTCTAAAACAACCTGCAGTTTTGTTTCTGTGTCACTCATATTTCAACCTCACTGTTAGGTCCTACATGGCAGATAATCAGATAATACAACACTACATCTGAACATGTACATGCACTGCTTAAATTCATTGCATGTCCTAAACAAGCCAATAAACAAAAGGTCTCAGGTGCTCAGCAGCACTTTTCAGGATAAGGCTTGTAATGAGAAGCAGCTGCTCATAGGTCGTGCTTGCTTGGTAATCAGTGAGAAAAGATGAGGACTCTTTCTTATGTCTACAGTACAAATACTCCTGGCTGCAGCCTCCAGATAATCGTGAACATCAGGTTTGTTGTTGTGGGCAGGTAAGAAAGTGCCACAGCCCCATCTGAGAGAGCTCTTTGTCATTTCTTTCTGGTGTCTTAGAAAGCAGCAGAAGCATGACATTGCTGAGTACAGCAGGAGCCCCCCAGAGTAATTCACTCCGTTTGACCTCTTCTGTTCGGGTGTGTTTTTGGGAGCAGCTGTACAAGCCACAGAAAATGTCCTGTGAAAAGCAGGGCTGTATTTAACGTGGCTTCAGTGGCTCACAAGCAAAAGGTTCCTGACTGCTGAGCATTATTTTACACAAGTGTCATCTGCGCCTCCATACAAGCATCTGCACATGCCAGAGAAGTGTTGAATACATATTTAATAGACTTGTTCTGTAAACACATCCTAATGGAAGCAGTATTTGCTAACAAGGGCAGTCCTGCCCGTGGCTTTTAGTGGAAACACTCAGTGCCGTGAAGTGCCTCTGTGCTTTCCTGGGTTGGGCAGCTGGATCTCGTCGCTGCACTGCAGAGCCAGTGCTCATGTTCGGGTTGGTAGAAAAAGTACACTGTGGCTTGTTTTCCTATCCGACTGCAAAGGCAAATGCCACAGTTAACATGCCCCAGTGCAGGAAAACCCAAAAGAGCCAAGAAAATCTCTGTGTTTGATCTCAAGGAGCTTTTCTAAGCTTCACCCTTAACAGAGTATCTATAATTATTGAAGTAACTAGATCAGGCTTACATAGAGGCAATCCAAGACACTGGTCCCAGATAAATGAGTGATTTATTTAAAATGACCAAATGACCAATCCTAAGCACAGAGAAATGATTGCAGACCAAAGCAAAGTTACCTTACCCCGCGCAGGGCTAACTGGAAGGAGCAGCCCTATTTTCATTCACGCATTCCAGTTATTTTACTTTTTTTTCTGTGTGGTCTGAATCAAACTCCCCAGCCCTAACTAAACGCTCCTGAAACTTGGCATCCTTCTAGTGTAATTGCTGAGGCATTTATATTTGTGATGGAGCAGAGCTTTATATCAAGTTTGACTTTCTCATGGAGATTCATTTCCAGTCTTTTATTTCCCATTGACTGTAACAATTCACAGCCACAACACCTCCTGGTATGGGATGATGAACCTGCAGAGCTCTGCAGCAGGAGCTGAAGGGAACAGTGCCACCAATGCATGTTAGTGCAGGGCCATCAGCACCACTCCTGTTAAACAACTGGGTAGTAAAACGCCTCTCCTCTACCTAACTGTGGGACAAACTCTTCTACTGCATAAATCACATTGGGATCAAGGGCTGAGCATGCAGATGTTGTATTAGGAACTCTACCTCAGAACAGCCAAATTAAGCCCCCTATTATAGGAAACCCTTACTCTTTAGAAAACCCAAACATGTGGCAATAATATCTGCTAAAAGTAATGTTTCTTTCAAAGCTAAAGGAAGCAGAAAACTTGAAGAAAGTACGCTTTTAAAAACATCTAAGTATTTACATATTTGCTGATCTAAGGGAAGAAAGGATCCAGGTTGCCTGAGAAATGGATTATTCAGAGAATAATGTAAACTTCTTTCCTACTGTGTGCTGCTTGTGGTAACAGGGGAATCAGACCCCTGTGTTTAATTTCCCCAGACAGCTGTGCAGACCCAGACAACGTCAAAGACATTGCTTCAGGGAGTGCTACATCAGACACGTGGCAGTTTGCTAAACCAAGTCTCTCTGCTATTTTCCACAGCAACCTGATCCTTCCCTTTGATTTTTGATGAAAGTATAACACAGGTACAGGGAGGCAAGAAAGGGTTAAGAAAATGTGGTCTTCATACTTTTCTGATTTTATGAGCATGAATCTCTTTCATGGAACAGCTGTCAAGTCAGCCAACGAAACAGGTCTGCTTAGGTCTCCTGACAATACCAACTGCTGCTGTTCATGTATCCTCAGTGACAGCAGCAAGATGAAAATCGAAATGAATCGCTCTACAAATGAGACACTTTTCTGCTTTGACTTTCCAAATGTGACAGTGTTGTTTGTTTTTTCAGTCAGCAACATTTAGAGATGTTAGAAGGCTCTGGTGTCAGGAAGTTGCTCAGGGGGCAGTTTCAAAAATTTTTTTTAAAAATGGGAGAGAAATCTGCATAACAGTTGCTTGCATAATAATGTTTGAATTTCTGTCCTTTAGTACTACTGCCACAAAACTGAAAAGCAAAATATTCCTAGCCAAACAAATGACTGCAGGCTTTGAGCAGCAACTGTGAACATTTCATATCTCACTACAAAGTATTTACTCATTATCCTTACTGTGCTAGGGGTCCAAAATGCAGGTTCTGGCCACAGAAGCCACTGTTCAGCCTCAGCTCCCATGGAGGGGCTACAAAGCACGGATTCATTCCCTTCTGTCCTCTGCTTAGCAGAAGAATGTTTCTCAACAGATCATGAATTACAGAGAAAAAGAGATTCTTTAAAGTGTTCTTCTTCAATATGAGTTTGAAATAGGAACATTTGCCCTCCTATCCAAACAACTGAAAACGTCCTCCAAACAAGCATCTGCAGTATATGTGAAATAATATTTTTCCCCAGCTTGTACCAGAAGAACTCTTGTTTTGTGCAATATGCAGCAAGAAACAAAAACTAAACTTTTAAAAGACTGATTTTTTTAACAGTTGCATTAAAACTCATGAGCATATCAAAACAAACACTGAAATATATTTTTGCACGTCCAAATGAAAACTTCTTTTTAAAATATACCTTTGTTGTGTCATTCTTCTCCTAGAGTAACACCAATACAATACCTATTACGAGAAGCACAATCCAGCTTTTGGAGTTCCTCACAATTTTGAAAATAGAAAAAATTTAATCCTATCCTCCCACCAAAAAGCCCCCAAAACAACAACAGCAACAAAGAAAAAACCACCAAAAAACTGGAGAAGGCTTTAAAAAATGCATTATGTATTTAAGTTCATTTGGCTTCAAAGGAACATAGACCTTACAGACTTCTCCCCACGGTGGTTACAGAAATGCCTCTTAGAGTAGATCAGCTCAGGGCAGTAGTGCAGCAGCCCAAAGAGAAATGTCTCTCACATCAGTATGGCTTTGGAGTGTACTCAGGGATTTCATGAGTAACTGTCTCAGTTACACAGTGATGTCCCAAATTTCTAGAAACTTTTAGAAGTTTTCTGTAAATCCACTGGGTGAAAATCTGTTCTTAGTCCATGAATATTTCTCCAAAGCCCATCCTTGTCAAACAATCAACTTTAGAACTTCCTGTTCCGTCAACCAAAATGTATTTTAGGGAACAGCCATCCAAAATCCCTGGGTTTGCAGGTGCCAGCTGTGAGACATCCACAGAGCCCAATTCTGTTTTAATAATTAATATCAGTTCTATGTGCTAACAGCACTTCCAGTCTGAGAGGCTCAAAGTGATTTACAAATATTAATTAAGCCTCCAAATGTGCTGCAAGTGTCCCCATATAACCAATGAAGGAAGAAGACTCAGTCTTTTGATCACTTTATGCAGAAAACCTGTGGGATTTGCCAGGAGAGAGTATCAAGAACCCCACAAGTCCAGTTTTGTACTGCCAGTACAAAGCCATCCTATGTTCCTGGGGTTTTGTTAATTTTTTTTTTTAAGTATTTTCAGATTATACAATTTTTTCTTGAAACATATGGGTAGATAAATCCAGAAATCCTCTATCTTGAACTGGTTATTTATGATAACCAGATTATTTTGCATCTGGTCTTCTCTGAATCTGAGGAATAAGTGAAGATTGAGTACCATGTGACTGCAGTTACCAGCACTGCCTTGTGAGACCTTAGCTGCTAAACTTAGAACTATTCTTTGAAACTCTCCATGCTCAGAATGTCTAGTTGGGCTGCTTTTTTTAATTCTCTATTTGTTTTCCCCACAAATTAAGTGATACAGCATATTAAAAAAAAAAAAAAAAAGCTGGGGGAAGGGGAAAGAGGAAGAGGCAATTTTTTGGATTCTTTTTAAACTGCTGGAATCAGGTGTATGTTCTGCTGAACAAGTGGCATTGTTGCTAGTAAAGGGACAGTGTTGGTGTTAGAGATTTGCCTTTGCTGAAAGTTACTCACAGATGACCCTCTGCTCTCACTGAAGACAATTTCTTTGCACCTCTAAGTCAAAGAGCTGAGAGTCAGTCCAAACTTAAGACACAGAAAAACTCAGATCAAAAACTAGCAGAATAGTCAGCTATATAAAATCTTCATCAGATGACTGATGATAGTGCTCACAGCATGCTGTCTCTTCTTGATTTTAGTGCTAATGCTTGTGTATCACAAACCTCCCTCAGTCCATCTGTGGAGGATGCCAAAACCCAGAAATATGAAGTATTTTGTTTAGGCACTCTGAATTCTTGTACAAACAAGCATGAGGTAGCTCAGTTAAGAGGACTGCACTCCCAAAGATGTAACAAGCAATCCTGAAGTGCAGGCAAAGGCTTTCAGTGCTGATCAATCATTTCCCATCCCTTCCCAAAGAAAACAGAGCTGGTGCCACCTGGCACAGCACCAGCACTCCCAACTGGGTAATTCCAATAAGAAGCTGGCTGATAAGTAATGCAACAGAATTTGATTCTGGGATTTTTGGCATCATTCAGCCAAAGACAGAAGAGTGAGTAGGAACTTCCTTGACTGTTAGCAACAGAATGTTTCCCTCCTCCACAGCAAACCCTGCCACAGGGACAGGCTTGTCAAATGAGCATGTAAACCACTACAGATTTCAACCTATTGATATCAGGCCCCTTCTCGTGTTTGCCAGGAACCTGCTTCTCCTTTCTAGTTCTTCCATAGCAATAGCCTCTATTTTTTTAAGCTTCCGATGTTCCCCACCAGTGCATCTGGTCCGTTTCCATCTGACCACTCCATCTGAAAAGTAGCCCCAGCCTTGGAATATCTCTGCACTCCCCCAACAGCTAGAGCAGCAGGGCCAGAAAGTATAAATTACTCTATTGTGCCCCGAAACTGGCAGCCCAAGCTGCTTGCTGATGCATTAATCTACAGAGAATGTTGCTGTCCTGGCCATCCCTGTGCCAGACTGGAGCTGAGGTGAAAGGGCGAGCCTGGCCAGACCCAGTGTTTTACTGGGCTCAGTGTAGGCATGCCAAAGGGACCACCCCCAGGACATCAGGTTTGCCAGTTTGCCCTACTCTAGGATACCAGTGGGTTTTTTCATAGCATTTAAAATGTATAAAGAAGCTGCTCTGGCACAGCTGAGCTGGGTTTGGGGCTGCAAAAAGCAAAAAATTTTCACATCTGTCAGATTAATTTAAATGAGGTTGGTTAGTCAGAGCAGTTCAGTGGTTTGGAAAGTAAAAATAAGTCCTTAGGAGACGAGTGGGGCCTCAGGGAAATTGAAGATAAACAGACTTACCAGCAGGCTACGCAATTTACTGCAACATATTATATCCATGAGTGTGAAAGCCATGTGTGTATCTGTGTATCTGTAATTTGCCTGTGCACACACACATTGACAAATCAAACTCTAGAGGAAGAGAGAGGGGTCTTTTGTCCTTTAAGTCATTCGAGCTGAATGGATTTGATCAGCAGGTTGATAAATGATAACCTCCTTCATTTGCTGGGGTGCCAGGGCACAGACTGGTGGCGGTGTCCTGAGGAGTGGGGGAGTGACAGTGCCATGCCTGGCCCTATCCACAGGCAGCCAACAGGCAAGCACTGGCATTTGCTATCCTGGATTTCCTGCTCTGCCCTCCTTTGGTCATTGCAGGATTCCTTCTTGCTACACTGAAGCCTCTAAGTCAATCCTAACTTAAAAGTTTTCCCATCGTCCTAATATCTTGACCTAGGTATATGTTTGAAGAACCCATATAATAAATATAACATTTTATGTTGTATTTAGTTATTATATTTAACCTACACCAGAAAAATGTAACACTGGCTTTTTCCCAGCATTTTAGAGTATGCTTTGGAAGCCCAGGAAACCCAGGATGATTTCCTTTTCTTTCTACCTGAGCATTTCTTTTTCAGCCCAAGTCCTCGTTTGACTGGCTTTTCTGAATGTAACACCATAAAGAAGAATTTCCAGGATTATAGAAAGTGGGTTCACTGCAGAGTTCAAGCATCAGCTGTTGATCTTTGTTCCTATACTTTGTCAAAGTATTAGTGCAGCCCCTAAATAACATAGGACTGAATTGCCAAACTAAAAGCACACCATTTGTACAGATTCTCTCTGACAAAAATAGTAGGACCCAAATTATCGGGTAATTCAGCTTCTAGTAGTGCACAGAGTAGATCAAGCACCAGATTGTAATCCTTTTTAGACCAGTATGAATAACTAGATATAAACTGGTCTATCAGGGATCAGAACCTGCCCCAGTCAGTGCACACAGCTGTCCCTGTGCATTTTCTCTGCACCGAGGGTGAGCAGGATCCCCTGAGGCAGTGGGAGCTGCTTGGGAAGGACACGTGCTAGGGAAGGTCTCACCTGAGCCACAGCCCGGCTGCAGGACAGTTCCAAACGGGCCTTTCTCCACATTACCAGAGTCTCTGACAAGGGCTAAAATGGCCCAGAAAGAATTAAGTTTGAAATACTTAGGAAATGTGGTTGCAAATTTTGCATGTTACAGAAAATCAAACGACACCCAGAATAAGTGAATCCTGTATTATTTGGAAGTAAAATGCATGTGAATGTCAGCATATGGTGACAGGCACATTTTCTAAAGCCATCTGACATTCCAGTGTGTCCTGTGCAATCCCTACTCTGTGCTCAGGGTAGGTGGAACCTCACTTCACAGGAGAGACTCCCACCCTACTTTTGTTAAAGATACATGGAAGACTTAGCAAATTCAGAGACCTTCCTGAAGACATGGTCCTGTGATATATTTCAGGTATGGTTTCATTAAAAAAATGGAGGCATTAATGGTGTAGACAGAATATATAGTGCAAAAAGTTTCTGACAGTGCAAGAAGGGATGCTTTGAATATACAGAAGATCAGGAGTCATTACTTTTTTTGTTATTTTGATTTGATTTTGCTGTTGTTTAACTTTGCTTTTGACATAGACCATATAAACTGAGCTGTAGTAAAAAACCTCTCAATAAGCTCCCGCCTGGAAGTATGCTGGAATGCATCTTGCTCACAGTCCTTGCCTCCTTCACTAGGGAAATTTTTCTGCCAGTAGTTGTTTAGAAAGTTGTTCTGCCACGAGCTAACTTTTGGCCATGTGCTGCACACAACATTTTCACACAACAAATTTAAGAGAAGGTAACCTCATTATGCAATTGTTCTTGTGAACATTAGGAAAGCTATTAAAATTTGATGTGATCGTTTATCACAAGCGTAGTTATTACAAACACTAATACAAAAGATGTGATTATAGTTTACAAGTCAGTGCTACATGGGAGGATGAGATGTTGGCAATTGTTTGTCACACTTGGCTTAGAATTAATTTTTATTAAATAATATTATAAATGCATCATTTTGGTTCTTCCACTGTGCTCCCAGATGGATGTTTGTCTTCTAGTAGCTCACTGTTTAAGTTCTCTAAATAGTTGTAACTTCTAATGTTAAAATGGGTAAACTACCAAATAATGCCAAATATTACTGCTCCACATGTCAAACCCCGTTTGATACAAAGAATTGGTTGTGCATTTTTCAGAGTACAGGGCACATTGTACAAGTTAGCCAGCTTTGTAACAAAATGTTCCTTCTGTCTTGATGCTAGAAAATATTGCTTCTGAAAGGGAATTATTTATTTATTCATAGCAAAAACCCAACAATCCTGCCATATGGTTTCCTTTCAGATACGCAGTGTCAGTCAGGCATGCTCTGTTAACCAATACCACTTGCCTGCCCTATGTCATCTATAAAAATCTCTGTGTTCTGGGTTTACCTTTCAGACCACTTCTTTTAGATGTACGTATTTGCTAATACCAAAATGCTAAATAAATCAATAATAAGTCAGACTTTGTGTGAACAGGAACAGAAGATGGGGTGTCTGAGCATCAACCTGGGACACATGATTGACAGTTAATAATTTCCTACCTAGCGATCTATAGATAAGTTTATTTTTGCTTTCACCTTAATACCAGGTTACATGCAGATGGCATCAAAATACCGCTTCTGCAGTCATTTATTATTATTTATTATTTATTTATTACTCTTGCACTCAGCTGATCTAACAGCCTCATTCATCAGATACTATCAAAAAGTATGCAGCTGAATAAAAGGACTTCAAAAACTTCCAGAATTAGTTTCTAAGGCCCTAATGTTACCTTTAATTAACTATAGAGCAGAAACATTATCACTGTCAAGTATAGGTTAATCCATTACATTTAGGAGTTAGAATCATTGATGGTGCCTGTAACTCCAGCATTTTCCTACCTTATCTCTGCTACCTGGTTTCCAAAAGCAGTTGCAATGTGCAAAATGTGGAGGTTCTTGAATGATGTCCTTAAAACCAGGATAGGGATGAGCCCAAATACCAGGCAGATGGAAAATTTAATTTAAGGGTATATGACAATGCCCCCACCTTTGAGTTGCTAGGATAAAATGGAACAGATACCTCTCAGTGTGGGGCTGTCTTTGAGAGCAGCTGAATTCATTGCACTGCTTAATCCAAGGAGAGGAGAAACGGAGCAATTTATCAAAAGCATAAAACAGTATTTTCATCCTGCTGCTCTCCACTCACACAGAAAAAAACACGAGTTGTTTACAGGAACCACAGATAGGATTGTGCTCAGGATTTCCAGGGAGAGGAACAAAACTGGACTCTGTCCTTGACTGCTGCAGCCCCGGGGCACCCGGGCTCCCATCCTCCCTGCCCTGCCCAGCCCAGCCCAGCCCTGCCCGTCCCCGTCAGCCCCTCCGGAGCTCACAAGCCCTGCACAGAAACACAAGAGTGATGAATGTTAACGCGCTGAAATCCATAAAGCCTTATGAAATGCCTTATGAAATCCATAATGCTGGGCCTCCCCATGGTTTCTGTGAAGACAAATCAATTATCATTTTATACCTTAGAAGAGTTTTAAGTTTTTAGCCAAGTTTTTCCTAATTTTAATTACCACAGGAGATAGAACTAGAGTAGGTAAGCTGCTGCATTCCCTTCCCACAAACACTGGAAAGCCCACTTTTTTTATTCAGCCCCACACGACAGCTTTAGGAGAAGAGACAGCCAGAAGGCTCTCTGGCCTCACAGGTGTGGCATTGCCTTGGAATACAGATGACCTAAGATCCTGTCCTGGTACCTAATTAAACACAACAGGAGGTTCAGCCTGAATTTTGCACATCCCTGTCAGCCACACATTCTGACTCAAACGCTATTCAGTTCTTTCTGTAAAAAGGAAACTGTTCCAGCTGAGTTTGAGAGCAGCACCTATACTCATTGGACCTTGTAAGGCAAGTTCAGCCCAAATATTCACACTTAAAAACCAGACAGGAGGTTGAGAAGACTGACCAATCTCCTATCAAGGTATCATTCATTACCAAACACATTAAAATACGTTTTGTCAACGACCTAGGGTGGAGTATACAGCACATTTCCCTAGAAAAACCCACAAACACAGATACTTGCATAATTTCCCAATCTGCTCATTCTGCAGCCAGTTACTCATAAAGCACAGACTGAGGAGAGCGTGTTGGCCACTGCCCACTCCCCTCTCCCAGCTGCCTCCAGTCTGTGCATTGCCTGCAGAGTGACTCCCCAGTCACCCCAGGGGACAGCCCTGGCCACGCCAGCAGGGCTGGGTGCCCGTGCCACCCCTGAATTGCCACATCCCAGGCAGTGGCTGGGGCAGGTCTCTCCTTCACCTGCCTTTGGCACAGCCAGTGGTGCCTGTTTGCTTTGAAATGCACGGGGGCAGGATGAAGGGAAGGCTTCAGCTTCATGGAAATGTTATGAAAAGCTCTACAAAAATTGCTTCTGGGGTAGTAAAAAAAGAAAGGGGAAGCAAGTATTGTTAACAAAACAGAGCCCCTTGAGACAAATTTTATTTGCCAAGCAATGTACACAAAAACCAGATTAATTAAAGTTACATTCATATATTTTAAACAGGCTTAAATTATTCATTTCCATTTTAAAAATATATGCAAGCACAGTTTCTTCAGCAATAAATTTTTAAGATGGTGGGACATTTTACATCGTACTGTTCTCTGGAGACTTCTTCTTGCATCTTGGGTTGTTCATGAAGCCAGGAACAGTGGGATAGGAAGGACTGGAAAATATTAAGCAAGGCGTTTCTGCATCTGGACTCACTGGGCACAAACAAGAGAAGCAGCTGAAGTGGGAAGAGGGAACTGGAGGCCCCGTGTGCTGCTGAGCTTGCACACACCCAGGGAGCAGGGCCAGAGTTAAGTGCTCTTCCACAGGGATGCCCACAGCACGTTTCCTACCCAGGGCAGCTGCTGCAGGCTCCATCTGTGTAGGGTGCAGGAGCTCTACACAAAGATTTTTGTCAAAAGCAGAGAATTCAAATTCTCTTTCTCTGCTGCTGTGACCCCTGAGTGAGCCTTCTAAGCCCAGGGGTTGAGCTTGCTCTCACTGCCACCCTGCAGAACAAGATGATGTCCCCACTACTCCCGAGACACTGAACCAGTGCTGAACAGAACTTCCTTGCTTAAGCTGAGAGGCAACTCCTATGTAAACATTTCCTACTGCCTCTGTGGACAAATCAAGTCACCCTTTCACAGGACAGCATCTCTTTCCATTCTAAAATTGTCCAAAGCAAGTGATTTAACAGTAAGCCACAAATTTGCACAGAATTTTTAATTCAATGCTTCACTTTTCAAGCTGCAAATAGAGTGAAGTTTTACATGCAGGTGATATACAGAAAAGTCTTCATAGGCTGAGATTTAAGTCACCAAGTTCTTGTAATTTGTTCTCAAAAATGGGGGACAGTAAAAAGCATCTAACCTGCCTCTCCCCAGCTCCACAGAGTGAGCAGAATGTGCAGTGAAGCACTATCAGAATTGGTGCTTGATGTGAAGAACGGCCACTGAAGCTGAAGCTTGCAAGTTTTTGACAATTAAAGCTCTACCCTGCTGTCCTTCTGAAGCTGATGGGAGGTTTGCCTTAAATTGGTTTTGTGAAGCCAACAATGTGAGACTGCCATGAATATTTTAATGTAAAGGAGCTGGAATACTCTAATGATCTTATGTAAATCTAGTCTAAGAATTTCATTGGTAATTTTTTTGAATGGGTCATTAAGCAGGGGAGAAAAGGTTGGAAAGCAGCCTGAAAAGAACATTTTCAAAAGCCAAAATACTCCCCAATTGCTTCGGAGCTATCCAATTAATCTAGCTTGGGGAAGCCAAAGGATAACACAGTGACAGAGCATCAAATACATGAGTAAGTACAGGCAGATGCTCCAGTTTGTCAGAAGACAGCAGAAAGGCAGTAATGTGTAGTTACCATGCTTAAATGCTGAATTTAAACCTTATATACATTTAAAAATACCTGTGATTTAGCATTTTGCTCCTTATCATTAGTGCTAAAAACAGAAGTCGTGCAAAAATTGCAGATTAAGCAACAGTACGAAGTATGGTGGTGCCACCCCTGACGAGAGTGCCAGCACCTCATGGTTCCCTCATGGTTCCCTGGTTCACCTAAAGCCTCACCACTGCAGTCTGCTGCAGGACACTTCTTTGATTAGCTGTCCAACTAATTCTTTTTTTGCTGTGAAACAGCACAAATATTTCCTAAAGAATTGCTTTTTTAAAAAAACAACAAAACTGCTCTTGGCAGCTAAAGGACTGTTAATGCCTGATTTCCTTAGTCTTTATGTGGATGCATACCATTATTTGGAATGTGGGAAGAGCATATTTATGAATATTTTTGGTGAAGAAGTGATTGGAGTAAGGCTGTATGTACACAGTAGACGAACAGTTTTACAGTCGGTCTGGCACAGCTCCCTCATTAAATCCCATCAGTTTCCTGTTGACTTTTCTCTTGAAGATTTATTACAGAAGCAGCACTGCATCAGCAGCATCTATGGCACTACTATTAATTGTAAATAGCAATTATTTACATGTATTTGGGATGTTGAAATAAATACATACTTACTCAGCTCATGCCCAGGGAAAGGACTTTTCTCCAATGTAAGGTCTGATTGAGCTGTACTCAGAATCTCAAGTGCTGTCCAGCCCTACTCCTCCTGTGCTCTGGTGTCGTAGTAGGTTCTCTCTCAGGTTCATGAGTTTTGAGCTAAGGACTGATGGCACCTTGTGACCAGCTTTTATTTGGGTTGCCAGCATTTCCTGCTCAGGGAGACAGAAGGCATCAGTAACCAGGATACATTTAGATCCTATTCCCACAAATTCCCACATGATAATTTTTTCTCTAATTCCTGTTGAAGTTCTGTTCCCATCTGATCCTCATGACTGCAGCACAATGACCAAGTTCCCTGCAACCTGCAAGATGCCCTCTTTACCTCTCTGAGGTTAAAAAGAGCCCTTTCTACCCTTTGTCTTTGTTTGGTGGCGGGGAACTGAGGTTCTGCAAGGGTGACTGTCCCCACTGAGGCCACAGTGACAGCAGGCAGAGCGGGCACTGCAGTCAGGCCACTTTGGGCTGGTCAAGCACCACTCACATAACCACTGTAAAAGAGGCTACAGAACAGCAGTGGGGCACAGATTTAGGAACCCTCCCTCTGTATTTCCAGGGTTTGGCAATTTTTTCAATGAAGCAGTCATCTGAAATGCTTGGGTCATTAGAATGGGCCAGCTATTGCACATGCAAATACTTGAATTAAATTTAAAGTGGTATGTCTTTGAAAAAAATGATCCTTGTATGAATACCAAATAATATTTTTATGAGGGAAAACATCAAGTCTTCATGGTTTTACCTGGAGGTAGTGCTGATGGCAGCAGTTCTGGGAAAAGACAAGTTTGGGTTTATGTGACAAACAGACCTTCACAAATTCCTGAGGCTGTTTTGTAAGCAAATGGTTACCCATTGAAATGAGTCGTGCAATATAAAGAAAAAGTTTTGGGCCATCTCAGTGATTTAATAAGACAAGGACAATGCCAAGTACAAACAGAAGTAAAGTTTGGAAAAACTGTGACAGTGAAGCCTCCTGCAAATAGCTAATCCAGATGATTAAACCAGAAAATCATTAAGATAGATATCATCCCTAGAAACATACTTAGTGACTTCACAAAGAACTCAAAATTTGTGTTTATATGTGCTAGAGAAGGAATTGATACCCAAAGATGTGCTCATCATAGACAAAAGCATTTAGATTGCTTTTAGGGAGAATTAAGAGACTAGACCATTCAGAAAGTGAATAAAAAACTATTTTGTTGACAATTATGCCTTAGGTTTAAATTTTTGTATTATTCAAATCCTGTACTGCCTAGTTTGCAACTTTGAAGTTTCATGTGGCCTGTTAACTACTGTTCTCTGATGCTGGTTAGACATAACAAAGCCTCTCTGGGTTTGCTCTTCAAGGACACTTTGTTGTCCCAGGCACAAAATGTGTAAACTAAACTAAAGCCTCCGAAGAGGAGGGCAAACTTGGGGTAGTTACATCATTAACTGGGGTTGTAACTGGGGAATTGATCCTCATATGCAAATGGACCCAACTTATCAAAGTGTGAAGAACCCGTGACCCAGCGTGCATCTTGGGTGGAGACTTTGGCCTGCCCAGGGTGCACCTTTGAAGGCCCTTCAAATAAATACCTGCTTTTATTCCCTTATTCCTGTCTAGTCTTTGTTTTCTAGGTGGCCTCTCAGGCATCAACAAAATGACTGAAAAAGGTCAGAATAATTTTACCTAAATCATTGGTTACAGGTCAGACACTTGGAATGTCTCTCTGTGCTCCAGACAGAGGAACCCAAATTCCCCTCTGTTTTCTCCCTGACACCAAGTGTCTGCTTTGGCCTCTGTTAGAGTACTCTCCCCTAAATTTGCAGGAGGCTCATAAAACAAAATAACACTTCCCATCCAAACATCAAAAAGTACATTTGTAATGGAGATGGCAGCTGAGTAGCAAATGGCTAGGTGGAAACACATCTCATATGTTTCCTACATAAACGCTATGCTTGAAAACACCACACTGATTAGGAAGTTCAGAGTTTTGTATGCCATGAAGCACCAGAAGCATTTATTTCATTCTTACTAGGAATTAAGAAGTAGAAAATAATTCTCTATACTATTGATAGTGTTGGAAAGTGTTGCCTATATTTAGACATTACAATAATCTCCCTTTCACAACCCCTGAAATAGGTCAGCATTTTGGATATTTATAAACTGGTTCATTAGTGCTTCCTTCCCTCCCACGTCAAGTTACACAAAGAATGAACAGGAGCACAAACTCACCTAGGCCCAAGGTATTATTGATCATAATCATAACATTCTAGTGTCAGCTGCTTACATTTACTGCTGCACTAAATATTAATAAGGGTTAACTCTAAGTTATTGGCATTATTAGAGAAAGAAATTGGATATCACATTTCTGTGTAAATTCCACCTTTTCATCCAGTAAATATCAGTGCATGTTAAATATTTGAATTTTCACTGTATTAAAGGTTCTAAAGTTCAATGGTAATTAGTGCAATCAGGTGCCAAATGATTCAATTCCCAGGAGAGCAGTATTATAGAAGGAACTATGGCAAAACTCCAAGGCCTGAATCTATAGTATAATTAGTATAAAACTCACATTTTTAGCATAATATAGTACTTACATCATTTGTTCTGTGGATTTTGCAAAGCACTACCCATAAAAAATTTGGAAGCACCTTAATTTGACAAAAATAAGAGTTAAATTATCTTATAATGCTGATGTTAATGTCTGACAGAGAACACAAATTACCTTAGGAAAAAGCCTAGTAAGCTGGGTAGATGTTTCTGCAGCACAATCCAGGAATCAAAATTACATAAATCTAAGTGCTGTCTAATGTTCCCTAATATTTACTCCAAGTCTCATTTTCCTCCTACCAGAATCATTTCTGTTTCACAGGTTTGATACTGAACCCACTATCAGTGAGAGGCAGTACCTCAGAAAAGAGAGCACACGCATCTGTCATCAAGAAAAATAACTAAACTGCACAACAATTAGCAGCCATCAGTCCAAAATCTGGTTTTTGATTCTTGATTCTGGTAAACCTGACAGATAGTTGTGATTTCACTCCCATGAACAGCACTAAGGGATCACTGAGACAACACAAGTTGGAATCCCCTTCCCTTGGGAATTGCTGCTCCAGTGCCTTTAGGAGGTGATGTTTAAAAAGTGACCAGCACTGATGGACCCAGCACCTGCCACAGCATTTTCCCTGGGATTTTACTCACTAGTTCCCTGAGCAGCCTGAAGTCTGCTCTGATTAATAAAGTATGGTTTCTAAACTCCTATCTGTTTGATTGACAATTTAATATCTTTTTGGATCTTTTTTCCCCCCCTGAAAAAGGTTTACTACTTTAAATGAAGGATGCTGTGCTTTTAATCAAATGTCAG
Source organism: Daphoenositta chrysoptera (assembly GCA_013397915.1). Classification (NCBI taxonomy): domain Eukaryota; kingdom Metazoa; phylum Chordata; class Aves; order Passeriformes; genus Daphoenositta; species Daphoenositta chrysoptera. Next base: position 477,373 of record VZRO01003176.1, read on the forward strand.
GTTTGAACATCTCAGCTCCAGTCCTTTGGTGGAAGGCATCTGGCAATACAGGGCATGTCAAATTGAGTAAAGCAGTTATAGCCTAGTAGAGGAAGAGAGCTCCAAAATATGTTCTCCAGCTTCAGGGTTGTCTCTTAGGTTGAAGATTAGATGTTCATTTGCCTTAGCTTATGTCAGGGAGTGCTGCCTTGACTTGGAGAAGAACTTCCATCCCCTCAACGTGCAGACTATGCTATATTTAAGGCTGAAATCTTGAACAAAACTATACATTTTATATATTGCTATACCTGAACAAAACAGATACTTTCCAACCACTTCAGCAGAGTCTCGCAGTAAAAATCTCTCATTCTCCTCCCAGAGAAGGTTTATGTAAATCTTAATTACTGCATCACAGTTCCAATATTTACTGACATGCTGTAAATCCATTGTGTACAAAGCAGACTAGGATCCAATAACACAGAGGCATTGTTTAATCATATGTTTATTAGAGCAGTAAAACTAATAATCCCCAGTAAAATCTTTGAAAATTATCCCGTCATGATAGAGTAATCACTGTCCTTTGAGCACAGGATGAAAGCAGAGCAAACAGACATTGCTGCACCACAAAGCAGGAGCAGGCACAGCGACACGGCTCCCAAGCCCAATTCATACTGCCAGCCTCACACAATGCACTAGGAAAGCAATGGAATAATTCAACTTTCAGTGCCTATGTCAGTTGTTTCATTTCAGTGGGTCTCACTCACAGGGAATGGAGTCTAAAAGCTCATTTTATGCACACAGCTCTGATCCAAAGCCAGAAACAATTAGGGGGTCTTCCCTTTGGATCAGCCATCGGTGAATGAGTCCAATCCTGACAAGCCCTCTCTGGGGCAGTTCAGCAGGGTTCTGGCAAGATTTTTTTGATATGTACAGAGTACATTCCTGTTCAACCAGGTAGCTAAGGGCATTTTGCTTTTTGTGGGTTTACTGTGCACGTCCTCTTGGTTACAGTGTCCCATAATGCATGAGAATGCAGGCTGGTCGTGTAACAGAGAAAATGTGTATTTATCACCAGCTTTCCCTGTAAATTAATTCTAAGGGGGAGAAGAACTCTTATTACAATGGGCATGTATTTTTCCATGTGGAGACAAAGCATCAATGTCTTTTTATCCGCTTGTGAGCTAAGAAGCTGTTCTTTAGCTTGTGGGCTGTGGCTGTTGCTAAGACAACTGCGGTGCAGCCATTTACAATGTCCATGATCATGCACCACAAGCTGTAATTTACCCACAGGTTCCTCATTTATTAGAGCAGAGAAACAGCAGGATGGTTGCTGCACCATGTCCCACATGATATGAGTACTATGAGCATGGTATGAGTGGCTGTCACCACCTGCTCTGGGTCTAAACAGATGCTGTATTTGAGAGGAAACCCAATACTTGGTAAATGCTTTATCAAAGGAAAGTGTAACCTCTGAGCCTGGGAAAGGAAATTAAGCAAAACCCTACTACTTTGTAATTGCCTCAAATAAAACACAACTGTCCACATTATGGACTTTTGAAGGACTTGCTCAATTTTGGTGCACACCTGCAATGAGATCTAAATGTAAGAGTCCTTCAGAGACTGGGGAAACAAGCAAGAAACAGCACAGTCTGGGGCTTTGCATTTTGTCACTCCATTACCTGGCAAGGAGTAGAGCAGTAATTAGGATTCTCATGCAGAGCCAGCAGTGCTTCATGTAGTGTGTTTTACCACTTGGGAGGATGAGCTAACAACAGAAGTTCTTTGCTCTGTAAATGGTCTGTACCATGGTGTTCCCTTTCTGGGAACACCTTCAGGATCAGTCACCAGCGCTAAAGTGCCCAATCTCGTCAGGAGCACTCCTGCTGCACAGCCTTCCCTGCTGCCAGCACAGAGTTAGTTTGGCCAGCAGAGTCTCACATTCCTCTACTGGCTAAAACATAAAATTACTGGGGGGCTTTTCTAAAGCCGGTGTGTTGTGGTTCTACGGCCATGCAAAGGAAGTGATGAGTCACTCAAGGTTACAGATAAGGAGGGAGGTGTGTGCCATGTGCGGGCCGGGCTGAGCAGGCCCTGCTTGCACAAAGGAAGGACGGGCAGACGTGGAGGCTGCCCCGGCAAGAGGAGGGAAAGAGCCCCTGAACACTCAGGTTACTGGAGGAGCTGTCAGGGCAGCAGCTCCTGCCGACAGAATTCCGTAAGGCGCTCTGATAGTTCTGAATTTCAGTTCTAAAATCTCCGCAGCACTTGCAGTCCACAATGGTGTGATATTGTTGCTGCAACGACACGGAGACATCAGAAAAAGCCTCTGCTTGTCTTGTTTTGTGTATCCAGTCTTCACAGACATGCACCTTGTGTTCAGGGGCTTGTCAGCACCGAGCAGTCGTGTCTGCATTACTGCTGATAACAAGCATTAGTGAGGAAAGAATTGAAAGACAAATATAGAAGGTAACTATGAAATGCATGTCAAATATTCCTTTTCTTGTAATCCAGTACTTCCATTTCTGAGAGTCCCACACGTCACCAAGACATTTGTAACTACAGGTTCCCACTCAGATTTCCTCGTGGACATCAACCAAGCCAGTCTCATTACTTGAACAGTGTTTCACACTCTACAGTATATAGGACTTTAAAATTCTTCTTCTGCCTCCTTGTTTTGTCATGTATTTATTTTATGCATAACTATTTTAGTTTACTGCAATAAAATCCATTCTCCTTAAGGCACAATCTATAATGAACAAATAAAAAATGTTATTTTGTTCAGAATGTGTTATGAACAGCTTAGTATCAATTTTAAGGAAGTGTGACTAGCTTCCTAATGGCTTCTTCTTTCAGTTATTTGTAGCTGCAACTAAGCCAGACAAATGCTTTAAAATCATTCCTATTAAAGCACTTGAGAGGTTTTTAGCAATGCTTAGATGTGCCATCAGTAAGACATTTTACATAACACACCTAAAAATAGAACTATTTCTAGAGATCATACAGGATGAACATGCCATAAGGGAAATATGCTTATGATAAAATAGATTTCCTATATATATTCTTAGCTTCATAAAGCCACTTGAGAATCCCATTTTAGAGACAGGAAATTTATGTACCTTAATCCTTATTTATGATGCTTTAAAATCAAACTATTTTCCAAGCTGCTCATGTCTGAATGCTCCAGTTATGTCCTAAAGGCTCAGCACTTTGGGAAAATTTCTGCCTTGCAGGACCCTGATTTCAGATTTAGGTTTTGAGTATTATTTTCCATACTTGGAGTCACAGTGGAATCCAATATATCCGAACTCAAGAAACTAGCCCGAATTTTCCTGCAGCAATTCACATCTCCCAGGCTTCAACACAAACTTTGATCAATATATTCATTCCCTGATTTCAGCTTCATAATGGAGTTCTCCAGATTCCATGGAGCTCTGTGGGACTGCTGAGCATGGAAGAAATGCCAGAGCAGCAGGTGAGGTGCACATGTACATCCCACTGAAACTCCTTCTCCTGTTGCTCCTTCCTGCATTCCTTGCCTTTTTCCCAACAAACACGTTGACAGCACGAACATTACAATCAACTCTTAAAACACTACAGAAATTCAAATCCGAGAAAGGGTTCCTATTGTTCTCCCTTTTCTTTTCAAAGGGGGTTACACAGCCATCCATTTACTCACTCGTACATTTCCCTGTCATCACTGGAGCTGAGCAACTTCCACCACAAACAGGCAAGTTCTTTGGGCTCCATGCATTATTTGGATCTTGGTTTTCATAGTATGACAGAACCAAATTCAAGAGAGAAATTTTATTTTTAGGTAGAGGAGGGTGTGAGGAATACTGTATTCAAGAGTATGATAAACAATTCATGTGAGACAAAACACAATGTATTAAGATACTGCATTAAGTCCTTACGAGCCCCTTGTTAAAAATCACAAACTGTAATGCAGGTTCTCTTCACTTCCCATCATCTTGTACTTAGCCAAAAAGGAAGGAGTTAATCCCAGTACAGAAGAGCAAGGTCCACTAATTTAATTCCTTTCTTATTGACTCATTTCTCTTAAATCAGTTTAAAGAGCGGGTACTTTGTTTTAGAAATTGAATCACAGTTTCCCTTTGGAAAGGCAACCCCTGTCAATATTACAGACATGAAAGGGGTCATGAAAATTCATACCTGTGTGGAGCCCTATTTATCTCTGTTGGGTCAAATGCAAAAGTACTCAATTCAAAAGTAAAAGAATGTTATAAAGGTCATGAAGTCTGGACTGGGAGTGATTAGAAATAAAAGAGATTAAACGGAGTAGACCCCAAAAATATAAGATTTCTTTTCATTATTATACAGATAAAAATTGTGTATGTACAAATTTGCATTTGAAGGGATGTATGTTAGGTAGTAAGTCAATGATTCAAGGAGAAGAGAGGAAACAGTGAATCATCAAAAGACCAGAGACAGCAGTGATTGAAAGATCTGTTGGGCTGCATTTTTGACTGATGGAAGCATTTTCATTCTCCAGGAAAAGAAAAAAGAAAAGAAAACAAAAACCCCAAACAAAAAAACAAAACACAAAACCAAAAACAACCCCAAAAACCCACAAAAAATAAAACAAAACAAAAAAAACCACCCCACAAAAACCCAACAGAAAAACAAAACAAAAATCAAACCAAAACAAAAACCACCACAAAAAAACAAAAGCAGATTTCATGAAGAGAATTGAGTTTTTAAACTTACCCAAACAACAAAGGATTTTCATCTCTCTGGAGAGTGAAGCTTGATGGTACAAAAAGCAGCCTTTTTATTGGGTGGGGTTGAGATTCTCCATTCTCTGTTTCTCCCCATTGCCCACACCCAGCAGATTTCAGTCCTTCCATGGCACCTTAGCCTGAAGCCTCTCTGACAAAGCAGCTCCCTGACTACAGCAAGAGGAGAAGAGAATTCAGAGAAAAGGGAAATTCCACGTAAATATTACCTGAGTAAAAGGGTTTTGGCGGCAAGATAATGTTTTGGTATCATAGTGACAGGACATGGCAAGTGGCAAAAGTATGTCAAAAGAAGAGGATAGAGAGGAGTTGCTAAAAGAGGGTTCAGGCAACTGGGAGCCACAAAGGAAAATTCGTCTCCCAGCACAAAATCTCAAACTTCCAAAGGCATGCAAATTTCCAAAACTAGGCATCTATATTTGTTGCAGTCTCCTGTGAAATTAAAAAACCTAATTTACTGACAGATATAATTCTTTAAATGTAATTTTTATGGCAAGTTAATTATTCATAGCATTTTAAAAGAAGGCAACGTTGGGGTTTCCTCCATGGGTAACATGGGTGCACCTGGGTAGAAGAAAGGAACGAACAAGTGACTATGAAGGACTTTTTGTTAGGTCTTTTCTTTCAGACATGAAAGCATCTGTGGTAAAACTATCACTAACAAAATCCAGATGATCAAAGAGCTTGCAATAAGTCTGAAATGTCCCAAATAAAAACAGATTACTTAAATTGCAAATCCCTGAACACAGTGAAGTGTCTCCACAGTTCAGTTAATTACCCAACTAAATGGAGGAAATATAACAAAACTGGCCTAAACAGCTATTCAATAACTGCCACCAGTGAACCTTCAAAAGGAACTAATTTTTAAAATGTCTTGATTAAAAACAAATAGAAAGTATTCCTACAGAGCAATTACAGGGTTCTTTATGTCTGACATGCCTTCACTAATGAGGAAAGATACTGAAGTTAATTTTTATGAAAGTTCTTGTCATCTAATATTATTAAACTGGACTGGCTTTCAAGGGGCTCATAAGCAATTTGTTGACACTGAATTAAAAGGTTCATGTATTGAATTATAAGTAGTATAAAATTTTGGAACAGAGGCACAGAGAATGTTTTTGCTTCCATAATTGTTTACCATGCAAAATATGTACCTTGTGATACTCATTTGTATATTAACAAGGTATACTTGAAAGAATATTGATTCCCCTGTAATGAATGAAATGGCAGGAAAACCACAAGAACTGAACAAGTCCATTTGATGCATTGGTAAGAAGGACATGGACAGTAGAGTCTGGTGCTTGAGGAACACTTACAAGTCTATGCTTATGACATTCAAAAAAGTTTACTTCTTCCATTTAGCAAACCAGAAAACACTAGATATTTGTTCAAATAAAGGACAATAGCTTTAATAATTAATTTTCAAAATCAGTTTTTTAAAATATTTACTATCAGTAGTATGGGAACTTGCTAATATGCTGAAATAAAAGAAGTGTTCTTGGATTTAGTTCTGAAATACTGACAAAATAAACAAATGAAATGCAAATAGGTTAGATATTCTCAGCACAGACTGCACTTGTAATGATTTAGACATATAAAGAAGCAGTTACATTGTGTGAGAGCCATTTCTGAAAGGGCTATTCACTCCTATTTCTGCATTTTACATGCAGTTGATGAAAAGGTTCCACTTCCTTTGTTCGTGAGGTGTCTTTGTTATCCCAGCAGCCAGGCAAGCATTTGAACAGCAGCACGTTGCATTTCTTTCCAGGGAAATACCCCTGGGAGATGAGGGCTGCTGACACGCTGCATCCCTCAGGAGCACACAGAAAAGGAAAACCCAGCTGTGGGGCTGCAATTTGGTTTATTATAGAATCAAGAGATTGCTGTTTTATTCCCCAGGATTCAGTGGGAGGTCTTGGCACTGGTCAGATTCTCTCCTCTCCTGCCCCAGAAGCAGCTGATGCAAACAGGTTTGGCACCTCTCACCCACCTGCCAACTGTCCAGCTCCCCCCCTTGGGATCTGCCCCACACAGACTTTAAATTGCGTCCATTCCAATACTCAGGAATGCTACAAAAGCTATAACCAGGACAGTTCTGGACAAAATTGGGTTTTGTTATTAAAGCTTTGTGCAGCTGCAAGGGCATAAAACCATAACGTAGACACAGCTTTATCATTTTTTTAAACTGTTTTAAAACCAGCTGGTTTTCCTCGGCTGTATATTGTCATTTTATCCTGCTCTCATCTTGAGAGTACTTTGATTACTTTTTTTTGTAATTAATTCTGTACCCTTGATTAATATTTTAATTTTTTCCCTATCCAAACTCTTTTTCTTCCTCCCCCCCAAAAAAAGAGGTTTGCAGTGTAATTGCTCACAGTGAGCTAAAAAAGAAATGGAAATTACTTTCTTCCCTGCTCTAGAAGTGATAAAATTTACCCATAATATGAATCATTTGACTGATTCCAAATCTCTTAGCCAGACACTTCTACTGATAGGATAAGAATAAACATTCCTATTTAAGGAATGATTTTATAAGCTGTTATCAAAACTACTTTTTTTTTTAATAAGCAAACAAACAGCACTCTGAAAGAGAGATATTTTGTACCAGTCTGGCAAGCACTGTGCTTTGTTAAGCCAGGAGAGACCGAGGAAAGGGAGAGTGCTGGGAAGGCCAACTGAACAGCATCAGCTCCTGCTTCCCCTGCTCCCCTGCCCTGCAGCCCTGCAGAACAGACTCCTGAAGGGGCACAGCTCCAGAAACACGCACTCCAGAAACACGTAGCTTCTTGGCTACCACAGGAAATGCAAAGAACTGTAGCTCAGACAGAAAACTCCAGGCCATCGCCAGCCGTGCTTGCTCCGATCTTCCTGCAAGCCCCAGCTGAAATCAATGCCCCAAAGGAAACAGAGCCCCAGGAGTGACAAACCACACAGCCTCTGGGTTCACCTGAGAACAAAACCTTGTCTGTAGGATCTATTTACCAAGTCAGATGGGATTTAGACTCCAAACAGATGTGGTTTTCCAAAACGATGCTTTTAGGATGTCTCGTTCTTCATCTTACAAGAGGAAGATGAGAGCAGAGACAGCAGGGGCCCAGGGCTGTGGCCTGGGTCCATTTGTGCACAGACAAATGTGAGAATTTGCAGCCTAAACCAAGAAGACAGACAAACCTTATGTCCAAGGAGCTGAGTTTGTCCTTGTTCTGTACAGGGGAACTGGGCCACAAGAAAGTGAAATCACTTGTTCCTTCCACCAAGGAGTGGGCTCAGAGCTGTGAAAAGCAGTCAAATCTACTACATCCTTCACTTCAGATTTTATCTGCAGAAGTTTCTTTCCAAATCCCTTGGGTAGTGAAGGTATTTCTCACTACTAGTTTTTCTTTATACTAGAGAATTTCAAACAATTAAGTGTCTCAATTAGAGCTAAAGTTTTAACCTAAGTGAAGTATTTCCCGGGGCGTTATGCCAAACCTGAGTGCCAGCAGCACCTGTGGCTCTCACCCAGGGCACTCCAGACAACCATCCTGCAGCCCCTCACAGTGTGGGAAAGCTCTGGAGAGCCACAAGTGAGATGGAAACAGAGAGCCTTTGGGCAGGATTTGGAAGCTAGAACAGAGTGCAAGAGTTGATAATGTTCTAAAGACAAGATCCCTCTGAACTTTGCCCATGTGCCTGGCCCTACTCAGCCAGGCCCAGGTGCCAACATCTGCTCTCCCCACAGCTGCACAGCCCAGAGGAGTGGAAGATTTAGACCCCAGGTAGAGCTCCTGACCCTTGACCAAAATATCAAAGCAAGATGTGAAAACCAACAGGAATGCATTTTCCATGCTGACAGTGCCAATTTACGTATGGTAAATCTAAAGGCACACAATGCTTCTGCAAAGGAAGTGCGGAGTGGGGTTAGGGGGCTATAAATAGGAGTCTTTTCCCCTACACTCTGAAAAGCTGAGCTGATTCTGAAAGCATTCCACATATACTTTCCCTACTATTTCGAAAATAATTTTCCTTCTTTCCCAAGATGCTACATGGTCATACACAGGCCGAGTTTTGCAACTTAATCTGAAAAATGCTTCAGTCTGCACTAGATATATTTACAAAGAAAAATCTTAAACCTGCCAAGATTTGTAACAATGCAAGGTGAAAAACTCCTGGGTATTTTTAAAAAAAATTATTGTATACTTGATACCCCAAAAGAATCAGCTTCTACTGCAAAGCAAACTGAAGCCAGAGGAAATACTTCTGCTAGCTTTTGAGGGCTTTATGCCAGCTTTTGTACAACTGCAGCATTTGATGCCAGGTTATAGATGGAACACAAATCATTAAGCAGCCTTACATCATTTTGTTGGCTATATTTTATGTTTTACTTTAATTTTAACATGGTTTCTGGCATTATATTTCCCATTTAAGAGTAGCGTATTCCTACCTTTCTTTCTCAGGTTATTTCAAAGAGCATTCAACTAATTGTTGTATTACTGGCACTGATTTTACCAATTCAGACTTGTTTAGGAAAGGCTGATTTTAATTTCAAGTAGAGTGCAAATTAGGATAGATACTGGACTACAGAAAGCTCAAAAGCTTTCACAATAGCAATGAAAGGTGCCAGGTTGAAAAAATTGGGAACTAATATTTTGTGCTTATCTACATAAAAGATGCAGCTGAGAAAGCAAATTTCAACACCTTCCCATGCCATAAAGCTCCTGCCACTCAAACCAGCCACTCCAGAGGTGGGGAAGGGGGCACCTTAAGTCTCTTCTGCACTGCCAAAACTGCATCCTTTCTCACAATGACTGTTCCTTGTTTGCAAAACAAAACAAAAATTATTAGACTTCCATCCTCCAGCATTATTTTAAATCGGTGCCCACTTAGAAACATTTTGAGAAATGATGGCAAAGCAGCTGGGATCCACATCTCTCAGAAGCACTCGCATAATGAGAAGATCTTCATTTGGGCATACACAGCCAATTTTGAATGCCATGACTCTTTTTACTATAGCATTGATAAATTAACTTAAAGGCATTACAAATTTGATTTGGGGAGAAATTAATTTACACCTTCTGAGGCAATTGATGTTGCTCAGTTTCTATCTAGGTGAAAACTAAACAAATCCTCATTTGGAGGAGGAACCTGATCTCTCTCATGTGACCAATGGCTGCGAGGGCATTTCAGACTACAGCAGGTACCCTCAGCAGATGGCAAGTCACTGACAGCTTTAGATGTTCTGAATTAAATGAATCAAGATACCACTTGTTCCAAGTAAGTGGGTGTTTAATCACATTCGCCCTTTCTGTTGTTGAGAGATGATGTTGATTTTGGTAATAAAAAACATGAGAATTGTTCAGAAGATGGAAATGTGTTTTAAATTCATAACAAAAGGTCGATTTTCCACTCATAATAAACTCCTCCATTCTCCTATCAAATCACATTTGAAATAAAAGAATATTTGAAGGTAGAAAAATCTGGATGTAAGTAAGTTGTTATAAGGCTGTGTGCAACTGATCCTTTCTGTTGCTCAGAAGTACAGCACAGAGAATCATCTCTGATCTTAAACCTTTAGACTTGCCAATCCTCGTGCCAAAATTCACATGAAAACGTGAATAATTTCCATGTTAATTGTCATATGAAACATCAGGGCACTGATTTCTACACATATATTTCATTAACCTCATTTTAATTACAGATATTTGAACATTATCCCTTCATATTTTAGCCTGCACAATAGGCCTTCATGTGTAGAATATGAACCCAAAGTCTGAATAAGCAGTTATAAATCCAAAATGAAAAATTAATTATTTCCTTTTTCATATGTGTTCACATACATGGAAAATTGAGCTATCTTCATAGAAGTCTTTGGCCTGATTTAGGGCCTTGAACAGTCATCAAAGGGATCAGTTGTGTGATCAGTAGCTTTAGGAGCACAGCAGACTACTCACTGTTACTCAGAGTTCTCTTAATTGGATTTTCCTCAAGGAAAGCAATTCTGTTTAATGACATAAATTGACAATAGCTGCTACTTGAGCATGACAGCAATATCGAATATTCTGCTTAATGGCAAGATTTGGTCAGTACTGAGAAGCAAAGTGGTGTTTTACCAGGTGTTGTTTAGGCATGAAACACTCATCTCTTGTCTTGTATCAAGTAAGCTATCCCAAAAGAGTAAAAAATACAAGACAAAAAATTAGATGCAGTGAATATTTTATAACGTTAATTGATATTTCATTTTGCCTTTTTAGACTTATCTGCCATGAATTCTTCCTACCATATGTGAATATTCTGCATTCAAAGCTCTACAGAATAAATTACTTTTCCTTTAAGGGAGATAATAGGATCCACCGTGGTGTCCCAATTAAGAGAATTCTCACGTAGTAATTTTATGCTCTCTAATTAAGGTTCATTTATGGCTCTAGGAGGTTGGCCTGGACTTGTGGTGAATAGCAAAGACTTTGAACCTCCAAGGCTGGAAATGTTCACCCTGCTAGGCCATGAACAGCCCTGAGATCAGAGCAGCTGTGCTGTGGGCAGGGCAGATGCAGCACAGATGTGCACTCCCCCTCCTGAGACTGTCCCACCCCAGCTGCCAGACTCTCAGCCTCCCTGGCTCTCAGCAGCCCTGGCACTGCCAGCCAGGTCTTTCCCACAGCCCTGGGCACCTGCAGAAAAACCCGACTCAGCCCTCTGAGATGGGGTCTACAGGGAGGTGAAATAACCTCTTACAAAGACCAAGCACCTGGGGGATACACAGGTCACTCTTTGCCAGGGATACTTTCTAGAAACTAACCATTTTGTGATTAAAGACCATAAACAAAGGCAGCATACTCAGGAAAAAGAGAAAACCCAAGTAACCTGTTTGCTGTCACTTTAGTACAATGGCCTTAACACTCTGCACATTGCGGAGGTACTGCCCCAAAGCGCCCATCTGCTTTGTATTAAGAATAGTAACAGGTATTTATTATGTGTCCGTGTTGGAGACAAGGACGGACGCTGAAGTAAACCTTCCAAGGACTTCACTGGTTTGGAAATGTGTCCCAGGGTGCCAGATAACTGCAGCCAGCACTGCCCTTGGCAGAACAGAAGGTAATGTTTTCAAAAGGATGAACTGTTCCTGAACAAACTCTCCGATGTATTAAGGCATTACTAAGCACTGATTCAAAACCAGCCACAAATGTCTTCAGCCTCAAACTCTTTTCAGCAAGTGCACAAATTTATGGGAGCCAATACAGAGTGTCACTGACCACAGTGTGGAGTTCTCCTCGTGGAAGCAGCAGCAGGGAGGGTTATTGCTAGAGGACATGTGGAGACAAATATCGAGGGGATAGAGGTGTACAGACACACAGGGAGCCACAGCACAGAGCACCCACCCCCACCAGGCTGTTAACCTTCCCAGCACCAGCAAATTGCATTTACTCGTCTGTGCCATGCCAAGGAGAGCCCTCAGAGGTGAGATCACCCATTTCCCCAGCCCTCTGCAGGTCCACAGCTCTCCGTGTGCCTCTGCAGCTGCCACCAGAGTCATCATTACTGAATGTCTGACCAGCCTCCCGCTCCCACAAAACTCATTACCTCCTCTGGACAATCATTTCAGCAAAGAGCAGAAAATACTATAGGACTAGAAAGAGAAAAATGAGAGCTGGTAGACTTACAAAGATTAGATGGGTTTGTTAGACTGGGAAAAAAATCAGGTTTCTTGTTAGGAAAGGGAGAAAGAAGAGGCACATTTCCAACCTTAATTTTAGCCCCTTCTGGAAAGGCTGTAATGGGTTTGGAGGAAAATGCTCTCCTCGACAAGTTTTCTACTGCTTCAGTTGAAATTCCACCGGGTAGTCTGGGAGCATGATACAGAGACCTGATACATTAGTTTTTATTTTATGTTATAAATAAATAATATTATTAAATAAGAGCAAAATGCGAACTTCAATATCTGTGTTTACAGTGCACGTGTAAGAATTCGTGGGCAGAAATGGAGAAGCTGTCAAAGCACAGCAACACAGATGCAATTGTCTTGCTGTGACACTTTCTGCATTTTTCAAGCATGATAGCAGGGAAGGAAAGGCAGCCCAGGGAGAGAAAACACACCAGCTATTACAGCTACATTTCCAATAGGAATTACATACAATAAAAACTTAAGTATCCTGGAACAGTGAATCTTCTCTTTCTCAACTTGGTGTAACATTAGAATGAGTCCAAACTGCATCAGCATCATGTAATTATAAACCTTTTATCTGCTGCAAGAGATTCAGAGGGTAGCTTGCCTTCCAACACTCTTGTTACCCAGGAATATGTTTTTGTTAGTGCTGACTCTAAATCTTTACTTAGAAAAAAAATGTAATTCCAGTACTAAAAGATGGCCCATAACTCTGTTGTTGTTGCTGTGCTTTGTCATGCTGTGAATCCAAAGGAAGGTTCACACCTTGTAGTATTTCCCCTCCTTCTTCCTTGACTACATGGAAAGCCTACTGAAAATACCTAAATTGGCTGCCTAAAGAGAGACAAAATGAGCCCTCACAAAAAAACAGCAATAAAACTCACCACAACTCATAAGTAACTCTGCTGGTATCTTATGTCTTTGAGAGCAGTACAGCACAGAAACATCCAGAGGCAAAGAAGCAATACAACACCAGTCTATAAATAACCAATATAGATTTTCCTCTGAATCTCCATGCGTGTGCTGAAACTTTTGTGTTCTAGGTATTTTCTTTTAAGATTTTAAACCTGCTAGAACAGACCTTTCCTTGGCGCCCCATGGGGCTGCTAAAGGCAGGACCTCCAACGATCCTGTGTAAGAAGATCCAGCTGAAGGTGAGGATGCAATTTGGTGAGGGCAGTCAGTGACTGCAGTTTTTGCTTGCCTTTGCTGCAGAAGAATTTACATGTTACAAAATAACTGACTGGATTCTCAAAAACATCTTACTGACTTTCAAGTCAATGGTACTTCTGGTCTTAAACTACTTAAGTGCTTTCAGAAATCCAACACTAGTCTGTAAATCAGATTTGTTCTGTCCAGTTTGCCCAAGAGGCAGCGCTTTCAAGTTTTCTTCCAAGGCCCAGAATCAGCAGTCACCTCAAGTAGCTCCTTTCTTAGAGACAGAAAGTGAAAACTGTCTGAATCAAGAAACCTGTAATATTCAGAACTCCTGAGACTGCTGTTTCAGGTATGACATATGACTACTTTAAATGTTCTAGCTAAAAATAAAAATTAGAAACAATTATTTATGAAATAGAGCAACAATTAAATTGCTAGGTTTCAGTTCAAAGCTTTCCCTTGCTGAGAGAAAAACTGTAACTAAATAAGAGAGAGAGTAATATTCCCATCCTTGCTATGAACCTGAATGAGTCTATGATTCTGTAATGAGCACTGTGCCGAGGACAGCGTGATGTCACAACCTACGCAAAGGCTGTCCCCCCTGCCCTGGTGGCCTGCAGACACTTGAAGCAAAACTCCTCTTACTCATCTCAGAGGGTCAGGAATCTGCACGAGCTGTGCCAGGAGCACATCAAATGTCAGCCTGTGTGTTAAAAAAATGCCAATATTTTCCATGAACTTCCAAGGAAGACAAAGTACAGTCAGAACTCATTCAAAGCTTTGAACTTCTGTAGCATCAAATGTAACAGAGAAATAATACAAAGTACTGCAATTCTTACTAGCTTTTGTCAGTCACAAGTACTGGACATGAAATGTAATTGGCAGGATGAGAGAATTTCAGATAAATTTAGAGATTGCCAAGAAAGACAACTAAATAAATGCCAAATAAGTGCCTACTGCAGCACTGTCTTATCCTCTATTCCCAGGGTGTTTCCTGAGACTGCCATCCCTCTTGCACAAAGCTCTTCTTACCAAAGCATGTCTGGTTTAATCATGTGCAGCTATTGGAAAAAATAAGTGCAAAATCCCTTAAAAGAATCAGTCATCAAAATGACTTTTTAAAATTGGGTGAAAACATATAAAATTAGGTCTTCCTTCAGAATTCCTACTGCTTCTAAAAAAACCAGGAATTACATTCACTAAGTGAATTACAGGATTATAAATGGAAATTGATAACTGCAATTATATATGACAGAAAACAAGCTTGAAAACTCATAGGGATATTACATGAGGCTTTCTTTGTATTTCCTTCCCTCCTTTTCCTTGTAATGAAGAAGCTGTTCCTGGCAGATGGAATTAACCACGAGCTGCTTTGAATGCTTTTAGTCTGTCACTTGGCTTTACACTCAAGAGCTGACACTGAAAGTAAGTCCCTTCTAATAACCCCACAACATATTTTCTGAGTACTCTGCTCCTTAATCACAACCATGGGCACATTCCAAATGAAGTCTGACAGACTTTAGCATGGCACTGGCACTTTAAATACCAGCTGAACAAAGTCTCTCTACTGCATGTGAACTTTAGGGAGGGAAAAACTTCGGTTTTCTTCAGTTACAATTTGCGAATATCTAATGATTGAGGTGATTCTCCCACTCTGCTCCACCCCGTCCAGGCCCCATCTGCAGAGCTGGCTCCAGGTCTGGGGCCAGCAGCACGACACAGACATGGACCTGCTGGATCAGCTCCAGAGGAGGCCACCAGGATCGTCAGAGGGCTGGAGCACCTTTGCTATGGGGCCAGGCTGGGAGAGCTGGGGTGGACCAGCCTGGAGAAAAGAAGGCTCCAGGAAGACCTCGTTTCCACTTTCCAGTACTTAAAGGGGGCTTATAAGAAGAGGGAGAGGGACTTTTTAAATGGGCAGATAGTGATAGGACCAAGGGGAAAGTTTTTAAACCAAAAGAGCAAGAGATTTATATTAGATGTATGGAAGAAATACTTTACTCTGGAGGGTGGTGAGGCCCTGGCACAGTATGCCCACAGAATCTGTGGCTGCTGCATCCCTGGAAGTGTCCAAGGCCAGGCTGGATGGGACCCTGCCATCCCCACCATGGCAAGGGGGATTGGAGCTAGAGGAACACTTCTGCTCTACTGCATATTGTCTTCTCAGGAAGCGTAATTAAAGTGAGCACTCTTGACTGCATTGCACAGGAAATACCTGGAAGAAGTAGAAATAGACCTGAAAGTCCTGACTCTTGAAACCTGCCAGTCTGTCCTTTTTGGTCATTGGCATTCAATTCCCATTCTGTCATTTAACCTGGTACAAACTAACTGAGCCACGCTATGTTGAGAGTTATCCAGGTGTTGGGAAGGGCATGAGACATTCCTGTGGCAGACCTAAATCCCTGCATAACAGCTTACACACAACCTGAACCTGCAGTGTCGGAGTCTCTGTTGCTGTACAAACACACTTCCAGAGGAATGGATGAGCCAGGCAGGATCCTGGAGCCAGGCAGGATCCTGGAGCCAGGCAGCCCTAGGTCTGGCACTGCAGTTTCCAGCAGCTGTCACTGGCACAGAACTTTTCCCCCTTTGTTATGAAACTTGCTTTAAAACATGGGTCACAACTTATATCTGAAATAAGTCAACAGTGTAATTGTACGCTGTTCCACTGGAGGGACAGGCTGCTGTGTGTGCCTGCCTGTGGATGTCATCGAAATGCTGTGGCTCACGTGGTGGCATTTCCTCCTACCCTGAGAGCTTCACGCTCTGATGGAAAACTGACACAAAACTTATGTTCATCATAAATCCTCAAACACTAGTTTATTATTATTATGCTAGGGAAATGTTCCCACTTACCGAGGCTATCCAAGGATGGATACTGTGTGAGTCTTTCTGACAGCAACCAATAAAAACGTTCACTGCTGTGGCTGCAGAGATAAATCTGCACAATAGGCACAGCAGCTGCTAAATGAGAAGTGTCCTGTGTTGGCCACAAACTGCTTGAAGAAAGGAAGGCGAGCAGGGATAAGCCCATTAAAGACACAGCAGTGGTACAACCAGAACTGCACACAGAGAAGTTCTAACCCAAAACTTGGCTTGCCATGACCCTGCTGGGCTCCCTTCCCACATATATCTGACAAGCTCCCTTTCCTAGCATGTACAAGGAAATGGCTTATCAATTATATTTAATCTTAAAATAATATTAGGAAATAACATGTATGGAGCTGTCAGCAAAGAGATGAGATCACCTGAAAATTCCTCAATATAAAATGACATTTCTGGAGGTAACCAAGTGCAGTGTCACCTATTTCAAGCTTCATGGTACAGAACATAAAAAAATCAGAGACTGTGGTCATTGACTAAGATTGGAGAGGGTTTTAGCCCTTTACAGATCTGTGAACTGTTATCCTAAGTTTTTAGATGTTTGTATTCAAAACACGTTTTATCCTTTAAAATGAAAAAAGCAACCAACCAAGCAAGCAAACAAACAAATTTAAATAACAAGTATTTCTCCAGGTAGTAAAACTAATATAGGGTGTGGAGTCTCTGGTGGCTAATAGGGTACAAATACTATTTGAAGGTTTTCTTGTGGCTTGTGGTGTTGAAAACGTTGTTAGAGCACTTGTGGAGCTGAAAACAACCCATCATCCAAAGTTGGCAGCAGTGGTGGATGCACAATCCTTTGAAAAATAGTTCATAACTTTGGATAGCAACTGGAGCTCCAAAATCCAAAATAAAAATGAAACTCCCCATCTTATATTTCTTTAGAAATGGTCCATTTCTTTTGTTTGCTTTTAGCAAAGCAAAGATCTTGAGAGCTGTCCCTGGGCAGCTGCCTCACTACACTCGCCTTCAAAGACTTCTGCTTGCTTATGACACAATCAAGCAATGCTGGGTGCAAACAGACGTTTCCCAGAGATAATCTTGATAAACAAGAGAACTCCTAATTTCACTTTTCTTTCTCGGCATCCTGCCAGTCACAGCATAGAAGGCAACACCCTCGGTGCTGCAGCTCCCACACCAGGGCACTCCCCTTAAATCCAGCCGGGTGCTCAGCAAAGCAGAATGTTGTTCTGAACTGAGGGCACTGCATCCTCCTTGCTCAGGAAGAAGCCAGACTGAGCTCAGAAGACATTAGCTGCATTACTTTAGTTTGTTCCACAGATTTGAGATTTCAGAGGGGCATCCGCAATGTATCTCATCCCATCACATCTATTTTTCAGTCTGGATACTTGGAACACATTAATAAAATATGTGCAACAGACAAATTCAGTCAAATTCATCAGCATTCAGGAAAAGAAATAAAATTCACAAATGTGTTTCATTTCATTTTGACTATTTCACACACCTTTCACCTCGTATATCCATCGACCTTTCAACAGCTGCAGGGATCTTCAGCCTCTGGAGGTAGTCCCACTGGTACCAAAGATGCAGTTTACACTGCAAGTGTTTTAACACTCTGACCTCTACTTGAAGAAATTTATGTGCGTCCACACCTACCTAAATATTGGAGGTGTCATGGTGAACATACAGCTGGAAGAGAATTACTTGTTTTCACTTATAACTATTTTCTTTTCTCTGAAGTTTCACATTAACAATCCAGAGACCTTCCTGTTAAACATTAAATTTTTGAGAAACTTTATTGCCACTGAACAAGCCTGGAGATTTCCTCACTTGCTAGCACACTGCATCTGAGCAGGGGAGGCCTGCCCAGGCAGCATCAACCTGGACTGTTGTCTGCAAGACTCTGGTTTCTTCTGCTCATTTGGTGACCAGGAATATAAATAATATTGCCCCAGTTAATGACATTTCACAACATCAAAGACCTCTTGAAATTCACGAAAAAAAGACCTGCAAGGTTGCCTATGCTATCATACTCAAAATTCTGGGCTGTTCTTTGCAGCAATTAATTTTTCTAAAGCAAGTTTTAGAAGAGCAGAGTGGTGGGTTTTTACAGCCCTCTCCTTGCAGCAGAGGCAGGAGCTCGGAGCCCACATTACCTCTGGCAAAGGGCACAGAAGCAGCCAAGGCCCTTCACCCCGAGCAGATCCAGAGCACAGACAGCTCTGTCAGCAGCTCTGCGCCAGGGACACTCCAGCAGCACAGCAGACACTGCCACAAGCTGCCACCACAGGAGTCTAATCAGGGTTTTCCACAGCTCCAGTGACATTTTTGCCAGTGTAAATCCAAACATGTTGTATTAATTGTCATTCCATTAGGACTTTTAATAGCTTTTGAGTGGATAATAAAGAGAAGAGAAAAATATTTATATAATGGGAAATTAACTCCAGAAAATCTTGTAATATGGTCATTGCTAACCATGTGACCACCTTCTTTCTGTGACAGTTCTTTTCAACCAAATGCAAAGCAAACACGAATATGGCTCTTGTTTAGAGTCTTTCTAGAGTACCACAGGTACCCTAAGATAACAGAATAAAATTAATTTACTAGAATTTTCAGCCACCTAAGGCTCTCCTGAAAGGAAAAGGAATTACAGATGCAGGTGCTGTTCAGACTACAATGCCCAATTCTATCCTTTTAGTTTTGGCATCTTTCAAGTCAAGCCTTTACCTTTTTCTGAAGGTGTGATAGGCAGCCACTTTGATCCCTACCCGCCTGCAACATTCCTTTGTGCATTCGCAGTATTGTTCTCTACTACAAATACAGGCGAAATTGTAGCTTAAAAATAAATGAACATTGTGCAGCATGGGGAGCTGATGTCAAAGTAGACTGAATAGGTTTTTATTTAATACTGAAGTCTGTGCTTCCTAAAGCTCCTAGCTCAAAGCATGGTAATTCAATGGCAAATTAACACAAAGTAGCCTCATGTAGTAACTTTGAAAATTAGCATTAATAGGCCTTCTACCACACAGAAAAAAAGAAGTATCTCTCTGTAATATATGTAATATATGAGGTTTTTCCATCTCTGATACCCTGGTGATAAATAAAAAAATCCTCACATACCAAGCAGTATCACAGCTCAGGCATGGCACACGTGAGCCTGAACAAAACAAATACCTCCAGCAAGGGGTAGGCTTTAGAAGAAAAAGGATCAGGGCCGACTCGGAGTGGAGTAACTCAGAGCACTGTTTCAACAAGAAGGTAATGTATGGGTAATTCAGCAATGTAAACCCACAAAGAGGAGTGTGGCACAGGTACAGCAACCTGATCAGGGTATCCAGACTGAGGAAACCCTTCAATGGATGCCCTGGTTGAGAGAACACAGAGGAGTCTGCAGCTCAAGAGACTTAAAAAACTAATTTAGCAGGAGAAAAGCCACCGAGGGAAAACCGTATCTTCCACCTCCAGAGATGATCAACAGTGGCTCTGCAGTATGATATTAATATAATTTGATATAATTTAATATAACTTACCCTGATGCATAAAGCTATGTTTGACCCCAAAAGTGCAGGAATAGCCAGGTTGTGCTATTAATTCTATATGTGATTTTGCATCCTCCAGTGTTTGCAGCATCTTACTGCTCTCACACCACCCGCAAGTTTTGGTGCACGTCTGCTGCTTCCTCAAACATCATTAATCCACAGAATGTGCAGAGTTAAGCCAGGACTGATCTCTGAAGAACATTATTAGTAATTGCCATTTGATAATATCCCTTTCAACAGGATCTGTGACAACCTTCTCTTTAGTTAGTTCCCCACAATCCTTGCATTGATTGGTTTGGATCTTCAAAAAGGAGAAACTGCATGTGCAGGTATCACACTATCAGCAAATAGCTGCTTATCTCTCCTGTTTCTATTAACTGACTGGCAGTCTTGTTAACTGACCATAAAATTACAGGAGATAGAATTAAAAACATGATCTTACTCCTTATTTGTTTGTAAAATCTGCAAAACCATTTTATTGCTCGTAATTTTGAAGATTGTTGCTCTTGACAGTGCTGCCACTAACTTGGCCAACTTTACTTCTAATTTAAAGTTATTCTGGAATCTCTAATCCCTTATTTGAAATTTCCATTACTGGGGGCTCTAATCACAATTGCTTTGGCAAGAAACATGTTTACACAGCTCCAGTCTGTTAGTGCCAACCTAGTCAGACACTCCATTAGAAATACCTGCCTTCAGGACAGGAGCTGCCTTTGCATACACACAGATATGCACTCACCCACAGTCAAACCATTATTAGTTATAGTGTCCCTTGAACCAGTGGCTTTTTCCTGACAATATTAAAAAATTGGGATTTTTTTTGTGAGTTATAAGACATTAAAGGTAAAGTCAAAATATTTTGTTGTTCTTTCTTCTTTTTCACCTGGCACGTTCTTTTCGATGAGTAAAAGAAAAAATAAATAGATCTCTATTATGCCATATAAACAGCTTGAACTCTATCCTTTTCAAGCAGAAATACCAGTATGTAACTCATTTATTGAATACTTGAGTACTTTGTGCCGTTTTGAACACCACAATATAAAAAAGGCATTAAGTTATCAGAGAATATCCAGAGGAGGCCGCAAGGATGGGGAAGGGTCTGGAGGCAAAGTCTTGTGAGGAGCAGCTGAGGGCACTTGGTGTGTTCAGCCTGAGGAGCCTGAGGTCAGACCCCACTGAGCTCTTCAACATCCTACAAGGGACAGCAAAGGGGCAAGGACCAACCTCTGCTCCCTGGGACAGGGACAGCCCCCAGGGACGGCTGGAGCTGGGCCAGGGAGGGTCAGGCTGGAGCTCAGGGAAGGTTCTGCTCCCCCCGAGGGTGCTGGCACTGCCCGGGCTCCCCAGGGAATGGGCACGGCCCCGAGGCTGCCAGAGCTCCAGGAGCGTTTGGGCAGCGCTGCCAGGGATGGACAGGGTGGGGTTGGTGGGCAGGGACAGGGGCTGGGCTGGATCATCCCTGAGGGTCCCTTCCCACTCAGCCTGTTCTGTGATTCTGTGTGTTTTGCTGTGATTTAGCCACTTCTAAAAGTATCTCCTGTCGATATCACACTTTTTCCTTTCTTCACACCCCAGGACTTCCACTCAGGCTGTTCATCCATTCATTACCACCTTCTCTCCAGGATCACACACTCAGCTTTATATAAAGGACATTACATCTTTTCCAAACTGCTCCATGCACTTATTTTTAAAACTGTTGATTAATTCCAACTCTTATGCTGGATATAATAGAAAACATCCTTCTTGAACAAGATGACAAAAATATAAGTTATAACAAACTAATTATCTGTAATTTCATGCTTGCTCTTTCCATGAAGCTCATTAAGCCACTCTACAGAATCTCAGGTTTTCTTGTATTAACAGATCACATCACACTGCTCCAGGTACAGGTAATTTTACAGGACTGTGTCAGTCTTTGTTTAAAGGAGCTTTTGCTCACAGCTGCTTCACCTTACTCTTAAAACCCAAAATGCACAGCCTTGATTTTTCTTTGGCCTGTTTCCCTCTTTGGCATAATTTTCAAAGCATTTCACTGCAGAACTTCTGGTCAGAACTACTTTTAGCATCTACAGGAGTTCTGCAGGGGCAAGAGTAGGGTCAAATCTTTTAATCCTGACATTGATACCGTCACCATTAGACATCCAAGATATAAAATATTCATGCACGTAGATAATACTGTTAAAATGTCTATTGCAAATATTACATCTACCTTATGCCTGCTCTCTTCTCCAGCGACACAGCATTGACAGTTGGTTTAATACTTCCTGCTCAAGCTCTGTTCCACTCATTGGTTCTTTCTGCCAGGACACTCAGGTACCTGTAGAGCACACACTGAAAATCCTCCTTCAGCCTGTGTCACTTTTAATAGCTGCCTTAAAGCAAAATCTTGGGAATAACCTATCCCTTAATAAATACATGGCTTGCATGACAAACACTACCCTGATTTTTAAAAATGCTCTCCAGAAAGAGCTAAATATTTACTGTTGGTGCTCCATCAGATCTGTGTAAGGTACAGGTGTCATTTTCATCCTGAAGATGAGAATCAATACTTTCCGTGTGTCATTTTATTCAACTGGCAAAGTTACCAGAAAATGTTGTAACATAATCAGGGTGGAAGAGAGTGAGCCTAAGGTTGTAGTCCACGCACAGAGACATTACAGGGGAGTGTTTCTGCCCCTGCATGAAGGGTTTTTATTGGATTGCCAAAGGTCTGGGCTGGGGGAGTGTCAATACCAGAAAGACAGACACACCTTAGCTGGACACAAGAACACGTTTTTCCAGTGGACAGTCACAGAACTGGAAGATGCAGAGCAGAGTATGTACACTTGAACAGACTCCAAGCATCAAATGAGGTTTTTTAGTTAAGTATACTTTCAAATAATTGATCTACTACATTATACACTTCAAACCTTCATAATACAGCACACTGGCTGTATATTATTGTAACCATGCTGAAGGTTAAAAAAGGGAAAGAAGGATGCTAGAGAATTTGTTTTCCTGTTTAAACAAAACATTTCTTCATACTGAAAGGGAGATACATCATATGGCAAACATATATAAGTAATTACTTTGCTAAGAAGATTTATATTTCCCATTTAAATATATTTCTAGATGGGGAGCAGAAAGAAAGGTCAACATTCATTAGGCAAAATGAGGAGGGGAGAATTCATCTGATTAAAACATTAGCATATATATATGATAGGAATCTTGAACCTCAAGGCATTCCAAACTACAAGTTCTTAGGGCTACAAGTCATCCCTGTCTGACATAAAATTGCAGCAACCAAAATGGCGGAGAGTCGCTGGTAGGAAGGAAATAACACCAGCTTTGAGAAAAAGGATCGCTTTAGCATAAGTTTTTCTAAAACTTTGTAATACACTATTGTAATGCATCATAAATTCCAGAGGCTGTTAAATGTATTGCCTGGGAAGAAGATTGTAAAAACACACAACTAAAGTACAACTGAATTACAAAAGCTTTCTAAGTTACTGCCCTTCATCTCAGTCACTGCAACTGGTGCAGCCTCTCAGCCCGCTCTGGTGCACTGTAAATTCAATAAGGATTCTTGCAGTAAATAAATTTAAATTCACCACTGCCATGACACAGAGTTTGTCCAAAGGCAGTGGCAGCAGCTCAGCCGAAATGGCAACATAGGAAAACACTACAACCTGGTCACATGGAACTGCCAGCTCACTTCCTGAGGGGGGTTTGCTGTGAGGCAAAGGCAAAAATATTTCAAATCCTCCTGATATTAGACAGAACTTCATAAAAAATATCTTCCCTTACCCAAATTCATCTTCCACTTTATATCTAGTTGGTATCAACAGACTCAGCTGAAAACACAGGATGTAATGGGTATATACAAACTCTGATCATAAAATCTTGGTATTATATTATCTCAGTATTCCTTTGTTTCACATTGGTAAATTTACTGTTGCTAAAGGAAGCTGGATGTACTTCATAATATTTTCACAAAGCGTTCAGAAACATATTCAGTCTCAACTATTATTATCTTACATCTCTGCAGTGAGCAAACTCACCCACAGACTTCTGAATTCTGCTTCTCCATAAGAGACTAGGCATCCTAACCATCCTCACATGCAGAAAAAAATTGTATTAATTTCTCTATCCACAGTTCTCCAGCTTTCAGAATCAACCAACAAACAAAAATTTCCATCTAACTAAATCTCTCTCATAAATTCAACCACACAATTGCCTTAATTTAGAGATAAAAAAATAACTGCATTGCAGTTTATGATCACAGATACAGAGATTAAAATGAACTCAATAAATAAACAAGCTGTGGCTTGCTACATACTGCAAACCAGATTCGTATGCTGCTTAAGGTATTAGCAGGGACACTGTCTATCATAAACTGGATAAACTGTCAGCAAAGGGGAAGTTATCCATCTTGCAACTTGCAGAAGAAGAAACCAGTAACAGAAACGCACTGCCTTGGCTGACACTGGTTAAGGACACTGCCAAGATAATAAAGTGAATTAGAGAAACTGGGCTGATGATACTGGAAATAAAGCAGAGGGGTGGGAGGGCAATGGGCGGGAGTGTTGAGTCACAAATTCAGTGTGACTGCTCATACAGCAATGCTAAAATTCAAAATTAAATCCAGGGAACTGAAATTTAAATGCAGATTTATTTTCATTTAGTGATTTACTTGCTTTGTTCCTGGTCCCCACTCAGAGCTCAGCCTGCAAAGAGCCCCAGACAAGCACAGTCAAGGGAAACTGCAGAGCCTTGCAGGAGGCTGTGAGCAGAGGCTGGGCAGGAACCCTCCACAGGCACTGCAAAAATCAAGGCTTGTTTGAAGGACATGGTACAAAAGAGATTGATCAGCAGAAAGCCAGCTCGAAATTCCCTGGATTCTCCAGGCACAGAAAGGGGAAGGCAATCCAGTGGCAGCTGTACATCCAGCCCGAACATCCAACAGTGGCTCTGCCACCCACAGGGGTTCAACTCTCCTTCCGTCACTCAGTATGGGACACTTGCTTTGCTGTTTGGTATTTTAAGGTGTACACAGAGCTTGAGCAAATAGAAAAATCACCACTGCAAAAAGTGGGATGTACTTGGGAGCGTGCCTGGAGGGACAGGAACCTTTCCTGCTGAAGAGCAGGGTACGAAGCTTCCTTAGCACCTTGTCAAGCTCAGAGGCCCATGCCTGGATCCAGCTTCAACTTCATCCCCACTGAGTTCTGTGCTACTTCAAAGCAGCTCTTATAGATTAAATTACTGCAAAATACCAGAGTAAATTTCCCTTCTGCATAAAAAATAGGTCCTATTTAACTTACCTCTCCTTTACATAATTGGTAACATTTTTTTTCAGCAATTAAATTTGTATTTAAATTATTTCTTCAAATATTAGAAGCTGGACATCCTCTGCAAACTAGAGATTTTTATTTAAAATACTTGATAGAACTGGGACAAGGCCAGAAAAAACACTTCCACTAACTTTCAAGACTTCAACTCAAAGGTCTTCAAAATCTTCTCTATTTTTTTATTTGTCACTTATGAAGCATCTTTCAAAAACAGTCATGTGGATACTTCAGGTTTCTGATAGTTGCACTTCAAGTATCACATTACAGCTATGCACAAGTATAAGCACGGAGCCAAATTTTGCCTTTAGTTTGGAAAGGACTTTGGTTCTCATCAGCATTGGTCTAGAAAGCAGCAATCTCAAGTGACCTCATTTCCATAGTGAATTTCCATCTTGTTTGGTGGGATTTTACATATATAACAGAGTCTGCCCCGTTACATAAAGTTATTCTCTTCAAGTAAATCTCTATCCCCATAATTTACAAATTATGTCAGAGTACAAAGAATAGATCAGTCAATTGGGAATTACGGCAAGTCATCATCACTAAAGGTGAATAATATCCTAAATGCAAAAAATTGAATGCTTTTATACAGCCCCAACATTAATAAAAGACTGCCAGTCAAAATGGGGCCAAAACAATGATGACAAAATAAAACATGCTTTAAAATATTTATTTCAGCATTTGTTGCCATATAACAACTCAGTGGAATAATAACTGCAAGAGCAGGAACTTGCTCTTGTGGCTGGAAATTTAATCATTTAAGAACTGGCAACTCCATAACTTACTGATCACGTAGAACGTCTCCATAGCACACAGGACACAGAGCCTCCCACTGGCTCCTGAATGTCAGGGAACAAAAACGCTGTGACAGAAAACAAGAACATTCCCTAACTGATCCTGAGCAAAAATGTACTTTTGGGGAGCTTCCTTTGTTCCCCACAGTGCTCCAGCACAGGGGCTGGAAGGGGATCGTGTGCGCGTGGGTCTTTCCAAACACACGAAACACCCGCAAGATTCTCGTTTAAATCAGAACAGGGAGTTTCAAGGAAGTTACCAAGAACACTAAAAGCTTTGGGAAAAATGGAGGAAAATTCAAAGATTCAGCTTTTTTCTTTTTAATGTAGAAAAGAGAACAGGAGAGCACAGAAAATGAATTGTCTTAATGTAAAACACTTACTGAGAGGGAGCTTGATGAATGATTTTCTGTGTCTGCTGGGGAGACGACAAGACAAAATTGGCCTAATTTTCAGTGAAAAGGACTTAGATGGGGATAAATTCTATACATCAAAAGGCAATTATAACAGAACAGGCAGCTAACAGAGGTTGTGCAAACCCTGTCATTCTTCACAGGCACAGGTTAGGTAAGATATCTGTCAGGCAGAGTGCAGGTATAACCTCCTCCTCTCAAGAGCTGCTGTTCCTGAACGTTTTAAGCCTAGAAAAACTTTTTATACACACTAGATTGCAGCTTGCCTCAAGGCCTGCCATGTGATCCTTTATAAAGTGTGATGAAATAAGGACATTATCAGAGGGGTGACCTCATGGACTGGCTCCCTGGGCTTTGCAGGCCTTTTTTTTTTTTTTGCAATCCTCTTGTACTGAGGAAGGAAAAAAAAAAAGAAAAAATTGAAAGCTCCCACAGCCTTTAAAACAGCACCTGATGAATTCCACTGATGTCTTTGGCTTCCTCCCCTTTATCCCCGTCTGGGGGGTTCTGCCTGTACCTGTGGGTAGAGCACAGCCTCCCCCAGTTCTGGCACTTTCGGGAACAGTGACTGGGGAAGGGCTCCAGGCTCTCCATGCTCTCCCTTCCCCCCAGGAGAGGGGAGGGAATGTGGAAGACAGGAACCTGTACTTTGTTCATGTCATACAAAGCCTCAGGCCCTCTGAGCATCCTACTAATACACCCCTAACTACTTTTGAACACGCATCTGCTTTCCTGACCCTGAGTTTCCCTGGATTCCCTTTGGAACAGGCAGGAGCTCCCCTCAGTGACAGCCAACATTTGCTCCAGGTCCCTCTTTCTGTCCTGCTCAGCCACATTAAAATAAGGTACTTAGCTCTGTCAGGAGAGAGAAATGCTGTGGAGAAAAGGAATCTGCAGGATTTCCTCCCTGTTAATGAGTGGATGAGCATTTAATCGTTCTAAGTCAATTTAAACTGTCTGGTTGTTCTTCAAAAGCTTAACTCCTAATATTCCTTCTTAACTGAATACCACAGAAAGAATATTACTCTGGCACACCTCCTGGGTGTCCCAATATGAGACTGCATGGGGCCATTGAGTCACAGCACAACGGGAATTTCTTTGTTCACCTGTAACAGGTGGAATTTAAAAAATACCTTCAGGGATTGGATTAGGTGCATGTGAAATGTGGTGCTAAACAACCTGGCAATGTACAGGAGCCTTGGAGGTACACAAGTCAGTCCAAACTGAAGAAAAGGAACAGTTTAATTTCCTTGGCATCCATAGATTTAAAAAGCAAAATAAAATAAAAGCAAAACAAAAAAACCCAAACAAATAAACAAAACACCACAACCTGAAGCTTCCCTCCAACTAGGAATTCAAGGTTAAATGGACAAGCAAAAATTCATCTTGATACTCAAGGGTAGCTATAAAACAAAAGCATTTAAGTAGCAGCCCTGTGGGTAATGACATCCAGAGGAATGTAAAGTGATGTCATGCAGTGATAGTAAAATGTTTTTTTAAGTCATATTTTTAAATTTATTTTCTACGCTCTACATATACTGCTAAAACTGTATTAAAAGGGATTGCAGTTTTTCTTCCATAGATGAGAACGACTAAAATTGACTTTACTCTTTATCCATTGTCCGAAGAAGGCCGTGCATATGATGCACAGATAAGAAAGCTCATTTAGAGCTATTTGTAAGAACTGGGATTTGCACTTGTGTGTTTGGTTATAATTATGGCCCCATACTTACCCTGCCACACATAATCTATCTTCTGATTATTACTGTCCACCCACTGAATTTTAGTGATGCCAAATGCCTCTCATTACCAGGGACACTGGGACTGGGAGGCTCTGTAAAAGCAGGAGACAGCACTATCATAAATAGTATCAACAATAGGAGGTTATTTGATAGGTCTCGCTCCCAACCACGCTATCTCTTATGAATTGCTTTCATTAAGTATCTCAGAATCCTGAGGTTATTTAGAAATCTGTAGCTGTCAGATGAGACTTTGTGCCAGAGCAGCCTTGGCACATCCCCAGAGGAGCACGGGGCCAGTAGAGCAGTGCAGGAGGGGACACGTGTCGGTCACCCACTGCAGAGCAGAGCAGAGCAGAGCAGAGCAGAGCAGAGCAGAGCAGAGCAGAGCAGCAGCAGCCCTTCTGCTCTCCTTGGCACTCTCTGCTCCTCCATCAGGAGCCCTCCAGCCCAGCCCTGCCCCAGCCCGTGTTTATGACCTCCTGCCCAGTTCTCACTGACGTGTCCAGCCTGCAGGAAGCAGGTAAACTTTGTACAAATCACCCGTGCTGTGATTGCTAAGGGAGGAGAGGGGTTTAACCTGGCAGAGAAAAACTGCTGTGCCCAGAGGCAACTAAAGCAGCAACCAAGGAACAGCAAGGCAGGGATGCTG
This sequence comes from Daphoenositta chrysoptera, assembly GCA_013397915.1. NCBI lineage: Eukaryota > Metazoa > Chordata > Aves > Passeriformes > Daphoenositta > Daphoenositta chrysoptera. Next base: position 506,214 of record VZRO01003176.1, read on the forward strand.
TTCTCTCAAATCTGAGCAAGTGGCTTTGTGCCAGGAATCGCTGGTTTCTGTCTCCACTCACTGTGCCATGGAGTTTGGCCACCAGTGTCTCAACAAGGGCTGAGGTTTTTAGCCCCAGTGGAGATTCTAAGCCCAGCTCTTCTGACAGAGAACAACTCGGGTCCATGCCAAGACCTCCTGGAGCTGCAGCTGACGGCCAGGGAGCTGTCACAAACATCCAGGGTGGCACATCAGTCAGTTTGGAACAAGGTTTCCAAGCCCTACCACCACTACCAGGCTTCTAAATGCTCTTCATCTATAGGGTAAAGCAGAAGTAGAAATTGATCAGAAACCAAGTAGAAAACACAAACTAGGGCCACACTGAATTCTGATCAGCACTTCTTTTCCTTATCAGAAAGGATAAGATACTGATCCTTATCAGCAAGGATCTTTTCTTTACTTACTTTATCGGACTGCTCCCTCACCTTGGAGCAGCCCCCACGGCTTCCCTCCAGTGCTCTGGTTTGCAGCCTCCACCCCTCTGCCCTGGGAATTCTTGTGATCAGACCCAACAGGCAATCACTGATCCCTGATGCTCAGCACTCGTTCCTTGTCAAGCCAAGGTATGATTTTACATATTGAGGCATTCCGAGTAAACCAGCCTTTAACAGCTGGGTATTTGAGGTACCAGTCCAGGATAGGGGTGAAACAATAACAGGATAAGAAAAAGCAATGATTTTGCATATTCAGAACAGAGTGCACAGACTGACAGAGGTGCACTAAAATTGCCTCAGTATCAAATAGTATCCATGAGCTGTGCATTTCCTAAAGCATTGCAAGTATCCTCTTTAAAAAAATGAGCTATGAACAGGAAAATTAACAAATATACTGAGAACAGTTCTTCAAAACATATTTCTTGTAAGCCAAGTCTATTTTAAGTATATCTAGCATTGCCATAACAAATAGCACACACAGATGCATAACTGAGATTCTGCTGTCCGTATGCAAGAATTATTTTTACATATGCAACCACAGAGCCAGAATACAAACCCAGCACTCACAGAGGGTGGCCAATGCTTCAGCACCCCCTGGGCTCTCCTCTAACCTAGAGAGAAAAGAAGGTGTAGCCCAGACACCCTTTCTCAATACAGTGGAGGAAGGTAACCGTTCTTACTCACCCAATTTTACTAAATTACAATTAGCATTAACTGTGCCATTTGAGCCATTTTTGAGTTCAGCAGGAGTCAAGAGATGCCAACACCTTCTGAGCAGCAGAGTAAGGGTCAAATGCTTGGAACAGAACTGCTGCCAAGGAGTTGGATTAGGAGCTATCTGCATATTTCTATATCATTTATTAAAGCTCCTTTTTGTTGCTATTTTAAACATGCCCACAAAGTGCCAATCTGGGGAAACAACTGAAGTCTTAGGAATCTTTCATTCTCTTTGCTTCTAAATATCTAGAAAAATCCAGGGGATAGGAAAAAACCCTGCCAATCTCTTCCTTCTCTAGGTGGCTCTGTCTTCACCCCTCGAACATCTGAATCAGTATTTTCCTGAATCAGAAATCTGGTTTTGGGTTAATCTTTCTTAGCTTTATCTGGGTTGCTTCTTAGCAACCTACAATCTGCCAAATCCAGTGGAATAATTTCTCTTTTGTCTGTTGTAGTGGTGTTCTGTTGCTTTTGTCAAGGATTCAGGTTATGGTTCAGCCTTTAACTCACTCCAGGAGAATTCTTCGCTGTCATCTTCAGTGACAAGTGGGTGCAGTTTTCATAATCACAAGTAAAAACTGTAGCTCAGAAAATAGATGTGTGACTTCAAACCTTCACAAGGAACATCTTGACATTTAAATCCAATTACCCTTTCTCCTTCCTGATGAAAATATGATACCAACTAGAGGAAAATTCTCCTAGACAAGTATATCATATTCTCCACCTCCTAGAAACTTTTTGGCACCACTTCTAGTATTACACATTGCATTCTTTATCAGTCATTTTACAAAATAAAGGGTTAGAAAGTGTGTAGTAATTGATAGGTGATGCCAAGAAGTCTATTAAAAAATTATTTGGAAAGTCTTCATAGAATGATGATCTTCTCCCCAGTTGAAATCATTAATTGCAAAACTGGAATGAACTCCAAGGTAAGACAGACTACTGCTCTTTGTAATAAATTAAACTGTCAATCACTCAAAGCACCTTTAATAACATACTGGTTCCCCAAGCTCTTAAATTACAGGCTGAATTTCATTTATCAGTCTGCTCTATGTGAAAAAGGATTAATTAAACTCATTCCAGTATTACAGTAAGGCTCTATTTCTCTTAGTACTACAGAATAATTGACTGCAAATGAATTGAAAAGTGAGTAAGTAATTGTAGTTATTATTCTGATGTAAATATTAGTTCTCTTTTGACATTTTAAAAGATTTAGTAGAAGCACTTTAGTGATAAGACAGATCATTACCCTAGCTAGGAAAAAGAGATAGCATAGAGAAAGTGAAATTACAATCATTCGTTTCCATAGCTAAAAATACTTCTATTATTTGCTTTTTCATACAGTTATGTACCTTAAAGTACATTGTCATTAGCTGTTGCTCCTGATTTATTGTGTTAAGTATACTGCAGAAGAGGCAATGCATTATATCCTGCTGTTTTGGAAAGAATTCAGAAATAATATGAGTTCTCACAGAGGAATGAATGAGAAGTTTGTCTAAGAGACAGTCATAACACTGCCAGTGCTATAAAATTCAAATCAACCGATTGCCACTGTGAATGACTGATTTTCATGACAAAATTATACCAACAGGCACACTGAACAGCAAGAAAACACCTTTTAATTGGACAACCAGACTAGCTCAGACAAGAAACTGCAGCATCTCCAGGATGAACAAACGCTTTGCTGTTCAGAATTGTGGGTAACAGATCACTGAAGCCATTTTCTAAATATAGCATCTCCTAACATCTGTCTAGAGATCAGGGCCACACACAGAAAATCAGCAGCCCAAAATTTAACTTCTAAGTCTGTGTTTTCATTTTGGGGGTAGACAGACTGATTTCAGCAATTCTTTGACCCCTGAAGATTGTGTTTTACAACATTCCTGTAAAGCAAAACCTGGGGGGAAAAAAAAAATTTAAAAACCACCAAAAAAACACCAAAAACCCTGAAGCCTCTGAACCTGTTTTTTCCCCAGGTTTTGCTTCTTTTCTCTTTTTACTGCTTACCTTCTCTGCAGTTTTGATTCTCAACCTCTCAACAGAAGATCACAAGAAAACTTCAGAGCAGTTCCAGCAGCCCCGCCTCCTGAGCGGTGAATGAGGCGAGCGTTTCGTTCCCCAGCATGACCTGGGAGCCGGCTCTTTTGGCTGAACTGTCAGCACAACTTCTGCGCGTTTCAGTTATCACCGTGAGGCCATGGTTTAGACAGACTTTGCTTGTTATTGTTTATTTTCTGCTCCTCTTTTTTCAGGCTAGAACAGGCTGTTTACCTCACAGAACTTTAAATAATGTTTCTTCCTCAAGTGCACAACACACAAACCTGCCAAGGAATGCAGATGGTATCTAATTTCTCTGAGAATTTATCTGTCCTTTAAAGATAGCCTGTTTTCTTCCTTTTTTCCTCCTTTAATTTAAGAAAACTGTCCAGCAGTTTGGACTAATGTTTAATTTTACAGATCTTTGAAAGCAGAGCATCATAACCCAGATATTTAGTACATATTTAGGCTTTCTTGTCAGTTGTGTATAATAGGAACAGGTGGATAAATGCAAGTTAGTTTTGAATTATCATAAGGATACCTGAGGGTAAGTGGAACCAGAAAACCATTTAAATCAGTTAATTCAGGGAGTCAATTAGCACATTGAGATTGTGCACAAGAAGGATCCTGTGCAATCATTGGTAAAGGAACTTCAACAAGAACATTCTTCATCATTGAAATGTAAATATAAACACATCTACCAATAGCTCAAAATAGGCAAGACATTATTGAGAATAAATATCCAAACAACAATTAATATGTTGAAGTGGATAATTACTTCTTTTCCAGTATATTTTGAAGACCACTAATGTCAGAGATTTTTGTGTTTCCTCCTTATGCATTTGTTATGAAGTACTGCATTTTGTAGATAACAAAAACATTCTGCAACTAGATCATTAACTTTGCTCATAACTGGTTGTACATTAAGGTAGCAAATCAATGTGGCCACTGAAGCAAAGTGATTATTTAAATTAAAAACAAGTATGTCTGCAATTTGGGGTTTGCCACTACCCTCCCTGCCTGACTTGTCACCAATTCTTTGTTTCAAACAGTCACTCAGATATAGAAGTCATCAGACAATTTAAAAGCCTGGCTGAGGAAAATTAAAGTAACTCTATTTTCTTTACTTAGTTCCCCCAAAATATGGAAGTGGGCAAAGAGAGAAATAAAAATAGATTGCAAGACAAAGGGATCAGGTTATTGATAAAACTGCTGTAAGACACATAAGCCATGACATTTAGGAGCGATTGCTTACACTCCATGGAAATTTCAATACCTTAAATAAACCTTTCAAAGGGTCATTTAAAACCCTGTAAAAATCCTCTTATTTGGCAAAACGCAAGTATCTACTTGAAAGAACAAACTAGAGGATCAGATTAATTTTACAAACTTGTATATAGGATCATGAGTTTTACAGAAATTTGTAGCACTCTGTTGGAAATTATTTCTTCTGAAGATCAAGGGGGCAGGGGAGAAGCAAACGCATGGCAATCCCAGAGAAAAATATATCAAAGATGGGCTGAAAAATAACATGAGCCAAATAAAGTTACACTCATCATGCAGAAAAACATAGATCAATGGAAGGGCAACACTTCAGATAAATCAGACATCACTCCATCAAAACCTCCGGGAAAGATGGGGAAGGAGATATTCAAATTAGTTTAATATCTAGGTGCCAAAATTTGGCTGATAAAATAAAAATGAACTTCAGTCTTTTGCCTTCATCTTTCCAGGCAGATGGTACAGTAGGAAATAAGGGTCAAACTCTGATCTATTTGCCTTGGAACATTCACCTGTTCTGCAAAGGAGAAACTCCTGCATCCCAAGCTCTGCAAAAGTTTCACAGCATCGTGTCTGCCTTTTTCCAATACTTTAATTGGTAATATCATGCAGCTCCACAATGTCATAATGCCCACTGCAGAAACCATTCAAAATAAAAATCACAGCCTTTAACCAAATCCTGAGACTTGTTTTTAATGAAAACATTTGATCCAATAAGAACTGGCCTACTTCATAGAATATGTAAGATTTAAGACCCAGGTTTCTCAAACATCTGAGCAATATTGGATAACAAATGGAATTACAGCAATAAGATTGGAATGCAGTTGTCTAGGAGGTCTGTTGCAGAAGCAGGATACAGGACTGTCAGATTCTCCACCTGGCTAAGCACAGCTGTAAATTGGTGGTTTCAGGTAAAACCTGTATCTTTATGTGTCAGCTTTCCAACTGTGAAGCTTGAGGAAAATTCTCCCCTTTAAGACAGCGAGATTTCTCAAGCAGTGATGTGTAATTTCTGAGTGTGTTTGCATCTTCCCGGGGCTCCCCGCATCGTTAGCGTCAGCTGAACAGGCACGGGAGAACACAAAGACCTGGATTTCGTTTGAAAACTGCAACTGAGGAAATGCTTTGAGGTACTCCCAGTGTAGTGACTTCAGGCAAATATCCATCATGAAATGATGATGAAATATGTAGGTAAGATTCTTGCTGACCCAGAAAGGCTCAGGCATTTATTCAAAGCGAGGAAGTATAAGAGCATTCTGGTTACTTAAATAAGTTACCATAAAATTAAAGTAATATTTGCATCCAATACTGAGTCAAACTGAATCAGTAGAAAAGCATGCATTAACTTTAGCAGAATTAATATCCAGCCAATTTGATTAAAACTCTATGGACAGTTACAATCTTGGTTATGTGTAACACAGTAGTAGTATTGATGCTTAAATTATCCATGAAGTTCAAACTGTGAACTATCCCGAACTTCCAAATTTTAATGAACTTGAATTTTAGCCTAACAGGGAACAGCAGCTGGAACCTGTGTCTATTCACTCCTGCTCCTTTGTGTTTGAAGGTGTGAATGCATCTCTGGCAGGCGTCCCTTGAGCCTGTGCTGTGCAGGTGGCCCAGTGCTCACAGGGATCAATTCCAAACGCCAGATCAACAGAGAGGGCGCAGCCGAGATTGCACAGAGCGTTTCACTCCAGTGCTACGTTAATGGCATACTTAAGGTTAATCACAATGTTTAAAATTTTCATTGCATAAAGGATTTAGGAGAATCTTTTGGCTGCAGTCAAAAGCAGAGCTTTAACAATGCCTGGCAGGCTTCTCTTTTGTAGTTACATTTTGTGATCTTCACTCTAGTGACACCTCGTTACCCAAACAGGCACTACTGCCTGCTTTAAATCTCACCAAGCTCGTGGTTATGGGGATTTTTCATCCAGTTGCTGTGTAAATGCATAGGAGAGGGTAGAGTTCTTTTGTATCCAGGTTTCAGTTTTTTCTCTCATCTCCCTTCTTGTGCCACAGTTGGCTGACACACTCTTGACTCTGTCCCCAAAGTAACCCATCACACCCTTCCCATTTAATATTATACCCTTCCCCTACTGTCTCTAATAATATAGCAATATTATAAACTGTTTAGTTCAAACCAAAAAGAAAGCACCCTTTTTCCTTTAGCCTTCAAAAAAAATGTGACTCACATTTCTAGGACAATGACTCATTTAGATTCCAGCTTCAAAGTTCAATTTTGTACGTGCCTTTTAAAAATTGAATGCCAGGATCCTGCCAGGAAGTAAAGGGCATCATTTCCTAGGGTTCAGGAAGGCCAATCCCCCTTTACAGAAATCATTTTGTTATTCCCTAGCACATACCTGAACTGTTCAAGTCAGGATTTCAATGAGTTTCTAGCTCGGCATGCACCATTTGCTTTCAGGAAATGTCCAGGCAAAGGCACCTAATCCCAGATTTGCTGTCCCTGGGGTCACAGGCCCCGTGGAAAACGTTCCCAGCACAGAACAGTCTGCCTGCTCGTATGCTAAACCTCCTGCTCTGTAAGCCAAGAAAGCTCATGCCGAGTCCATTCAAATCACGTTCCCTTTTTCATTTGCCTTTTTTAAACTTTCCTAACACTTTAATGTTGCTTCATATTCCAGGGAACATCAATGCCTGACATTGTGTCAAGTAGGTGGTAACCACACAAAGGCTGCATATGAGCTGCTTTGCTGTTCCACCAAAAAAGGAGCAATATTAATGAGTGTTCTCTTCTATTCTCCTATATAACCTAGAATATTTCTTCCTGTTTCCAATTGTGCAATGGTCCAAATATTGAACGAATATTCTTTAATTGTGGCCCTGTTGCTGGATACTACATCAAATTATGAGCATATTAAAATCCTGCTGTTCTGCCTACTCTGACACACGAAACCAAATTTATTTTCTCAGAAATACAAGAATCACAATGCACTCAAGTCATTTGCAAACACAAAAGATGCCTTGATGGATTTGCTTTCTAGTTACTCTTTGAAAAAACTTTATATTATAGTGACGCATGCCTAATTGCCACGAAAAAAATTCTTTCAACAACTTCCAGAAGGCAACATATAGAGTTTTTGTCTGTGCTCAAGAATCGACTTAAAACCAGAAAATAAATAAACAAAATTAATCTTAAAATTGTATTTCACAGTCATGCTTAAAAGATCTGGAATTCTACTACTGATGAAAATGGGCTGCAAAACTTGTTAGCAGATAGAATTAAATTCTAATTAGAACGGAACATCACATTAGTTGAGTCATTTCAATCTCCAAGCAGTCTCTAGGAAGTGTTGTTTCAAGAAGCTGTACCCAGCCCTCAGGCCCTCTGGAGATGCAGCTCTGAGAGCCAGCAAGGTCAGCACACAATTCAAATGTCACCTGGTGTCTCCAGCTTCACACAGACATCATAAAACTGATTTGTTTTTACTGAAACTACATTTTGCTGAGAAGCAACTGGCAAAATGGGTATCAAATGCAGTACAAACATCAGCCATACACCTAATTATTTATAGGTATGAACAAATCTGTTAGCAAGACATCTAAATCTCCTTTCCTCCCTCCTCACAATATATGGCACACAAGAGGCAGATATGCAGTAACTGTTCACACAAAATCAGACCCTACAAACCCACTGGCATTTTTTAAAATTCAAAAGCTAAATCCTGCTCCTTGGAAACCAAGCTGTCATCGAGTTTAGTTTGCCCATTATTATTGGCCAAGTATTTCCTCCTCCCAGCACAGCTGAGATGCACCCAGTGAGTTCTAAGGGCTCTGCAGACTGAAGAGAGAAGTCTGTGCAGTTGCTTTTCAGATCTGGGGAGATGAAGGCGTTTCACGGTGTTGTTTCAGCACTTTCGAAAACACAATTCAACATTTTGACTGCTAATACACATACATGAAATCTGATAATCCAGACGACAGAAAAACTTCTTAATATACAGGGTCACAATGTGGTGCTGGGGTTTGGGGTTTTTTAACTCCACACGAAAAGGAAACACAACCTTCTTTCATGGGTTTAACATTGATTAAATATACTTTGATCTCTGTGCTGACTGTAGTATGCTACATGATCATTTCTTTTCAGCATGTAACTCTCTAATTTCCTTCGAGTCCATTTAGAAGTCTATTACATTAAGGGAGGGAAATGCATCACTTTGGTAATTATTCTGTTTACACTCACACTAAACCACACAGCCTTAACCACAAGAAGAATAAAGATTATTTCCCAGGTTAATAAGGGTTATATTCATGACAAAAAAACATGTGCAGTGTGACAGAGTTACAAAATGCCTTCAGATCAATTCTGTGCACGTCTTGCAGCTACAAGTCAGGAGCTGCACTGCTGACCATGCACCAGAGTAACGCTGACCAATGCTACATGCAACATTCACCTCTGTCTGCCTTACTCATGCTTGTGCCATCCACTGCTGGTTTTGATGCAGCCCAAGAGGAAAAATTTGGTCCTGTGACTTATCTGGATTTTTAATGAACATCCTTTAAAAGGTTTGTGCTCGTCTACACAATTTCGGTTTTAAACTGTGAGAGCAATACAAAGTGAAGGGACTAATCTCAGTTTTAACTAATCATGTTTTCATTAAGGGACATTAAAGATTTAGCTGTACAGGACATTAAAAGACCACCAGATATCTTTCTCCAGGACCTCTCTATTTTTTCTTTGTATTTAATTGCAGGAGAGATTGTCTGTCCTCTCCAGGCTGATGTGAAAAACTGCAGAAGGTGCTGAAAGGCTGTCAGCAATAATCGGAATCCTCATAAATACCTGCAATGGTAATTAGCCAAGTTGAAGTAATTTCAGATTCAAGGCATTAAAGTTAAAATCACTATTAGAATGAGTTTACAGGAGTTTTTGTGTGATTGGGATTCTGGTTAGGGATAAAAACAGTTACGACTTCGCCTATTTTTTTCCATGAATTTACAGGAATTATACATAGTTCTCGCACAGAAATCCTCCTGAATAAGCATTTTTAAATATTGACGTTTGCAGTTTCTTATGCTATTTCTAAAAGCCATTCTCTGAATTACTAGGAGGAGCAACTGGAGAACCCAAAATTGAAGGATGCTAACTTTGTTAGAGAGATACTCACACTGCAAAGTTCAGAGCCACATTCTGCCCTTCCCGAAAGTGGGAAAGATGAGAAGCAAGGGGAAAGATGAGGAGCAAGGGGCTCTAGGGAGTTCCAGGGGCCCATCAGAGAAGGTCATGTCCCGAGGGCGGTGTTCCGGCGGCGCGGTCTGAGCGCGGACACGAACCGTGCCCGCCGTGCGGGCGCTCAGCGCCGCTCCTCGGGCAAAACCCTGCCTGTCACCGCCAACTGCTTCTGTTTTCGTTCTTGGAGCCAAATCCCTGCACACCGAGCCTCCCACAGGCACAGCAGAGGCTTTTGAGAAGGAGGCTCTGCCCATGCATCGCTGTTGCGCGGTTCGTTCGCCAACGCTGCGGGCGCTCGGACGCGCTCCCGGGGGAGGCCGGGCTGCTCCGCCTGGGCTCCGCCCGTGCTGCCGGGGATATCGGGGCTCCTCTGCACCCCAGGGAGCCTGTCTGAAAGCAGCGCGGCTGTGCCCGTCCCGCCTCGGGTCCGTCCCGGCTCGGGTCCGCGGCACTGCTGGCACTCAGCCTCTGCCCTGCCTGCTGCGGTGCCCCGGCCCGCACGCCGCTCCAGCCCCGGCACCAGGAACGGGAATGCTCCGGTGAGAATTCCACTTCTTCGTGGAGCTTCTTCAAATGGCAGAGGAAATAGAACAAAGTTAATTAGAGAGAAGAGAATCTAGCCTGAAATATGCATAGTACAGAGAGATGAAAGAGGACAGAATAATGCAAAAATTAAATTGTGAACAAAATAAGGGAGGTCGGGAACTGTGTGAAGGAGGGCATGAAGACCAGAGGGCAAAAAGCTGATTAGCTGTTAATACACAAGCAGATCTGAAATGGTGAGGTAATTGTTTTAGGAAGCAAGAGAAACTTAAAACAGATGCACAATAATGATACCAAGTACAGAAAACCCTTTGAATTTTTTCTTGTAAGAGAGCTTTATATAATAAAAAGAACCAAAAGGGGAATGAGGCTGTGATGGGAAAAATAATTCAGAAATTGCAAAAGGCATAGAAACAAGGGGAAAGACACAGGAAAAGATGTAAACGTGCAGGGCATTTAACATCAGCTGCCCAGCATCTGCAATGTCACAGTATTGATGTTTGGTGTCCTGGAGCTTTCCCCTTTAAACTGAAAGGGAAATCAATTGAACCTCAAATAGCAAAATTTTGGCTCTGTGAAACATGGTTTTAGGCACCACTTTTTGGTAAAATTATTGTAGAAAAGGAACTGTAGACATGTAATTTAGATTATGATCACACTGAAATGGGCAAGGAAAAACAGTTTCAGAACAATCCCCTCTTAAATACTAGGATTCAACTTACATTTTTCTTTAGAATACTCTCCTGTATTCACCTGTTCCTTAAGCCTAACTGGGTCTTACAGTTCTGCTCAAAAGTACTGTTGAATGTAATTCATAAAATCCCCTTTAATTCTTTGGGGAATCATTGAAAGTGCTACAGCTTCCTTCATGTTTCAAAGGCAGGTAAAGTGTTTTACTGTGGAGCTGTGAAAGGCAGCATTAAGCAGTACAAAATATGAACACAATAGAAATGTGATGACCTGCTAAACTCAAGGGTGTCATAGAATCACAATAAAAATCAGGTTGTAGGGCACTTCTGGAGGTCTCCAGTGCAACTTCCTGCTCAAAGCAGAGCAGGCTTCAAAGTTAAATCAGGTTGCCGTGGTCTATCACACCTCTATGAGAAATTACCACAGAGATTAAGCATGAGCAGATATTTCTAGGAGCCAGTTTTCTTCTGCTGTCTCTGTCCAATCAGAAATATCACTCTCTGAATTCTGCAAAGCAGCCTCAGACATCAGAGAACAATCAGCCTTCACTGTTAGTGGGGCAGCTGCATTCATCCTGAGTAGATGATGCTCCACTGGACAAAGCAATAGCCCTGCTCTGGTCAGTGCCCCTGGATGAAAACCAGCATGGGCTGCAAGCACAGTGAATGCAGGCTGTTACAGCACTCCCTGTCACGAACTCACCCAAAGCCGTGCCCTGGTCCAAGAGAACTGAAAATTGCCTTCTGTTGACATTTCTGTTTGGCAGGAGAAAGTGAAGTGCTTCTGACCCCAACAGTTAGATTTTTTAGAGACTCATTCTCTCACAGATAATGGATTCATTTCTACTGGATACAGCAGTATCTTCCTAACTAACAGGATTTCAGGGGAAGAAAAAGATGCTTCATCCTCGTTAAAATCCCAGTGATATTAACAGGCTTCTTAAACCACAACCAAGATTGACCTCAGTACCTGAACGCCCCAGTGAACTGTATACTCAAGTGAACCAACATTCAGCCCAGCAGCAGACTCCCAGGGGCTCAGAAATAGCACAGGGTGGTGCTGGCACACCTGAAGGCTGGGGGAGAAAGGAGAACAGTGGCTTGGTAAACACCCCTGCTCCCCATACTAAATACCATGTGCTGCACTGAGGAAAAACACACACACACAACAGGAGAACTTTGGCAAAACAGTCACTAGTTCTTTGGTTAAAAACAAGTCTTATTGAACACAGGAAAAGCTGCAAGAGCAGTCTTTTGCTTCCAGTTTCATCAAAACTTCAATTAAATGATGCTGACATGCAATTACTCTACTGTTAAATACCAGGCCACTGCTGAGCTTTGACTACAGGCCACTAATGCATGTACTGGCTAATAGGCACTGGATCATTGTCTGGGCTGGGGAAGGCAAAGAGAAAACTACAGGCTTAGTCAAAACTGCATTAAATTTCTATTTACCATTGTTTTCATGAGCAATAAAAGTCTGAAACAGAAGTACAGTGGCTTCTACCTCATCATCAGAATATTTGGCAATCCAAAGTGGTGTTTTATGAGCGAGTTTGAAGAACCAGGGTTCTGAGCTGCCTGGCTGCCACAGCTTGGGACCAGGTGTTCCCTCCCTCCCAGCACCTCGGACCCGGCCAGAGTGGCTTTCACAGTAAACTCTGGGTTAGGAAAGGAGCTGACAGCTGGGCTTGGGAACACAGGAGCTGAATGTGCAGGTTGTGACAACCTCACAAGGGGTTCCCCTCAGCAGCGAAAGACCCTTGTGAAAAACTGGCAAGGAAAAAAGCAAAGGGAGCCTGAGGGAAGTGAACAGCTCAGGAAAGAGGCTTTGAACAGAGACTAGTGTCCCTTGCAGCCACAGAGCAGGGCCGGGCTGTCTGAGGCTCTGCCTGGAGAGCCTCATGGTGCCTGGCTGCAGATGTTCATCAGCACGGACACAGCACACGGCCAGGGCCCACCTGCATAGCTCGTCCTGCAGGTCCGTCTGGCAGCCTGGGACGGGGCAGACACCGAGGAGCAGCAGCAGGGAACACCCTGCACCCGCGGGGAGACACCAACCAAGATTTTGTTCTCAGGCTACTGTGCTGTATCCGTTCTCTTAAAATTAAAATGGTTTTGATCAGATAAAGCAGCACTACAAGGAACTGTTGCTCAATCACTGCCTCTGAAGGAAGACATCACAAATAAGTACAATTCAGGCTGTTAGAACTTCACTTTCCTACATTTTATGTAATGCAGATTTCTTAATCCACATTTACAGCAAAGTAGAAACCTTTTGTTATAGTGAGAAGAAGGGGAGGGATCCTTAAAACCTTTCAAGCTTAAAAGACTACTAAAGATAGGAGAGTATTATGAAAATCCTTCTTTCATAAACCCTAGAAAGAATTAAGCTCTGTTTAATGTGAAAAACATTTAAAAAAATTAAACTCTTTCATTATTTAAAATTCAGTGTGAAAAAATATATGCCTAGGGTAACATTTTATAAACAGAGACACCTAAAAATATTTTAACATTAATGCATGGTTGTCTTTACAGAAGTATTTGCATAATGGACCCAGCCCTGTTCCCTACACAGAGCCTGAGGAAGGTGGCCATGGGCAGAGTCCTCTGCTGATGCTCAGCATCTGCCGCCTCCCTTGCTTGGCTCTCTTGTTTCCAAATTCCAGCTCTTCAGGAGGCTGACCAGGGGCAGAGCACAAAATGCCTGCCTGTATCCCACCTTGCTCTGGAAACCCCTCAGACAGCCCCAGAACCCTCAGAGAGAACCCTCAGAGAGGGCCTGGCGATGCAGGGTTGGCAGCAGCTGTGGTTTCAGAGCTCCTGGGTGCCCACCAGGGACCTGCTCCTGCCCTGGCCTCATCAGAGCTGCTCCACTCCAACACGGGGCGAGGTGCTAGGGGTCCTTGGGAAGCTCCATTCCCAAAGCATCTTTCTTGACTTAAATTTAAGGCTTAGACTACTTTAACTTAGGCAAAATGACCCTGATAAGTTACACGGTGTAACAGAACAGCACAAATTGCTTTGTTAGGCTCGCAAACATTGACAAACACTAAATTTCACTCAAGTCTATCATAATCCTTAAGAGTCACTGAAATCTTCCCAAACACAGCACTGCTTTCAATCACACCCATGCAGTGAGACACCAGCTTTTTTTATACCCTTCCTGCTGGCTGACAGAGGCTTCTCTTCCACTGAATTAATTCCCTGTGTTGTTGGAGCTTCAAAACAAGCCTCCCACAGCAGCCCAGTGCTGTGAGAACCTGACCCTCCTCATCTTCCTCACAAACACCAACTCTGAATGTCCTGATCTGCAGCAGGAAAAATGCTGGAAATCCATAGTGCTGCAGGTAAGCAGGGCGACCTCGCTGTGCCATGTTCTCGTTGAAAGGCAGATCTGCTGGAAGCAGGGGTCTGCTGCCCTGCACCTCGGGACTCCACTCTGCCCGTGCCGAGCAGGGACCAAACCACCCTCACCCTGCTCTGACAGCACCTGGGGCTCTCACAGGCAGAACCCTCATGAAAACAGAAAGAGGGAATCAAGCCCAGACAACTGCTGCTGAAATTGTCGTTTGACAGGAGACGTGACCAATGCCAAGAACACTTTTTGGAGAAAACCAAGACCTTTAACTGTTCAGAAGACAAGGAAGGTGGAGAGTTTTCTGTGTGAGCTGGTGAAGCTTTGTCCTGCCCTGCGTCTCCTGCTCTCAGTGCAGCCTGCGAAGCTGCATTACTGAGCTAGCAAAGGAAACAGGAGGCTGTCCAAAGCTAGGCCAAGGATCCTTTAGTAAAGACAGGAATAAAATCCCAACCAGGGATGAGCCTCCTGCTTTAAGATCACACTTGGAAGTCAAAGGCATCATGTACTTCTGCACTTCATTCCTATGAACTCCAACCCACTGTACTTTCTGCGATCAGCCTATATATCTTGAAAAAAAATTGAACATTTGAGCACTTCTTTCCTGAGAAGTACAGACAATAAAATATCCTACAAGTCTATATTTTTTAGCCTTCTTGATATGGCACAGAAATCAAAATAATTCAGTCACAGGAACTGGGTTTAATTCTGCAGCAGCTGCAAGGTGCAGCTATATTGTAAAATACATTATTTTGTTTGTGGAGTCTAATAGTGATCTACCATTCCCCATTTCAGTCATATTTGGCTATTACTATGTTTCTGTAATATTAATAACATCATAATCTTCATTAGTATGCAAATCTATACCATCTGACAAGCTCCTGTTCTCTTCCATGAGCTCCTTTGTTGTTGCAGCCTCATGAATTTCATTATGACACTAGATTATTATCAGACAGTGGGAAGTGGGGGTGAGGAATAGAATGACATGGAAATTATAATCTCTTGTTTTAATAGTGAATCCAGTTTCGTATTTCCATTTGGTTTTGCACAAGCTGCTTCTGAGAGAAAAGGGAGCAAAAGGGAGGAAATTCTTCCAAAACTGCTTCTGTACAGTAATCTTTCAAGCAGATGCCACTGGAGGGGTGCACTGGAGGGAGATGTTCCCCGGCCCCGTGTCTCATTTACATTTCAGAAAACAACAATGATTCTACCATATGTTTTTTCTATTCATAGCTTTACAGATGGCAAAAGAAAACAAGAGAATTCATACCATTCACAAACTTGTGGCCATTTCCTCTCCAATTAAACTGGTACCAATTATTAGTCTTCGTCTGCAATCACAATAATTATTAAAAAACTGTAATTATTCTTGGAGCAGCCTGTGGTTGTAAAAATAAGCACCATTTGACAGGCTAGCATAAAGCCTGTAGGAGTGCAAACATTCCTTCCAGTGTGGAAACACAGGGCCCGTGTCCATGTGTGCATCCCCCCAGCTCCATCACCCCCAGCTCCTGGGGGCCTCTCTGGTCCCACCCAGCCTCTCTGTACTTTCAGGCCAGAGGCACTTCAGGGGAAAGCTTAAGCAACAAAAATGGTGGGATTCAATAGGAAAAGTCCACTGGACCTCCCAGCATTGCCCTGTTCCCTGTCCAGCCCTGGCCATTGTGCAGCTCCCCCAGAGCTGGGGGAGACACTGCAGCAGCGTCATTGAACTGCTGCTGTCACACCAGAAGAGCATCTAGAATTTTCTTAGCAAAATAAGAAACTGCTCCTTTTAAGTCCTACAGAGTCCAGCAATTCCTAGAAACAAACATGATTCCTTAGAAAATAAATTGGAGTCACAAGTGTTGTGTTGAGACCCAATATTAAAAACAGATTTCTATTCCCTCCTGTAAAATTTTGTGTTTTATGTGAATTACTGCTTAGGTATTATTAATACCCAAACCAATCCTTATTATTAAAGCCTACAATGCTCTCTGCAAAAGGCCACACCAGGACCTGGTTTGGACATTTAGTCAATTGTAGAAAATCTGATCAGCATTAATATGGGATTATCTTCTCCCTTCCTGATAAGTATGATTGCACATCAGCTAACAGGATCATGTGAATTTAGGTAACATTAACGGCTGTTGTTTATTAACCAATTTGTTAGAGGTCTCCCCTTCTCAAAGGAGATTTTAGTACTAGAACAAGACTTATCTCTAAAAACTTCATGAATGGTGTAATTATTCTAAGCTATTTATCAAAGAAAATATTACTAAACTCAACAAGAATGCCCAATTTCAAAAGCTATTTTGGAATACTTATCACAAAGAAGTGTGAATTATTACACTTTGTGACCAGCAATGTAAGATTTCTTTGGTATTTTTAACTATTTAAAACATGCTAATGCTAAAATAAATATGTTTATAGTTTAAAATGCAGATTAGCAATTCAAAACTGCAGATTAATTAAAACACTGCCAGTTTTCCTGTTTTCCTAGTGGGTGCTGTCAAAAATCAGAACTTTTGTCATACTGAAGTTGCACTGAAAAGCTCAGAGTTGTTTGCTTTGTCCTCCTCCTCATTAAGGAAAAACCTGTCATTAAAAGAAACTATTTAAAGCAGGAAAAGAAATGTGTCAGTCTATTTAAAGTAAGCAGAAAAATGTGTTTGGACTTTGATTATGGCAATTAAAAAAGCCCTGCTATTCAAAGATGGTGATTTTTTTAGTATTTAAATAACACTTCACATTCTTCTACGACATTTTACTAAGAAGATTGTTAAATTAGGTGATAAAAGGTTACTTTTGTCTTTGAAGCTGAAATATGTAACTGTTATTTCTTATCTGTCTGGAATTAGAAAAGCTTCAATATCATATATTTTAAAGGACACATTATCAAAATTACCCAGACTTCATAAAACAAACAAATGCTTCACTTCCTGCCCTTGTTTAATCTCAGTAAGACAATTTCTTCCATGTTTTGAAAAGGAAGATTTCTTTCAACATTTCATAGAGCAGTATCTTTTTATTTTCAAATTGCACAGGCTGTGGTTGGGAAGGCATAACCACCTTCCTTTCAAAGCATGAGAAATGGGGTGGTTGTCAGAAATGTATTTTAAGAGGAAGGCTCAGATGGATCAGGGTATGCAAATAAAAACAATGTCCTTATCTTTTTTTTAAAGGCCAGAACAAGACTAACATGCAACCTAAAATGTCCAAGTAGGTCAGATCCCAATGCAAAATGAAGCACCATGACAAAACATCATAATTACTTAAGTAATAATTACTTAATTAATCTTTATCTCCTACTGATTTGAATGTCGGAAAATATTCATGCCATTTATTCACACAAAAATTTTTACTAGCAAAATACACAGAGCTGGAAAATCTTACGATGAATTACATTTTCATATACTTTCTAAGTTTTGACTACTAATCCATCCTGCTGAAATTACATCATTTCAGGTCTCTAAGCAGACTTGCAAAGTACTCTCAGTTTTTAGATAATCCATCATTAGTATTTCCATCACTAACCTTCAAATTTATGCTTCCCGCTCAATTCCAAATTATGTTGGTCTAATGATGTCAGGATGCTGCTTGTTTACTCCGGGACAGAGAAGTAGGTAGAGTTATTAATAACAGAGTTTTGATCAGAAGTAAATTACATAATCCATTTCTTTCAATGCCCTACGCCCATCACTGAAATCTAGAAAAAATTCAGGCAAAAACATCAAAATGTCCTTCTCAGTCTTAAAAAAAAGGGGCCAATTTTCCCTGATAAAAATAATTTCAAAAGCCTGTAATGATGAATTGTGTAAATAATTGGGAAAAAAAAACATTTTGAATTTATAAAAATATCTCACTTATACCAAAACAATGTTTACATAATTATTGTAAAATTGCAATCTCTCTAAGAAGAATAGTCTCTCTTCAGCTCTAATTATTTCAAATATGCAAAAACATCCACATTTGGCACTTGATTCTGTGACTGCAATGCTTGTTCTTGTAATTGTTCCTAAACCAGGGAAATACAGTATTTGTTTAAAATAATAATAAGGCATAACAGTAATCATACTTCGTTTAGTAAAACAACTGTTATTATTCAAATCATTAAAAAGAATGCTATCTAATCCCTGGGAAAATCTTGTGTTAAATTGGATAAATTAAAATTAATATCATTACATTTACAGAAGGCCTTTTATCCCATTTTTATATCCAGCACATTTCAATTCATAATTAGAAGGGATGCAATGAATGTTTCAGATGAAAACAATTCAATAAAACCTGGAAAATGCTTAATTTTTCCTATTGCTAAATGGACCCAGTAAGAGTGTAGACAGTCAGGAACACGTGGCCTGCGTAACAGCCACAGTTAATGATGCTACTTTAATTCTCAAAGCAGAGCGTTTCAGTCTCGTCATCTCTGCTTTCTGAGAGTGGATTGTGTGGCTTTGACAGCTGCAGGATGTGTTATGCTTCAGAGGAGAGAGGAAGCCAGCTCGGGATGTCTTTGATTGCAGCCCGTGGTGCCCTCCTGCCATCCCGACAGCTCCCCGTGAAACCGGGCTGACACGGTGGCTGCCAGCTGCCTGCTCCTGTTTCACAGGCTGTTTCTGGAGATGTTACCGTGCAAGGCAGGGAAAACCAGCAGCCTTCACCAGGACAGCTCAAGCTTTACAAACACTGCCAAGCTTTAGCATTCATTAATTGCTCTTCGGTTTGGGAACAACAGTGAACATTTTCCAGCCCTTCATGGTTTCCATTGGCTCCAGGTTTTCTCTTAGACAGCGAAGTTTGTAGAGAATAGCCCCATATTTGATTGTGTCTGGAAGCCCCAGTATTCCAGAAATAATATCAACAGCATTTAAAGGAGTTGCTTGTATCAAGCCAAATGTAATGAATTGCTGTCTGTACAAAAGTTGACCTCTTCAAAAGCCAGAAACAATGAAGTGCACCTGGAGCCATTTCCAATAGGTCTTGAAAATTATTTAAAACTACTAAAAATCTACCATGGACTTTGGGAATGAAAGGACTCCAGAAAAATTGCTGGAAAATCATTACATCTACTCCAAGCTGAACATCAGCATGTCTGAAGGACAGAACCAACTGCTTTTGGAAAATATATTCTTTCCAGTCAAACAAGGAACAGTTTACCTGGGGAATTTAAATCTAAAATTTGGCTTGGGATTTTTCACTTAATTTTCATACATTTCTAATTTAAAAATAACCTCTCAACCGTATTTGGGGTGTTTCAATAAACTAACTTTTAAAATATTTTTTCAAGTATTTCTTCTTTTCAAAAGAGCATTCTGCTATAAGTAAGAGATCAGTGGGAAATAAATTGCATTTCAAGTCCAAGGTGATGCATACTTTAAAGAGAAAATCCTTAGCCTTGCTTATAATTAACTGAACGCCATTTTCCAACAGCTCTCCTATAAACACTCATCCTACTACAGTACATGTTTGCTTTCAGATTTTTGTCATATGTTGGCACTGTTCCCTTTTCTCTCCTACTTCCATAAAACACAACACAAGACTCATAACTACATATCAAAAAAGTAATTCTACATTAGGGCTAACTGGCTAATTACTCTCATTCAAAACCTTCAGGTACCTTTCATTCTGTTTAAGGCAGACATAAATCTATTCTTTCTTTTCAAACAATGGCCCACTTTATCAAGAGCATGTGAAATTTGGAGAAAACTGTTGTTAGCGGGAATCACCTGAAATGCCCAAAACACCAGCTTAATCAACAATTCAAAATTATTGCTGCTTCTTGATTCATTATAAGTAACAGCAAATGAAAATGCTTTCAATTGTGTAATATTAGCTCTTCTAAATAGAATTAAAAACCTTTACTGTCCATTTATTTTTCTATGTTTCTTGGAAAGGTAGGATTTTTCTGAGATTACTGTGTCAGGTATGGCCATTAGGACCATCTCTAAAGCTGACAAAGAAGGTCTATGTGAAAAAAAATATAGCAGATGTCCCCTTTCCAAAGTCTGTTACTGTCTCCTTCTCTGAGGTAGCAACTTCCTCTGTTGGTTCATTGCAACACTGGGGATTTTTTGTGCTCCTCATGTGCCTCAGGAGAAATAATCTGGAAATTAGTGAGAGTTAATGGATACTTCAGAACTTTTCCTCCTACTGCAAAAGCTGCACACAATATATTCTGTAAAATTATGGACCTTCAAGGTTTCATTGTTGTTGATTGCTCCCCACTTTCTGCAGTGCACAGGGCATCCTACTGCCTCACAATCATTCCTATTCTGAGTTGGGGAAATTAGTTGTTAATATCTTTCTTTGTCCTCATCTCTGTTTCATGGGCAATGAAAAAAAAAGCATAAATAAAAAAGGAAAAGAAAAAACTGGGTTTTGTCAAGCTGAATTATCAAGACTTTCTTTATACAACATAAAAACCTGAAATGCATGTTACTCTTGCTATTTTTCATGACTATAATTCATTCCATCAGGCTTTCTTACATGTATCCATAAAGTGATTCAGACAACAGAAATTATCTCAGTAAATACAGAGTTGTTTTTCATTTTTGTGCCTGGAACAACCAGGCTTGCTGGGTACGAAATTTCAGTTATTACATTTAACATGGAAAACTCTAGACTTTCAAAGAGATGAAGTTACATTAATCTCCACCAAATGGTACTTTGGGTAAGCTATTATGCAGTGCTTCTTCCAGGATAGCTTTAATAAAATGTGTTCCCTTTCTGGGCAGGCTGGGGACCAGAGCAGGGCACAGCTGGCTGCGCCTTTGGCTCGAGGGCGCTCCTGGGCACAGCCCTGCCCGGGCCAGTGCCAGGCTCTGCCCTGCTGTCCCCAGCACAGCAGCAGGGGACACAGGGAACAATCCAAGGGTGACTCCTGTATTTGGAGCTGGCCAACTGAAAAGAGCATTTTGTTGGTGCTCCATGGAAGAAATAGCAGCACTGGACTGCTCTGCTAAGCCTATAAAACACCTTTTGTGTTAAAATGTGGCCAACAGAGATACAGTGATCGTGGCTGGTACTGTGGGGGTTTTCCACAGGGGGCTTGTCTTTGTAGACATTTCCGTATAATCAGACATTCAAACTGGATCTTTCTCTATTCATAAATGAGGCCATTTTCACAGGCTCAGGTGCAGTTATGGCTCAGATAGAAATTAACACAGTGACAATGAACCAGATTTGGTGCAGCTCCCTCGATAGCCCTTCCCAGCTGGAATGCAGTTCAGGTCTCAGTTAGTAGGAGTGGGTTAAACAGCTCAAAAAAAAATATATCTTGCCCAAAGATTCTCTGCCTGAGGCAGAAACAGAGCCGAACAGCAAAGCAATCATTATTCCCATTTGCAGGAAAGAATGACTTGCCTAACACCCCACAGGGAATCTGGAGTAGAACTAAACCTCAAAGCTGGTACGCCCAGCTTGCTCCATCATCTGCCTGAAAAGCATGGAGCAGACATGATACTGCTGTTTAGGACTCTTTGAAATTAAAAGGATTTTGACCCCCCATGGACTCATAGGTATTCAGCACCCATGAAAAATAAGAAGCTACATAAGAAGGTTAAGAAAGACAGAAAGAAAATGCATCTGTGTTTTATGGAGGTTGCTGAAATGGATTTCCCTTTTTTAACTATGCTGTGGAGCTCAGTAGGAAAGCTGATTTATCCTGTGAGTGCACAGCAGTTGCTCCCTGCTAGAGCTGCTGTTTAAGTTTAATTGGCATACACAGCATTTGTGTAATGTTTATATCATGGAGAACATTTAAGAAAAGCAGAAAGGCCCTTTCGGTTCAACACACTTATTTCTGTTGTGATCCTGATCACTGAACCCAAGTGGAAATATGAACCACCAAATGATTTCTTTGCTGCCTGTTTTAGTCAGTGACTCCAGAGGCAGAACTGGCTGCTTGCAGAAGAGAAGAAAAACAGGCCAGGACTGGCTAACTCAGGGGATTGGCCATGGGATATGGAGCCTTTCATCTACAGGTCGCTGAATCCAGCACAGGGCTGTAGCAACCAAAAAATTATTGCCATCAAATGGAGGTTCAGTGGCCTAAGAGAAATCATTTAAATGGCTTCTGCTTCATACAGGCACTCACAGCAGAGAAGTTATTGCTACAATTAGTGGTACTGCATAGTCATCAGTGATGTGGAAGCTTTGGTGTTTTTTTACACACAGAATGGTGTCCCTGAAAAAATCCTGTCATGATTATTTTGACCAAGAACATTTCTCATAAACATAAAGATTTTGAGGGGTTTTTTGCATTTTTATCATTATTTTAATTTTATTTAGGCCCCTTTGGTAGTTTTCTTTGCCTTTCCCCATGCTATAGATCAGAAGATAAAAGTCTTCTACAAATGACTTCTCCTAAAAAGTGATTTACACAAATACTGTGAAGTGAAAAACTGCATCCTGTCCAAATCAGAGCCTTCCACTGTTAATATATTTGTGTTTGGCTCAAACATTAAACACAAAGGTTTTTTAACTGAAAACTTCCCATTTTCCAGGGAACTGTGTGGCATTTTTACCTTAGGGTATCTATAATCTATATTCTATAAAATCCACAGGATTTCAAGATAAAGTTTAGCAAATGTTACCACAGACTAACTTCAATATTGGAGCAAAAGGACCACGAGTGGTTGGTTTAGTACCTACAATGCAGCTGGAAGGGCTTTCCCACACAGCTGCCTGCAAAAACAGAACGTCTGTCTCTTTCGAGTTAATGTTGTCACTTTCTGTGACTGACACTTAGCCCAGTGGAGTGGCTCTCCTGTGGTTTATACCTGGGGCAGCAGCCTCCTCCAGAAGCCCTGAGCAGCACGAACACCCCCTCCTAAACTGAGGAGCAATGAACCACACCCTGACACCAAGCGTTCGGGCAGGCTAAAGCAAAGACTGGATTCAGGCAGATCTATTCCCGTTGCATTTTGTATTCCAGTTAACATTTCTGATTTTATCAATCTCATTATGCAGGTGCAAGTGTTACAGCAGAGGTCACACACTTACTCACAGTTTAACAGTTAAAGAGATGCTTGTGCTAAATAAATTTGTGCAGTTCCATTGTGAAAATTCTACGTTCAATAGGTCTCATCAAATGTTGTTGCCCAGATTGGTTTAATAGCATGTTCAGCTGTAGAACAAAACATGCAAGGGCAACAGTTCAAGAGCCATTTCTACTCTGGTGGTACATGTAATGTTTCTGCAGTTAGAAAACTCATATATACACGCACACATGCTCACTGGGTTTCTTTATTGACTAAAAAAAGATCTCTGCATATGTATCGCAACAGTTCTGCAAAGTACTCTGAACATTATGCAATTTAAAGCCTCATGATTATCCAAATGAAAGATTATTTTTTTAAAACAAAATTACTGCACACACTCAGAAGATGCAAAGAGATTGTTGAAAAGCTAGCAGCATATGACAATAAAAATGCAATTATGTCTGTGAAACTTCATATGCTTCACACCACAGAGTGTAACACAACAACACTAAAGACATGTTACATAGATAGTTAAAATTTAATTTGGGGGTATAATAGATTCCTGAATCCATAACAGTCACTCCAGCAAGCATTCCATTTAGGTGCATCCACAATAGTGCCTTTCCTATTCTGAAATAAGATAGTGATCACAAAAGAGACAAGCTCTTAGACAGTATATGAATGGAAACCCAAGGTTTCTGTCTAGAAGATGTAGAACTATTAAAGCAACCTGGGATTTTGCAAAGGTTAGGCTTCACAATTCTGCCTCTTGATTATCTTGCAATAAATGGCCTGTTTATTTGAACTTTTGGGGGTTTTTTTGACATTAGTTAGGTGCCCAATGTAGTTTGACCTGTAATTCTCAGCTCAGCAGCCAGGCATATCTCATACAGCCAGTGTTCCACCCATTTAGCTCTGGCTGTAGAGCAGCAGCCAGCTCTACTGTATGAGCCAGTTAAAGCACTGTGGATAGAAATCTGGTGCCAATGCAGCGAGCACCATGGCTTCAGAGAAACAGACATTATCCATATATCATGTAATTGTATTCCTGTAGGGAGGAACAAACAAAAAGTATCTCAGTGAACTATAAAGTCAATTAAGTTAATTGCTATCCTATAATGTTTTAAGAGAACACTATCCTTTCCCAAACCCATCACAGCAATGATTTTTTTTCTGTTCTAAGCTTTGTAGGATGACTGTAAAAATCTACAAGAAATCACTGACTTTGATAGAGAAGACAGACTGAGGCCATGACTGAAGCAGAGACTTTTCTTTATTAAATTAGTATCTGCAGCAATTTACACAACTATCTAACATACCCCTTCAGTTCAGCTTTTGCTTTCCTGGTGTGAGGGGCCACCACAAAGAAAAGATGGGAAATTATCGACCTCAGTAATGAGAACTGAAAAAAGCCCCAGCAACGCATCACATCACACTTCTGTCAGTCCTAACAGTCAAGCTGAAAAGCCCCTCAGCTTGTCCCCCCCTTGTCCCACAAGGCAAAGGCACAGGTCTGGGTGGTGTCTGACCATCCCCTGCTGGGGAAGCAGAGCCTGAGCTCCCCCTGCTCACCCACAGCCTCTGACACCCTCCCTGCTGGGACAGAGAAGAGCCCGACCCCAAAGGAAAGCCCCAGAGCAGTAACTGAGAAGTCCCACCTTTGCCAGTGTCACCCCAGGGTCACCCCATTCCAGACAGTAGGGTTCAAAGCTGAGCCTGGACTGTGCTCCTTCCAGAAGTTTATAGACAGGGATGGAGGGATAGTGATGAACACCAGAAGCTTTTTTTCAAAATGGAATTTAAGTAACTTGGGACATAAAGGAAAATTTTGGGAAGGCAAAACGGCTGAAGAGGAGTGGCTACTTTGCCATGTTTCTAACATGATCAGCAAGGAAGGAGTAGAGGAAGGTAATCTTCTGGGATAGTTATGGGTAGCCAGCCCCACACACACTTTTCTGCTCTCGGAATTGTATCTAGCTAAAAATTCTCCACAGCCACCATGACTGCAACATGCCCTGAGGCTCCTCAGACCTCAGCCAGCTTCTCAGAGAATTTCCACTTGTGACACACTCTCTCTTTCTGTATTTCTATACCCCATTTTCCTCATTCTTGTGCCACAAGACACACCTCAGCCTGTCCTGTGGAAAGGTCCCCAGGCACCTGCAGGCAGCTGACACTTTTGCAGCTGCAGCATCCATCAGGGAAGCCACATGAGCTGCTTTCTTGGAAAAAGGCTGCTCACTGGGTCGAGGACAGTTCTGCTCCTGCTGCTGCAAGGCTTTCAGAAACCCGTGCAGAGGCTGCAGTACTTCAGAACTCAGCTGATACAGCTGGCAGGAAGAGAAGGGAATGCAGTGATCCAGTCTCCAGCTGGATCCGATGTGTTATAGACAGTTACATTTGTATGTAACAATGGTACACCATAAGCTTTTGAGAAAAAGAAAGATGGTGTTACAGCCTTTCTCTGAGTCTCATCCTGCCAGGCTCGGTACCTCCCAGTTCCTTTGATCACAGGAAATCCAGCTACTTCATACACAACCCTTTCTAGTTCTCTCCCATTCTGTTGAGTCTGTTTGTACCTAGAACCCTTTCATTCTTTTTTCTCTATGTTCTTTTTGCACTAAATATTATCCTTCTGTATATCTGTAATACCTAGTGAATTAAGTAATTTACATTTAAATGGATGCCCAGTGTGTTTACTGTAAGAAACACTGTAAGAGTGTTTCTTTACTGTAAGAAACACTCCCCAGACCAAGGTGCAGCAGGTAACTCACACTTTCAGTAGGTTGCAAGGTAATGGTTTTGTAGGCATTGACTCTAGAACAGGATGCCTGTTAGCTCATATACATATGTTCTTCTATTAATTATGATAGTAGCCAAATGAGAACATGGCCACTCTGTTCCTCACTGATAGTGCCACAAGGAGTGCAGCTGGAGCACGATGTTAGCCATGGGGTACAAAACTGGTTATAACATCCATCACGTTTGGAGGGGTAAGAGAAATGGGACTGAAAATGCCTAATTTTTTTTTATAACACTGAAAGGAACAGTATTGAGAGATGAGATAAAACACCACAGTTGTAAGGAATTAATGGTACATGAAACTGTATCTTTTTGCTCTCTAAGTGATCCTGTAAGACAGGGGTGTCAAACAAAGGTCAGGAGAGCAGCAATTGGAAAGCTACAAATATAGAGCAGTTAGGGAGAGAAAGAAAAAGCACACCAGAATGTCACTACCTATCTTTGTTAAAACCCCACACCCAAGTATCTAATTGCAAGCGTCACACCTGAGTGCCAGTCTCCTTTGATCCACACTTTGCTGTCTGGAGCTAAGCAAGCCATTGCTTTACTGAGATTCTTTTCTTGCCAGTGGGTAAAATACCTCAAAAGCAAGGAAGTTGTGCATATTGACTAGAAACTCCTCAGGTGTTTTAATATTTCCCACTTTGTACCCACCAGGCACACGTTTCACATGCAGCAGGAGTGTCAAAACAATGTATGCACATGTAAAAATTTTTCATGTATTTCCCCCTTTGGGAGAACAGCCACCACTTTCTGATGCATATAAACCTCATTTTATAGAGCAAACGTGTTATTGGTGCAGTCCATGTGTGTGGGCCAGTCCTGGCACCCCAGGACTGCAGGCAACAAGCACGGTCCCGAGTTCAGGACTTCCCTGTCTGGCACAGGAGGGAATACTTGGCAGGCTGCTGCAGTCAGCCAAATAAGCCTTACATCAATGTATGCCTTAATTTCTCTTATAGTAACAGGAAGAAAAATCATAGGGCTAAAGGTCAGAGGAAGTACAGTCAGACACCCTGAATTTTCCCCTGATATATATGTAACACTAGAAACAGCAGATATATGGCAGCTGTAAGAGTCACTTGCTAATAATTAAGTATTTATGATTTCATCTCCTTGCCAATTTTATAATGCAGACTGAAGGAGGCAAAACGTATTAATCTGATACACAGAACTTTGGTTTGGAAAAATAAAATCTCTCTTTACAAGACCTGCACAGCCATCTAAAACACAGTTTACTTACCTCTACAATTCTGTTTAATATGTATTTGGGACTTGACGCTCTGGGACATGAAAGAAGCACTCTAGAAACAAGTTCTTTGCAGTCTCACGGAACCAGGAAAAGAGGGCCTGGCTGTTTATTCTTTTCATATATATATGTTTCTAGGAATGACCATGGATTGGAGGATTAGGTTGCCACCTCTTCCATCCCCATTAGTCAACAGAACAGTCCATCAAACATTCTCCACCCAGGAGAAAAGAATGTAAACACAAAGGTACAGTTAACAAAACATTACTATGTTTATAGAAAGTGTGTGAGAAACTTTATCAAAGAATGAACACAGAAAAAACTGCAGAACTCAGAGCAACAGGGACTAGCACATGCCATTTAAATGCTGACTCTCAAGTGAAATATTCTCTTCCCTGTTACTTGTGCAAAACAGAAATTTTTGCACAGAATTAAAAAACGAAAGAAGGTCATGACATTCCAGTGGGCTTTTTTATGGTTTATGAAACCCTTATTAAACTTTTAGAAGACAGAGCCTTGAATGGTTTTGGGAGAAAGCAGAAACCTCAGAGCGCTTCTGGGGAACATCACCTGTAATTTATTCACTTTGAATGCTTTTTATGGTGCAGCTCAAGACAGACGCATGACATGATTCCCACGTCCACAAACCCAAGGCATTAAGTAATTGAATCCATAACCAGAAGCTGGTAAATGGGTAGTCTTATGAGTTATTCTGTAAGTGTGACATGGAGAACAGCTTGCTTCACAATCATTATTTTACTGTAGTGCAGAAATCACATAATGAGGATTCACGCTGTTAGGATCCTAAGCCTTGATTGTTAGAACATTTCAGTCATATTAAAAAAATGATATATTGGAAGTAGATAGGAAGAAAAATAGTAATTGGAAGCTCAGCAGTGGGTTAAAGCCACAATTTATTTACCATTTCCCTTGCATTAGATGAAACATTAACAGGATTATTAATAAAGATTCTGTATTGGGTTTGTCACATAGCAGCAATGTATCATCCTATTCTGCTGCCAAAAGCATGTCAGTATAGTTTTCTTAAGGCTGCAGAGAAATCTTATCTAGTCGAAAATTACTGAAATATGTTAATTCTTATAGCTGCTTGAATTAGTACATGACCTTTAAAATAGAGGCAAAACCCATACATCCATCTGATACTGATTTCTTGGTTACACAAGGTGCATGCATTAAGGAAATTGAACTACAAATTAAAATTCAGCACTGCTTTATTAAAAATCAAGTGTTGATGAAAAGTGATTCTCTTCACAAGATGCTTTTCTAATTTCCATTGCAGTTGCTGTCACCAACTGTAGTTATTAGTCCCCAGAAAAGCTGGGTTTATTTTTGGTCATGCAGTTCTAATTCAGAATTGTTTCATGTTTTTTTGCATTACTTAGCCATTTAGTTGGGAATACCTGATTCTATGATCTATGACATTAAAAAACCAAACCTGCCCTCCTTCAGCTGTTGGTCAGGTGCCCAGAACAGTCTCAGGAATGGGAAGGGGAAAAGTGGACCAAGGGGTAGCCTTTGATGTCTGCAAATGTGAGGAAGTTTGGTTATGGTAGCAGAACACTTCTTATCAATTCACTTGTTTGCCAATTGAGCTTCAAAGGCCGTTCACCTTCTCAGGATAAAGAAAAATAAAAATATTCCTCTTAAAAATATCTCAGGTGAAACCATTCAGATTTTGCTGTGGTGATTTCTCAAGATAGAAGCTTTATGGCTTTTATTTTTAAATTCCCAACATAAAATAGTTATAGAAAGTATTCATTTTAATAGTTCATAGAGCAACTGGAAGACAAGTTAATAAAAATAATGTGTACATGACAATTAAGTACAGAAAATCTCCTACAATTCACGTGCTCAAAGGAGAAATGTACTATGAACAGCTTTTTGTTAATTTTGTGTATTTTTGAATATACAAACACCTTTTTTTTAATAAGTAATATACCTCAGGTCAATCTCAGAACACTAACTTTTAAACACAAACCCAGCTGCTGCAGATAATGATTAGATGGAAAGTCAGAAAAAAAAATAAACAGGAGGACTTCTGATCTCAGGTTAGGGAGGAGATGGAAGCAGCTTGCTTTGAAATTATTATTTTACTGCAGAGTAGAAATGGCATAATAAGAACTTCATGCTGCCAGAAGCTGTAACCCTTGATTGCTGGAATACAGCTGTCACATTAAAAATGACACATTGCCAGAAGAGTGGCATAGCTGCAGTAATCATAGACCTCACATCTGTGCTGCAATTGCCCAATTAAGGAGCTTCTTAGTGCAAGTCTAGGCCAAGGTTAATGAAATTATTTAATATGCTTTATTGCAGCAGGGTTGTTCAAATCAGTCAATGGAAAGGTACATTAAAACTTATTATTCCAATTGACTATACAAAAAAATTGAAAAGCCAGAAGCTCTTGTTCTAACAAACTGTCCTTAAGAGACCATTGCATAGAACTACAGGTAGTTTAACCACATTGTGCAGTTATATCTATATACTTTACAGATAAATGCTTAAATGAAACCAAAGAAAACAGTTTTCATCAGGACACCGATTAGGAAAAACAAGCTTAAGTACATCTTCAGTGCAGATCATATATCTACATGAAATTTCACATTTCTTTGTGAAATCCTATTTCTGTGAGCGTGAGCCAGGTGATCTTCATTGTATTTCAATTCTTTATTGTACCCCTCCAGATAAAAGTGAGCAGAAGTGACACTTGCAAGCCTGGAACTACAAACAGGATTGTAGCTCCCAACAAGAACAACAACTGGCCACAGACTGAGCTATTTTGGTTCAAAACAAAGTAAGAACAAGCCCTTTCACTGCTGGTACCATCTACTCAGCAAAACACTGCCTCATGTAGGAATTTACACATTTCAGAAAGAGGAATAATGTGCTGGAATTCTACCAACCAGTATTTCCTTACTGAGAATATCTTCATTATCATGAATGTAACAATCCTTAATGTTTGGATATGCTTGTCTGTATTGAGGGGGGTACAATCTTTAGCTCTGGGAATAAATACCTTATCGTGAAAACCCGGTCAGAATTTATTTGAAGTCTTTCTTGTCACTCCAAAGACTTCAGGAAGCCAAGCAAAATCCTCATTATACAAGTCACAATGATCTAAGATACTGCAAATATTACAGAAAATCCTAGAGCAAGTCAGATTACATTGGATTAAACAGAGAATCTTTGCAGAGCCCCACCTGGGTAGACAGCATCTTCCTGTCAGTTATTCATTAGATTTGGTTGTTTGGTGATTTGGGTTGGGCTTTTGTTTTGCTTTGGTGTTTTTTCTTTGGGAGGTGAGGGGGTAGTCTTCTCTTTCTCAAGAAAAGAAAGAACTTCACTGCTGGGATTTAACCCCAGCCAGCAACAAAGGAATACAGCAGATTATGATTTGGCTTTACAGCTTTGTTAAACTCCATGAGCACTGATTGGCATGAAATCATTTATAGGAGCAGCAGCATTAGAGATTTAAATGATAAAAGCCCACAGACATCCTTCAGTTGAAGCTCTGCTTCCGTGTTCCCCACACACCAAGAAGACTGCAGATGCCTCTGGTACCAATTCCTCTCCTCCTGCCTGCAAAAAGAATACTGGGCTTCATGGATGGAAAAAGAGAAACCTAGCTGACCTTGCAGCTAGATACCTAAGTGTCTTGCAAGAGGGACAGGAAGAGCTAATACTGGAAATGTCACATACCTTTGTGAGGCAAAAGATCATTTACTGAAAGTCCTGCTGTGAGATGCAGCTGGGGAATTTGAATAGGTCCCTATGACAGAGCTCGAAGCCCATGGGAGTTTAGGGGGTCCTCTGAGTAGACTGGACTTGTGCACCTGGGCAAACAGTTCAGAAGGAGATGCCCTAGAAGTGCTTTAAGAAATGCAGAACTAATTTTTGCCCTGTGGCATTTTTTTGCCCAGATTGAACAGTTAATTGGACAAAAAGCTAATAGTTATGATTTGAGTAGGTACAACCAGATATGGAAGACAGCTTTTCCACTCTGGAATGGTAGCAGGCAGCAGGAAGCTTGTCAGTCTACTGTTCCTAGAAAACTTCATTCTTACAACAAAGTCTCCTGGTTTTCTAGACAATTTTTATTTCTTTGTGCATACTTATCTAGAGTGAGTGAGTACTACGTGCAAAGCATCTCAAGCCTCATGATTATTTCTCTGTCTGTCTCACTACAGTTTGCCACTAGCTCAGATAACCACTGAATAATTTAAACACCAACAACACCTACTAGGATGAAGGAAGAATTTCTGTAGTTCTCGTCCTGTCCTAACATGAACATACTAACACAGAGTGGAAAAAATATTCATACTTGGGTGTCACTACATTAATTTTCAAATAATTTGGGCTTTAACCATTAGCAGGTACAAAAAAAGAGAAAGCTTCATGAAGTGAGGAAATTCACCTCAACTGTGAATCCAGTCATTGTGATTTTAATGGATATGAAGTGATTTCTGCCAGTAGAGACTTAGCTCACTGAGCAGATTTGTATTTGCAAGCTTCATTAAATACATACACTTACAATTTCTAATTGCAGTGAAAACAAAGATAATTTTAACACCACCCTTTTTAAAACAGCTCAACCTATAGCATCAAATTGTGTCATGCATTGCCAAATAAAAATAATGTTATCAGTCTTTATTTGATAATGTTGGTAGAACAAAGCAGTGCCAAGCTCAGAGCACAAAGCTGCTGAGAGGCCTGCAGCTATTTATGGGGAAGGCTGGCAGTCATGGAATTTGTTTAGAAATTCTTTAAAATGTGACAAAGGGAATTAAGGTTAAACTCCATGTAAGAGAGAGCATTTTTTAGAGTTTATGTTCCTATTACTTTATTCTTCCAATATTGAAGGTAGAGAAGGTTATCTGGGCAACAAGATTTAACAAAGATAGAAAAAAATAAATAGATGTATTTCCGATGTTTTGTTATTAGGCCTTACCAAAGAATTTAATAAGTTGAATTTTCCCATTAATGCAATTGAAAATTTAATGAGTTTCTTAATTTATGAATTCACAAGACTTGAATTATAAAACAATAACATAAGCTGCACTCTAATTGCCTGAGTACGTCTGAAGATGACTGCGTATTTAGGCTTTCACTTGAGCATCTAATCTAAATATATTAACAAATAGCACAAAAAACGTTGCAGTTGTTCAAAGAGACATTGCAGAATGAATTATTTTTTGTGACAAATAAAACCATTCTGTTAAAGCATTATCTTTACTGTTATATTCCACATTGTGATGGGGAATTTCCAAGCTCTTTGCTTAATATTAACACAGTTCTGTGGCACCCTTGAGAGCTTGTTAGGAAAGATTATTCCCACTAAACCAATAACAAGATTGAGCTGGTAGTACCATGGAACTTCAGGGGCTGAGCCTAAGAAGGCATGGAAGGAACTCAGCTCCTTTAAATGTGCCTGCCGCTGCAGACAGATCTCTCCTCAGAACCAGAGCCTGTTCTTTTCCCTGTTCCATGATACCTTTTTCTTGAATTACCTTCACATCCATTTCAAAACATCCTGGGCTCTGCAGTTCCCAAAGAGGTCCCTGTGCTGGTCTCCTGCAGGTGAGCCCAACCCCTGCAGCTGGAGCCCAACAGGGCAGCTCTGAGCCCTGTCCCCAGCTCCGTGCCCTGCCCCCAGCTCCGTGCCCTGTCCCCAGCTCTGAGCCCTGTCCCCAGCTCTGTGCCCTGTCCTCAGCTCTGTCCCCTGTCCCCAGCTCCGTGCCCTGTCCCCAGCTCTGTCCCCTGTCCCC
>VZRO01003177.1:0-35880 GCA_013397915.1 Daphoenositta chrysoptera
CCTTCCCTTCCCTTCCCTTCTTGTATTATGTTCTGTTGTATTAATCAATGTGGATACAGGTTGAAAATTACAATGGAAACATTTCTTTTTACTGCACACCAAGCAAAAGAAGTCAGCAATCACGGTTCATTAAATATTGATGTAGGTGGTATTTTCAGACCTTGTATGTCACTTTCTGGCTACTGTCAGAGTGA
Organism: Daphoenositta chrysoptera; assembly: GCA_013397915.1. Taxonomy (NCBI): domain Eukaryota; kingdom Metazoa; phylum Chordata; class Aves; order Passeriformes; genus Daphoenositta; species Daphoenositta chrysoptera. Next base: position 195 of record VZRO01003177.1, read on the forward strand.
AAAAAAAAAAAAGTTACTGCAGAAAGAAGTCTCCATTATCATAAGTTTTCACCTAAAGGTTTGTTTTTCTGACAATGAAGAAGATTTACAGAAAAGCTAGGAGGACTGTAGGTTAGATACACAGCTTTAATTCAGTTACTATATTGACATATACAGATTTTTTAAAATGAATTTATATATGAAAGTAGGCAACTGTTCATACATTTTTAAAATATGTTCCTGATTTATTTGGCAACTTACTGAATGTACTTTATGAAAGTTTTAAATTTATAAGCCTATAAAATATGTATAATTTTTATTCTACTAAAGAAACTGAAACAAATATTATGGCACAAGGAAAATTTAGTGTGTTTTGCACACATCTGGCATTGTATAAGCAGTAGTATAGTGCAAGCTTAGAACAGTTCACCTTTTCCCTTTATTATCACTATTAAATGACTGCTCAGGACACAAGACTGTAGTCACCTGCCTGCCTGTCCAAGCTTACTTCCAAAACATGTACAAGATAGGGGGAGCTAAAGGAATTGACAATGTATGAGAATCAGTATTTGAATTGCTGTAAAACAGTTCTGCTCTGACTCAGGACTTTAATACGGAAACTCGTTTGAAACTTTTACACACATAGACTTGTCTTGACAAGATAGAAAATGATTGTCTTTTCCACTTCATGATCTTCAAATAACAGTATTCTTGGAAAAAGTGGGAACTTCACCCAAAGAGTTGTGGTGAATAGAGTTAAATCCAGTTATTGACTGGTCACAAATGTGTTTCCCAGCATCCAGTATTGGGGCCACTCCTGTTAAATATTTTTACACATTTTACATTTTACACACAACATCAGGTTGGGTGGGAGTGTCAACCTGTTGGAGGGCAGGAAGGCTCTGCAGAGATTTCTGGACAGACTGGATCATGGGCCAACACCAACCATATGAGGTTCCACAAGACTAAGTGCCAGGTCCTGCACTTGGGTCACAACAACCCCATTCAGAGCTGCAGGTCGGGGGCAGAGTGGCTGGAAAGTGGCCCAGCAGAAAAGGCCCTGGGGGTGGTGGTCGACAGCCAGATGCACATGAGCAGCTGAACACGAGCCAGTGTGTGCCCAGGTGGCCAAGAAGACCAACGGCAGCCTGGCTTGTATCAGCAATTGTGTGACCAGCAGACAAGGGCAGTGATCATGTATTTGGTACTGGTGAGGTCATAGCTCAATACTTTGTCCATTTCTTGGGCCCCTCACTGCAAGAAAGACATAGAGGCTCTGGACTGTGTTGAAAGAAGAGCAAAAAAGCTGGTGAAGTCTCCAGAGTACAAGTCTTATGAAGAGCAGCTGAGGTCTCCAGAGTTATTTAGCCTGGAGAATATCACTCACTGCAACTACCACAAAGGAGTGAACTGGATGTTTGTCTCTCCTCACAGGTAAAAAGTGATGGGATGAGAAGAAATGTTCTCAACCTGTACCAGGGTAGGTTTTGATTAGATATTAGGAAAAAAAATTTCACTGAAAGGGTGGTTAAGCTTTGTAGTGAGCCAGCAAGGCAGATGCTCACCTTTTCTGGAAGTATTTGAGATATGACTGAACATGGCACTTAGCACTATGGTCTATTGACAAGGTGATGCCAGTGACAGGTTGCACCATCTACATGATCTTACTTTTCCAACCTTTCCAGAGATTCTGTGATTCTATACCTACATGAAATATGTTTTCATTTGTTTGTGAAAACAATGTCATAACTAAAGCCCTGAAATCTAAGAGGTTTTATGGCAACATCAGAAGACAGTTTATTCAAAGCAAAGTAAAATCACATTATCATAAGAAACACTAAAATGTCAAGAAACAATTGGATTATTCCAAAATTCACTTCCATCTAAGAGATCCCTTAATTTATTTTAATAAGAACACCCATATAATTCCTCCTCAAAAAGAAAGAACCAACCCAAACCTATTTTGTTGCAATAAAACAAATCCTGGCAAGAGTCTCCTTTGAAACTTACAAAGACTGTGCTGCAGAATACAATGTTTTGATAGAGATATTCACTCTCATTGGCTCAAGAAATCATTTCTCCATGGAGTAGCATTACACCCAGCATGTTTTTATGATTCAGTCCCAGTAACACTATATCCCTGTTAGCATGATTAATCAGCCCAAACAGAATACAACTTGCGTTTAACTCTCCTGCTGCTTGCTGCAGAGCTGAATCAGTCAGGGCCAGTTAAGGAAGTCTGCACTTCCCTCTGTTGCACAGTATGGGCATGACCTGTGACTCTCTGCTATGATGATATAATATTATTTCCAAGCCACTATCTAATTATCTTTCACACATACCATTTATTTGTTCACAGTGGAGGGCATTGCACTGCAAGGATTGATCAGGAACTTTGCTGTGTTGTAGTATTTCAGAAAGAAATGCCTGTTGGTTAAGCAATGAAAAAACCCCTTGTATTATCTCATGGACTTATCTGTTAATATTTTGTTTTCAATTAAACTAGGAAAAAAGAAAGTTCAAAATTCTTAACATATAATTTTGGAAACTATTGAATGAAAGGTTGCTTTTTCCTGCTTAAGTATAATGTGCTTGTTATTGCTCCAGATAACCAACTGAGATCTTGATGCTTTTGATGATAATTGTGTTCTTTCCTCTCCCTTTTCAGACAAGCAACCGAAGTAGATAGGCAGAGTTTGGGGGTCTTTTGACACTGCATAACTTCTGAGAGCAATTGTTTTTAAATACAATATTTAAAGGTATTACTCTAGGTCTGACACAATAAAGGACTTTGTCTTGTTGTTTTTGTCTTGTTTTGTTTTGGTTTTAGTAGGGTAAATCAAAAAGGAATAAACGTGAACAATTCAGGAAAATTGAACTTGCGATTTGCACTCTCCCCAGTCATCAAGACTGATGTCCCCATTTAAATCAATAGAAAAAATTAAGTACCTCTGAATGATTATCCATTTTATCCTAAAGCAGGCACACAAGATAGTGCACATATATCAGCCACTGTAGGTACTGAGAATGTTTATGACAGACTTACACATCACCTGACTACACAGAAGAGCTTTGTTCCACCAAGATGTCTGGGAGCAATGTGAGACCCCCAATACATAGAATCTTAGAGTCATGGAACAGTTTGGGTTGTAAGGGACCCTGAAGATCATTTACTTCCAAACCCCATGCCACTGGCAGGGTTACCTTTCACTAGATCAGGTTGCTCAAAGCCCCGTCCAACCTGGCCTTGAACACTTCCAGGGATGGGGCATCCACAGCTCCTCTAGGCAACATGTTCCAGTGCTTCACCACCCTCAGAGTTAAGACTTTCTTCCTCATAGCTAATCTCAACCTGCCTTGTGTCAGTTTAAAGCCATTAACCCTTACATAACCTTGTAAAAAATCCCTCTCCAGCTCTTGTAGCCCCCTTTAGGTACCAGAAGGTGCTATAAGGTCTTCCCAGAGCCTTCTCTTCTCCAGGCTGAACAACCCAACTCTCTCAACCTGTCTCTTCATAGAAGAGGTCCTGCAGACCTCTGATCACCTCTGTGGCCCTCCTCTGAACTTGCTTCAACAGCTTCACATCTTTCTTGTGTTGAGGACCCCAGAGCTGAAGTAGAGGTACAGAGTCACCACTTTTGACCTCCTGGACACACTGCTTTTGAAACAGCTCAGAATATCGTTGGCATTCTAGGCTGCAATCGCACATTGCCAGGTCATGTTGAGCTTCTTGTCAACTAACACCCCCAAATTTTCCTCTTCAGAGCTGCTTTCAATTCATTCTCTGTCCGGCTTATGTTTGCTCTTGGATTTGGCAAACCCATGTGCAGGATCTTACACTTGGACTTTTTGAATTTCACAAGGTCCACACATGCTAACCTCTTAAGCCTGTTCAGGTCCCTCTGGATACCATCCCTTCCCTCCAGTGTGTCAACCTCACCACACAGCTCTCAATAAACATGCTGAAGGTGCACTCAATCCCACTGTCCATATTGCTGGCAAAGATGTTAAACAGTGGTGATCCCAATGCCCAGCCCTGAGGAGCACCACTCCTCCACAACAAATCCATTCAACTTTTTTCCAAGATGAGTCTGTTTTGCCCATGATCATAATTCATGGCTGATCTCTCTGTCATAAATCTTGACCCATTAGCTTTTTTATCTTATTTTCTCCCTCTGTCTTTTTGGGGTGTGGGAGTGAGAGAGCAGCTGGGCTGAGTTTGGCGCATAGGCAAGATACCTGTCACATTCATACATAATGACAAACGTAAGCATTATTAACTATGTGAATTTCAGCAGGTCTCATTGGACACAGACAGCTTCATATACGTTTTGTGCTATTAATCACTTACAGAGAGAATACAATATCTGTGTAAGAATTATGATATCTGATGTATTCATTGTTGTTAATGGACCTTACAGAAAAATGTCAAGAGTATTATTTCTTTAATTATTTGGGGGTTTCATCTTCATTTGTATCCTGAACTGAATTTGTGCAAGAATAGATGGATTGAAAGCAGATTGTAAAATGACAAAAAAAAAGTAAATAAATATTTATGCAAATAACATGCTTACAATTTCTAAGCTTCAGGCAGATTTTTTAGTGCAGTATTGTAAAACTGAGCTCTTAGAAGTAAAGACATGGGAAACCCTGCCCTGACTGACAGAGCAAGTCAGGCAGGAAGGCCCAGGAGATCAGAAATAGTGTCTGAGGTTTTAGTAGTACAACACTCATAAAATTCTAATCATACTCTGGAGGCAAAGAACAAAGGCTGACTCTTTTCTCTTACTAAAGGATACTATGGATGTTTTGCTAAGATCTAGAGGTATCAGTAAGAACAGGAAACCTATCACCAAATACATAAAGGGCTGTTGAGACAACCCCATACAACCCCCTGATCCTCAAAAATATAAGAATGCAAGAAAAGCAAAAAAATAATTTAAAAACCCACTGATTTTCTTTTTTTGGATCAGACTTTAAACATAAAAACATACTTTTATACCAAATATTTGGAATGTATCTGTTAACAAAACTTTTGGTTTGATCACAAAAATTCAAGCAAGTGAAACTTTCTCATGAGTTGAAAGAGTTATTTTCTATGCCAAAAATTTATGCGACTGACAGAACACTCCCTTCTTCACAAAAGCATGCTAAAAACTGGAGTCATACCATGTGGCTGTGCTCAGTGTGATACATTGTGAAACATATCCATGTTGAGCACAATGTGCTGAAAATGCAATTTCTTTGTAAGTACAGTTCACCATAGGATTCCCTTAAATATTAGTCCTCTGCTACTGCACAAAATCCACAACCAGCTCAGCTGTAGGTTGGTTCTGATTAGCCAGCACCAAGCAGTTACCACCTCTCTTTTCTCAGTCATGGTCCTGTGAAAAAGAAAGAAGTCGAACATCGTTCTGTAATGAGCTGGGAAACTACTGAAATCTAGGAAAGTAAATTCTCATTTTAAAAGGCAGAAAAGAACAAAAATACACATGGAGTAGCTTTCAATCTCTTCCTGGTGGGAACTGTATTATGAACTAAAACAATGTAAATACTAAAAGGATAAGAAACCATTAATATTTAGACCTGACATTTTCAACTTTCTTGGCAGCAAAATAAGAGTCCTGATTTGTCCATTCAAGTGCTTTTAATAGGTCTCATGTTATAACAGCTACACTCAGAGGTAAATAGATTGTAACATAAAACCTTAAATTCTTTGTTAAATTTATTAATTTTTCCATCCAGAACCCCCATCCTTTTACTGGATTTAAGCAGACTAAGCACTAGGCCACTGCACAATGTTGTGTTTACTCTCCAGTTAGAAGATGGTTCTACCTGACCGTATCAGAAGAGATTCTGTGTAGTAAATGTCAATACTTAGGAGAAGTGTCAAAAGTGGCAAGCTTGATTAAGCATCAAATATATGAATAACATATATTATTTATATAATTTGGGGAGAAGTTTCAGTCCGGGTGGTTGTCTCACAAGCCTTAAGAAAAATCTCATCCCCTGTGCAGAAGTGTTTTCAAAGAAAGAGTATTTTGCATCAACTGCCACTATACAAGAAACCAAACAGCTTCTTAGCTTGTTGAACCCTGTGGATCAGACCCAAAGTGTGTGTACTTTTAAGAATTGTCTTTTTTGTTTCAGGACAACTGTCTCAGCAGGGTCCTCTGTACATGATCTGCAATATACTGTAATTTTAAAATTAATGTTCATTCAACACGTGATCTCAGGCTACCTGGGTTTATGTGCCATGGGAACCAGGAGAAGTGGTTCCTCCTCAAAGGGGCTAGAGCCACAACAAAAAGAGGCAGTGGGATGTTCCCAGCTGTACTGCACAGGCTAATCTTAGGACAGAATATGTGATATTGTTTAGATAGTTGTTTCATTGCAATAAGTATTATCAGGACATTTTTGATATGCAGAACAAAGGGGACGGGTATGTCTCAAATTAAATTCTTCTAAATTTTACAACCATATGCTTTCCTAATTAAGTTGCTAAAAAAATGTATGGTTTTTTTGTGTTGTTTGGTGGCTCATAATTGTTTAAGTTTTCCCCCAAATGGTACAGTAGTGCCTCTTTTTAAATTAAGAATTCCCTGAGTGCTGCTTCAGTGATGTATTCTTCTTTCTACAGGAAGGACTTTCTGATGATGAATCCTAAAACTTACTGTTTTGGATCAGTGGGCTGGTCTAATATTTTCCTATTACGATTTCTATTATTGAATATCATAGCTTATTTAGGAAGATATATAAAAGTTTTAATACAGTTTTACTTTGATTATAGTTTATAGTACAGACCATTCTACTTCACAGTCTATCTCTGTCTGAATCATCTCCAAACATAAAGTGACTGTGAGATGGGGAAACAGACTGTCTCATTTACATTAGGCATACTCTTCTGGTGATTTTATATAAATTCTTTGTAATTCATGCAGTTTGTGGTTTAAAAAAATGACAGCAGTATGTGATGTACAATACATGATTTTTTTGATATTTCTTCCAGAAAGCATCTTTAAGTACTCTGTAAATCATCCTGCTTTAAGATTTCCTAGATATCACAGAGGCAAAAATATTTTGATTAGAGTATATCAGGAAATGTGGCCTCATAAATGTTTTATAAGCTGAGCACAAGTTTTAAGGCTACACTTACATAGTAAGGACATCAGAAGTCATGACATAATATAATTTAAAATGTCAGCCAATGGTCTGTTACTCCTAACAATTTTATTTCAAATATGAAAAGGATTATATCTTCTGCCCCCATTTTAAACCCCCATGTGCCATGTGCCCCCCATGTGCCCCCATGTCTTCATCAAACATGTAAATTACTTGCCCTTCCAATACTGATTCAAAGACTTTAAAAAGCCTGTTGATCATTTTTTGCTCCTCTACTTCTAACTTCATAAAATCACAATTTTCTGTTTGTCATCTGTGCTGGTTTTGGTTGAGGTAGAGTTAATTTTCTTCACAGTAACTGGTATGGGGTTGGGTTTGGATTTGTGCTGAACAAATTATCAGCAGGGTTGATAATATAGACTTGTTTTTGTTACTGCTGAGCAGGACTTACACAGACACAAGGCCTTTTCTTCTTTTCTTACAGCCACACTCTCAAGGAGGCTGTGAGTGCATGGGAGGTTGGGAGGACACTCAGCCGAGGCAGGTGACCCAAACTGACCGAAAGGATATTCCAGACTATGTGACATCATGCTCAGTACATAAACTGGGGAGAAGAAGGAAGAAGTAGGGGGATGTTTGGAGTGGTGGCATTTGTCTTCCCAAATCAGTTACACGCCATGGGCACTCCTGGAGGTGGCTGAACACCTCCCTGTCCACAGGAAACAGTGAATTAATTCTTTGCTTTTCTTTGCTTGTGTGCACAACTCTGCTTTTCCTATTTAAATGTCTTTATATTAATGCACAAGTTCTCTTTTATCTTTCCAGTTCTCTCCATGATCCTGCTGGTAGGGAACTGGGTAAGTGGTTGTGTGGTGCTTGTTGCTGGCTGGGATGAAAACATGACATCAACCTATTCATAGCAAGTAAAATTGCCAAGGTTATCCACTTTAGGAACTTTCTGTCCACAGACAGGTCCATGAGGTCTCATAGCACATAATTTACAAATTATACCATTACACTGGTATTTATATTCACTGAGGATAATGCTTTCAAAAGCTTTCTGGAGTGCCCATGAAAGGTGCAATGTACATATTGACACTTATGTGTCAATAGTATTTTCTGAAAAAGAATCCCATTCATGCAAGAGGAAAAAAGGAGGGAAGGATTCACTTTAGTTGACAAATTCCCAGAAACAGAAGCTAACAGAAGCCTAAAATGTTAGGAAAACTGAAAGCTGGCAAAACAGATGGTGATGTTATCAACTTGTTTCATGGCCAAAGCACTGCTGATTGTCTGCAGAACAGTATAGTAACGTCATGTATTGCACACTCTGGATGAATATTATTCAGTCAAGGGTAAAAAACAAATTATCTGTTCCGTCCTTAAGACATTGTCAGATATTAGGTGTGGAACCTAAATATCTGAGTCAACCCCTATTCCCATGCCAAACTTCTTGCAGATACAAAACCAACACTATTGTAACAGACAGAAGAAATTTAGCTCAACCCTCAGTGACCTCTCACACATAAAATCAAAAAGATGGCAAGCAAAAGAGAAGGGAAGGGAAGAAAAGTTTGATCTCATAATTATGAAAAAGTGACATTGGAACTTTATTGTTTGCTTTTAAATGTTGCCTTTTCAAAGAACAGGAAATAACAATACAAGAATTACAGAAACTGGAAATTTGAACAAAATATTATAAGCAATGTATATAAAATTTAAGACAATTAAAATTATTTATGTCATAATTAAATTTATAGAAGAGTAGACTTTGTACCAATTTAAAATAACGATCTAAATTATTTGATGGAGAATGCCATATCTAATGACAAATGTGGTGATGAAGTACAAAAGACTTTTAACTAGTTAAATTCACAATACTAGAAGAAAATCCATATAGGTCCTTTTCTACCAAGACAGATGTTTTCAGGTGACCAATATATGTGATTTGCCTTTAAAATAAAAATAAAAAAGATGTATACAATTCTAGAAATTAAGGAATTAAAATATTCATATCTTTATTATCACCATTCGTTACTTAAATATAATGCAGTTGAACCAAAGGCTTTCATCCCCGTTTGAATCAAGCCATTATCATTTAGAATGAAGGAATGAAGAAATGAGAAATATGCTTTCTGTGTATCACCTACAGATCAAAGTCTGAAAAAAGAGTATCTATTATAAAACAAGATTAAAAACACTGCTGTTGAAAGAAAACCACAAAACAAAAAAATGGCTGAAAAAAACCCCAAATTCTTGCAAAACATTAAAAAACACCAACCCAAAAATCACACCCCCAAACGCTCCCAAATACCTCTCAGTGTCATTTTGTCTGCCTCCATTCATTTAGAAGCTCAAAGCCTAAATGCTTTGCTTTCCAAATTTCCTGCCTAAATATTGTGTAGCTTCTCTTGAGGTCCCTCCTTAACACCACTGTTAGAGCCATAATTAAGTTGAATTAAGCTCCCTCTTTTAACAGAAAAGTATGTTGTTGTTCAATTGAAACTATTAAAAGTCAAAAAACAGAGCTGCTGAATAAATTTTTTTGCTCAGATGGTTGGTGCATATGCAAGAGATAACCCAGGTGGGTCACAGGCCCAGCTTGGGGTCATCTCTGGCCCCAAAAGGGCTCAGGTCCCCAGCTAAGAATCAACATCTTAGTCTAGAGAACAAATGTGGGAAGAGAGAAAAGAAAATAAATATTCTTGACCAAAAGACACGGTTTATGTCTATAAAAGCCCACACAATTATCACAGAGGCAGAAACCTTCTACACACACGCCCTGTGAAAGCGCGTGAGACTTCTTCCCGGAGTTTGGATGCAGATCCTGTGGTATTTCCTGGGAATTGAGGGGAAGGATTTCAATATGTGCTCCATCAGGAAATGGATGGTAAGAAACATTGGATCCTAAGTTATATTATTTCTCCTCTAGCTGTAAAACTGATGGTACCTTTAACCCCCACCGTGTCATACTAGTTGTCTCTTTTTGTCTTATTCCTGTGTAGTAATAATCTGTTTTAAGTCTTGTGTCTGTTAGTTTTATGTCTATTAAATAAATCATTCATTCTATGATAGACAGAATCAGCCATTATTAGAGAACTTGTGAATGAGAGCAGGTTTTGGGGTCCTGAACACTTCAATAAAGCTACTGCCTGCTGCTGGAGGCCTGGGCAAAAGGCAGGGACTTATCTAAAACCCCACATCCATTCATAACAGAGGTGAAGTCCAACACATTGTTTCAATATTCATTGATTAGTTGTCTGTAGTTAAAATAGCTTTAAAACTGTACTGCCACTATGGAATTTGCTCTTTAATGACAGCAAAGGGCTGTCTTGGCTGTTTACCTGTTTAAAATGAATTTCAATCTAATTCAGGTCAGCAAGTGTTAGTTACAACACAATGTTTCATCTCTATGAGTACATTTGGGCAGGTTCCTAGAAGTAGGATCTACTGGATACCATTACATGCTTCTAGTCGCTGTCTCTCTCTATAAATTTTTCAGCTGAGAAACTGAACAGTGCTGATTAATCTGTGTAGGTTTCTCTTTGTCTCTTTGTTCAGTTTAGCCGTTGTAGGGAAGTTAGATGCTCTTTTGCTTGTTCTTAAAACTTTAGAGACAACATAATGAATTACATCAAAACATGTACAAAAGCCATGTTGCCTGAAAGTCACTGAAATATCTTAATACCAAACTGAATACATACTACATTACAATTTCAAGTATGACTCCACTTTAATATATTACTTCTTGTATCTAATCAATGGATAATCCTATTTTACAGCTTTCACCAAAAACAGCTCCTCAAGAACAAGTAAAAAGATCAAACTGCACTCATTTAGAAAGTGAAATAATGAGTTAAATAATCTTTGAAAAACAGCTATCATCTTAAGAAAATAAGTTTCTCAACATTTTATAACTTATCTGTAAGAGGCCTAATGAACAGAGAAAACAGTATAGCATTTAAAATCTACACAAGATAAAGTTGTTCATAAGGAGTCCAAATAAATAACTCATAGGTATTTTACTAATGCCAATACATACATTATCATTTGTCTAAGGAAAACCAACTGTTTGAATGCTTCCAGTACAAAGTGTGGCAGAAGAAGAATGTTCATATTAGCATATTATTTTGGCCTGTTTGGTGATTATTTTTTGCTTGAGGACAAAAAAAAAGTAAAAACCTAAACTTCATGGTTTTAAGAGTTCATGTAATAATTAAATGGATTCTCTTCAGAAAAAGAAAAACAATTTACCTGCCCTGGGAATTATTTCTAACCCATTTTCAAGGACCTGTAATCAGCAATGAATATTGCAATACTTCTTTGAAAAAAAAAATTAATAATTCTTTAAAGTATTAAGGAAATAACTGTCAGGAACATTTCCAGCTTTCCTACACTTATAGGCAGCTGTTCTGTATATTTACTAAATATAGGAAATATGTGTTGGTATGAGAGAGAGACAACCCTTTACTTGTTCTGACAGTTAAATTGGACTATGTGACTGAAGGTAGAACACAATTCCCAATGCTCACTCATGTTTGAATAATATGGGTGGTCAATAGCTCACATCTCATACCTTTTGCTAAAGTAAAAATGTAAAAAGTCTGGAGAAGAGTGATAAGACGTAGATTTAATGAAGGGATCAACTGAAAGAATTTTCTCTGAAGAAAAAAAACAGGTGATAGTGGGAATCTGAGATGGAGCTGATCATACCAGTAGATTGATAGAGAGTGATTGTTCAACACTTACTCCTGTACTGGTGTCCTAGGTTACATTATAGATGTATTTAAGTATTCTTTTACCACCAGCTGTGGGCCATTGGCTGTTATCTCCTGCTATGACCCACCCCTGATAACAGACAATGGGCCATCAAGAAACCACTGCAGGACTCATGGACTTATCTCATCCTATTGTGAGATGCTCCACCCAGGAGAGGGGAGCCAAGCATTCCCACCTGGATATAACCTGGCCTTGGAACTGCCTAAGTTAGCCCTGTCTGCTGGCTTCCCTGAGGACAAGAGCTGCCAATGGACCTTCAGCTGGAGACCAGACCTTCCACAGAATCACCGCTTCAACTGAGCTACTACGTTTGGACTGCTACCACCACCCTAACAGGGTGTCAGGTTGTATCTGACTTCGTCAGTGCTTTTCCTCATATTGTTTCACTTATTTTTAATTTTTCCTGTTAAATTTTATTCTGACTTGCGATCTCCCACTGGTTTGTTTTCAAACCAATACAACTGGTAGTGTGGATCTCACAAGAAACTAGCAGAAGGTAATTTCAAAACATATGAATAAAAATTACTTTTCATGCAATACTTAGCTGATCTGTGGGACCCTTGCTGTGGAAAGCTGTGAACACTAAACACTGGCATAAATTCAGAAGTAGACAGAAAAAAATCATGGTTATTCAACTAGTTCAGAAAATTCTTGAGGTATAAATTGCCAAACGGTGAGAGAATACAGTGGGGGGTACCACTTTTACTTGTTCTTCTCTGTTAAGTTTCCCTGAGCTTTTACTATTAACTACGATTTAAGACAAGATACTCATTAGATCTTTTGTCCATTTTATACTTACTTTCCCTTAGCCTAATTACTATCATTATAGAATTACTTCTTAGTTTAGATAAAGTTCAGATCATTTCTATGGTCAGTGAATAATAACTTTGTCTTTTTAATAATGATTAATTTTGTCTACATACGGACACAAAATTAATATTGAATTCATTCTGCATAATATGATCCCACTGATAAATGTAAATTGCCTTCAACTATCTTGCTGCATTTAATGTTATATAAGATGTGACTTGCTGAAAAAGGCCCAGATGCTATACTTTGTATATATGTATATATTTTCCAGTAGTAGCATTTGAAAACTCACCATTTTGTGCCAATATATTGCAGCAAGCAGTTCTGACAGATACGAAGGACTGCTTTCATGGTGTTGATGTCCTACTGAAGTATGCCATACGTCTGCTGTCAGTCCTTTGACCAGTTTCCTATGGTAGAAAATCTTGTTCCTCTTACATTTGTGAATTACGGCCATTAACATTTGCTTTTATGTGTACATGTTCTAAAGGAAGTTATGCTTAAATTCCAGTTTCACTAAGAAATATTTTTAAATTGTATCATGCTAGGGGTAGACCAAGAGTTAAGACTATGGAAGAACAGAAAGAAGGAAATAACTATGCATGAAAACACAAAACTGAGCACTTGAGCTCAAATAAGAGAAAACAAAAATTTTGATATAAAAGGAAAATTAAATAAAATGCAATCTTTCTTTATCAAAGATAGATCACAACAGGGCAACTCATATAATGTTATTAGTTAACTACTTTTGTACAAAAAAGAAATATTAAAAGTTTTAGAACTTCTATGAATTATTGTGGGTTGCCTCCATCCAGTGACTAAGCACCCACACAGAGTCACTCACTCAGTCACTCCCTCACTCACTTTCCCTCTTCCCTCAGTGGGAAGGGGGAAAGAATAGAAACTGCAAAAGCGAAAAATAAGCATTCATAATTTGAGATAAGATAGTTTAATAAGTGAAGGAAATGGAAGGTGGGGGGAAGTGGTGCACAAGGCAGTCACTCAACACCTCCCACATGAAAATCGATGCCCAGCCAGGCTGAGTTATGGCTAACTTGGAAGAAAGGCCCAGCTCCCTCAGTAGCTGCGGGGCAAGTTCATGTCAGCTGTTCTGTCTGTGTTGCCTCCCAGCTTTTACATACTCGCTTTGGGGGGCAGGCAGAGAGAACCACAGAAAGCCATGACCCTGGGCAAGCACTGCTCAGCATTAGATGAAACATGGGTGTATTACCCACACTCCGTCAAAAATCCAAATCACTAAGGGTTTTTATGAAAAATTATCAACTTCGTACCAGCCAAACCCCAGCCAGACCCAGTACAGCCATGGTTCGTAGGAAAATATAATTTAAACTAGAAATGCACAGGAGCTAAGATTGAAGAAACACTTACCTCTGAGGAAAGGCAAATGAATGATACTAAAGGTCAGTGTCATCTGGAAAGGAGATGAGTGATAGGCAGGCTTTCAAGTGTTAAGTGTGGTGACTATCATAGCTGAGTAAGCTAGTAATGATCTTGAAACAGTAATGAAGATGTGGGAAACACCTTTGAAACAGATAATGTTCCCTCAGAGAGGAGAAAGCAAAGCAAGGCAAAGCAGAGCAAAGCTAAGGGATCCAAATTACATTGCTGATTCAGGGTAATAAAAATAGATGTAATGTGAACTCTGTCACATTAAGCAACTAAAATACCTCAGTCAATTTAATCAAGCAAAATGGATTTCTGTCCATAAATGTAACAGCAAGATAAACATAAGGGAGGATAAAATTCCTTTGTCTGATTTTCTATCCCTAGGTTATCTATGCTAAAAAGTTATCAGTGGAACATATATAAAAAATATTAATAGTCATAATAGTCTATCCATAACCTATATATACCTATAAAGCTCTGGGACAATCTTTCAGAAGGATGGTTATGAAACACAAAGAAAAGCAACTACTTTTAAGAAGAATTCTATGAATTACAATGATAACTACATAACAAGCAACTACAAGCAATAGTTTCAACAACTGGGGAATACAATTAGAATGCTTCTTTCAGAGCCCTATTCTCAGCTATTACAAATAAATATATTTTTGGTAATGCTAACTAATATGTGTAAATTGCTGTGTAAATCAAAAGAATTACTTACAGTGCCTACTTCAACAATTTCCCCTGAAAATAGCTTTTTTAATGAAAAGAAGACTAAATAATTCTTTTCCCACACATCTGCACTTCTGTCTGCTCATGCAAATTGAAACAGTGATTATTCCTTCCTGTCTAGCCTCTCACTGTACTAACATCACTAAATCTTTCACTTCATAATGCAATTTAATTATCTATTTTTCTCTGAAAACAGCAACCATAGTGTTCACATTACCTAATATAGCAACAAATTTATTGGATTTTTTGGTTCTGGCTGCAAGTACAAATTCTTTCAATGTCATATACAATATTATAGCCTTGTAGGAGGACCTTCATGTTGTAAATCAACAGCTCATTTAAGTCAGTTTGTTTTGCATCGTTTTTACCTGAGTTTGTGTTCCTTAGTTCAGAGAGCTCACCTCGTTATTGTGCCGATGTAATAATATCAACACTGTTAGATATGATGAAATAGATTAGATACATTTTATCCAATTTGCAATTGAAAAGTCATTAAAATTAATTTCCATTTAAAAAAAATCTACAAGTGAGTATGAACATACAAGAAAGAGAGGTTCTTTCTTTTGCTTAAACCTATTTTGCATTTCCATACAAAATATCCCAATTTATTTAAAATTAGTTCTGTCAGAATTATTGTTACTATTTGTGACTCATAAAAGTTCATCTGTTGAGATTAAATAAATTTTTAAAGGTGGAATTTTTTCTTAACCTGATTCAGTACTTCATATGGTTCTTCAATGTCTGTCAAATCTCCAGAGGTATTAGGAGGACTGACATAAACCTTCTTCTGTTCTTTTTTGTTATAGAGCACAGTAACAGCATCATGCAGATTTGGTTTGAAAAATGGAAAGGTATTTTTTTCTGAATTAAATATATTCCAATATATTTGTTTATTATAATATGACATGTAACCCTTGCAATCACACATACATTAAAAATTTTCTGGTTTTCCTAGGGAAAAAAAAAAAAAAATTATGGACCAGTGCCTGAATGTAGTTTGTAAAATATCATGCAAAATATAAAGAGAAATCTTCTATAACTGATGATAGATCAAGCCTTCTTTCTATGCAAATTCCTTGAAGCTTTAATGAAAATTGAGATGAACAATACTAGCAACCTTTCAGACTTGGTCCCTTCAGTTCTGGAGCTGTTTGTTATGCTAAAGACTGTCCCCAAGAGAAAAAACTATTTTCAGTTATTCAAGCTGAAATTTCATGTTCAGTCAGAACATGAACAATCAGGCAACATCCAGGGAGAAATATGATTTTCAAATACTACTTAGTAATATATAAAATTAATCTTCTGCATAGACCTCTTATTACCATACTTTCATTATTTACTCTACAAATACTTCTGCTTTAAATTCACACAATAGATCTGTATGTGCTCTTGAGAGTCATGCAGACAAAGTATAATTTTTAGGAAACCAGTGATCAGTATGGGGCTAATAATAAGAAAGCTATCAAATATTTTCTTTGAATTTTAAAATTTATTATTTATAATATGCAAATAAAATACGCAAATATAAGTAATTCCTGAAAAGACAATGTACAATTCAGGATAAGTGACTGAGGTCTTTGGATACTGTAAATTAGCTCAGTAGTTTGAATGCAGTCAGATGCCAACTTTCTGGAACAGGGAATCTGAAGGCTAAGAGGAATTTCTTTTATTGTCTTTTTAAGAGAAATGAGAAGAAACTTGTTTCCAGAAGAAAAAAATCAGATAAACAGAATAACGTTAAAGTAACACGGCTTCTGATTTACATTTATTGTTTACAAAACCAATATCAATTATAGATTATCCAGTAATTTCTTGTCATGAATTGGTGAAAAAAAATTTTGATACAGACAGTAGAAAGCAACAGACTCTCCATTTGATTCTGACAAGAGGGAAGATTTCCACTGGGTCAAAGGCAAGGTATGTGACTGTAAACATAGAATAAGAGAGTTCTTCTTTCTTGGGAAGGGAAAGAAGACCTAGAGTAGCTGTAGATAAGAACAGCACATTTACCAGCAGACTAAAAATAACAAAGAAACTATATGAAACTCTTCGGGAATAAAATAGAGAAAATAGTATTTATAAATTACATCTTTTAAAATAATATTATTATTAATTGTGCAAGTGTTGATAAGAGAAGATGAAAAGAAAGCAGAGGAGTGCAGGAAAAGAACAATATAATTCATGTGCTCTTAATTGGCCTGAAACTTGACATAGAAATATACAAAATGTAAAAATGATCTCACATTATTGGAGTTTACTATACAAGAATTTCTATAATGTGAAGAAGTAAAATTAGAAGGATAAGACTCAAAGACTTAAAATGAATTGAATGTAAGGAAGTAAAAGGAAAATATTCTCCAAGTACAGTTTTATGAGTGGAAGACATAACAGGCTTAGCAGATACTAAGAGCTCAAAATGGCCAACATGAAGTTTACAATATTATTTAGCATCAGTATTCACTGTAAAATAAATGCCCACAGAACAGTAAAAGCTTGTGATTATCCAAGTAGAAAAAGTAATGTTTTTGAAATGTTTAGATGTGGTTAATCTAGAATGAGAAAAATAATCAATTAAAAAAAATCATTAGGTGCATTTCTTCAGTTTAGTAAGCCTAATAAAGACCATTCCTGTGTAGTGAGAGATCTATCTAAAGCAAATTAGAGCCACTTGACTTTTAAGTTTAGGGATCTATAGAAGCCAGGTGGGATTACTGAAGATAAGTAAAGCATGAAAATACTGTCCAACTTCAAATGAAGGTGAAACAGGCCAAAGGAAATGCAGAGTAGATATTTGAATTGGCAATAGACATTTGAATACATGGCAAATAATAAACACACATTCCTCATCAGATAATTTTTTAAAATCTGAGTTAAATAATTAGAGAATTTAGAAATATCAAGGGAAAAAAAAAAGATATTCAAATATGCTTATTTACTTACCTTATTTGCTAAGATAATTTACTCATTTGCAACCTATCGGGTTGCATATAGTATTCTTATATACAATAAAGAGAATTTCAGACTCTACAAAATTATGGAAGGGATACCGAAGACCTCATTAAAGTATGCCCAAAAAGGAACATTTTACAAAGATCCATATTCTGAATATTAAGTGGGTACCTTTGGGAGCTCTTTGGATCTCTTATTGTTTAATGCTCTCATTAATAGCTTGATGCAGTACAGAGTATCGATATTCAAAGCTGGGGTGATCCTCTGGAAAAGGAATAGGGGAAGAGGAATGGAGAATGTGAGGGCTGCAAGTACTCTTGCTACTAAAATAATTTGGTCAAGTAAGTAAAATTTCTAAACAGGTATCATAAATCCCACTGAGGATTTGTGCAGAGTCTGAAGTTGTGGTTGATAGCAAAAATGCCTCATAAGGAAAAGACTGGATAAGCATCAGTAGGCTGAATATCAATTACCAATTAACAATGTTTCTAAGAAAAAAAATTGTCAAGAAAAAAGAGAAAAAAAAATGACTAGGGAATAGTTTTTTGAGACTTTCAAAGTAATATTCTATTCAGCCCAAAAAGATCTTAAGTGGAGTACTTACCTAAGAGTCAGAACAACATGTCAACAAAGATACAGATCAACTAAATGTATATGGAGTAGTTCAGCAAATGTGATCAGAAATCAAGAAGAAAAACCTGCTAAACAGAAAGACTTGTCACTTAGCTTTGAAAGTAGAAGGCTGAAGAAAGAAAATGATGTAACATCTTTAAATACGGTAATGTTTGCCAGAAAAGAAGGCAACAATTTTTTGGCTGTGCTATTTTAAACCATGATGAGAAACAATGACTTTGGGGAAGGAGGATTTTGTTGTACGTTGTTTAAAAAGGGTTTACTGCCCATATTTTAGGTTTTTAAAGAAGATCTATATATTGTTGTTCTAACTGAAGAACATGGAACTGAGTGAGTTTCTGCTGTGTTTCCTTTCCAATCGTCTATAATGTGATAATGATTTGCAATCACAAACGTAGAAGCAGAGGAAAAAAATGCCTATTTAAGAAACAGTAAGTACTTCAACCCAGTAAAAACTTTTAACAAAACAAATTCAGAAAGCATGGAGCCCTGAGTAAGGCTGGCTGGGCTAGGAGTCTAGAGAGAACATGAATTAACCATTCTGTTAACTTGGATTAAGTAATAATGCACAAATTAATAAAGACATTACTCTATACTCACTTTTAGACTGCTAATCCATGCACCTTTATCCTTTGCCATATAATATTTACAAAAAAAAAAAAAAGAACTCAGGTCTTCTGTAAAGAAAAGATACCTTTATTTCCAATTCTAGATAAGAAATGATTTTTGAATAATGATATTCTATCTATTACAGAAAATATTAACACACAGTAAAACTCCTTTGAAATAAAATTTCAATGAATTCACTTTATAGCATCCAGTCAGACTAGGACCCTAACCTTAAATTAAATTCTGACTTTAAAATTTGTGAAACCTTACATTTTGACAGATATTTGGGTTTTTTCTTCTTTGTTTAGATTTTTTTCTGTATAGAGTCAAATGTTATGGGATAATAACTATCTAAAGCCAGAAAACTATGAAAAGGTATTTGACTTTCAAGAAAAAATAAAAGTATCCTCATGACATGTTCAAATATTGAATATAATTAAATGAAGTCTCCTTTTTTTTTGTGTGTTATAAAGCAGCAGTACTTGATTAGGTATTCATCAATTCACTTTGCTTTTAAATGCATGTGGTGCTCACTTTGTTCTAATAGTTTAGTAAAATTGCTTTAGACCTGAAAAATATGGGACAAGACATTCATTAACTTGCCTCATCATTCAAATGTAATTCAAGATACCTCTTTTTTGCTTAAATTTAGTTAAATCTTTTCAGTAATAAGTATGGAATTCTTCTCACTTGTAGGGAATACTTGCAGAACAAATTAAATCTTTTTTTCAAATCTATATCCTAGCACCTGAGGCCCCTCCTGACCACGCTCCATCTCTAACTGCCTTTTAATTTCTTGGAAAAGCAAGACAAAGCAAAGCAAAAGGAATGAAGAAATTCCAAGTGGCAGACAGAAAGGCAGAGCAAGAGTGTAGTATGGTTTTAGAATAACCTACCTGGAATTAAACTCAATCAATATTACTGCTGTATCTCTGAAATAGAATTTGGAGAAGAGATACTCATGAAAATAGCTGATCAAAAAAGTTGTGCATGAAAAACATACCTAAAGCACTTACTGGCTTCAGCAATGACTTTTTTTTTAATTGAATGACACAGATCACTTTTCAAAATGAAATTTGTGATGTATTTTAAAATGATGTATCCAAATTTACGGAAAGTTTTATTTTTTCTTTATTTTCTAACCCACAAATATTTAATTTTGCAAGCAAAACACTGTCCTTCTACACAGTATAGCTACAAATACTTACATCTTAAAAATAAAAAAAAAAAGCTGCGCTTCTTTGATGACCATTTAAATTTAGCCTGGCCTGAGACTCAGCTCTACTCAGTCACAGAATGCTAGAGGATAATTTTATCCTCTGCCTAAATTTCACAAATATACCAAATAAGACAGGGAATGAAAGTAGGCTTATATTAATTGCTCTGACTATTAAGTTGTCACAATTTGAGTATTATGTTGTCAAAAGCCATTTCATATTGTAAAAATATGTGCATATACATAGACACATAACTACATATATATGCACACATAATCTTTATATCTGTTTTGGTACTATGTCTGTCTTTTCATGAATATCTGATCTATGCTTATATCAGCAATCTGATCATTGCTTATTTTCCTGGGAATTTGTTATTGTATGATTTGATTTGGTTTTTTTAATTCTATCTTTTTCTCTTTAAGCAGCTCATTAAAGAACTACTACAGCTCCAGAGTAATTGCATATTTTGTAAGGAAAAATAATCCTTGTTTTTTTAAAAAAACATTCTCATCAATACTAGAGAGTCGTTTTTTGTATGTGTTATTCCTTAAAATGATCCTACCATGAAATCATATCTTCTGTCATGGTATATTTTCTTAATGAAATTGCTTTTGCTTTGTTTTGTGCTGTGTGTTCTATCATGTGTTTTAGCATGAAAAATATGACTTCTTTGCTGATGGAAAATCTCATACAGTGGGTATGGATTCTGAAAAAGTTTTTTTCAGAGTTTTCAGCAATTCATCTCGTGTTTTCTATTTTATCAGGAGATGTTCCATGTTTCAGTATTTCCCTGATCCAGTTAGGAGTGTCAGAGACAACAACATGTAGTAGATGCTACATCAATGGATGGATCAGATGGAGGGACCACATCTCTTTTTTCTAGTATTGCAGTAACCTGGACCAATGCTGAAGCCAGCTATTAGAAACTTAGTACATACAGCTTCTCCTTGGAGTACGTCATGTCTTTTCATGTGAGAACATAAGCAAAATTCATTTTACATACTCTTTTTTCCTGGGAATATCAGCAGAGACATAAGAATTAAGATAATTATTTTAGTTTAAACAAATAATTTCTATTGATCTGATCCAAAATAGTTTTATGTCAAGTATATGGTGATGGTAAATTTGCTTAGAGAACAGGACTGAGCGATCAAAACTCACGTACATTTTCTTTAGCATTAAACACCTCAGTTAAGGTCAGTGTAGCATGCTTAGTTTTAACTTGTAATTTAAAATGTTTTAGAGCTTTTATGCATTTTTAATTGTATCTCTCTCATGGCTGGATTTTCCCTATCAAAATCTGAAGAAGGTGAAATTTCAGGAATGTCCTATGCAAGCCTTTTTATCTGTTATACAGATAAGTAGTGTATCAGCATCCAAAAGGAGATGGATTCTTTTTTGAGGGAATAAAAGATGTTTTATTTTTCATCAAAATCTCTTTATTTCCTGTAAAAAAGCTAAATCCTGGGAAAGTTTATTTCAGACCACTTGCCAAAGCCTAAGTGCTTTTACTTCTACTATGTGCTCCAGAAAAGGAAAATTTTGTATTTGATCAGGCATAAAACAGATCTCAATAGAAACTTTGCTCATGCAGCCAGTATGCCTAGGAGGATTTGAGAGTCACTGGACCATGTGGTTTTATTCATCAGTTAACTGATGAAGGGTCTAAGTTAAGAAGAATGTGATAGGAATTATAGGAAAGAATGTGATTCCAGCCCAGGTGAGAAAGCAACTGGGAGTCCCTTTAACTGCACTAATGTCCCCATTGCAGCCTCTCAAAGAAAACTGAAGAGATGCTGAAGATCCCGGCATGAAAGCCAGCATGATGCAATTGGGTGAATTTCATATTCCCATCCTGAATAACTCTGGTCCTAAGCATTCCTAACATGTAATTCTTTTCCCAATTCTACAAACAAAGGAAAAAAAGAAAATCCTTTTTAACAATGCAACTTTAAAATTTATTTAGCACACTCTAAAATATCATTCTTTTCACTGTGAGTCACAAGATGCTATGAGTCATTAATTTCTGTATGAACTTTCTGGCCCTATTATATTATTTTATATTATGCTGTATTAGGATGTACTATATTACATATTACGTAATACCAGAGAACAGGATTTTCTTTGCTGTTCCTAAAATGACTTAAATTCAAGGTGAAACCCCAGAGATCAGCTAATCAGAAAATAATATACATATACTCTTCTGTGTTTTCTCAAGTTTTATTCCAATAGTGTCATAGTGGCAGTTGTTGCACTGTGTATGTTTTCCTTCCTTTTTTTATGTCATACTTTTGATAAATGAAAAAAAATATTGCCACTCAAAAATCTAGAGGAAAGGAGGAGATTTGAAAAAAGATTTTTGAAAAGAGATTTGCCTGGATCTCGCTGCTTTTGTTTTAAAATGTTACCTGCTGTTTTTAGGTTGCAGTTGCACAATTGAACTACATTGTAGGCTCACTGGTCAAACAAATAGAAAGGACGACAGGTTACCATAGAAACAACATCAGGACAAGCCTGTGATATTGTTAAAAGGAAGAAATGGTTGCAAAATGAGCAGTGCTTGAATCACAAAAGCAGATGAAATGCTGAAGAATCCCTTCTCTAGAGAAAGGGCAAGTGTTTAAGGATCAGTCAGAGAGCTGCTCATCAGAGATTCACAATGTGGCAAATAGGTGCCTTCAGACTCTCTTACAAAGCTTCCAAGCACTGGCCAAAATTTATTTGTAAAGTACACAAATGTCTAGACTGAAGAGAAAAAAATTATTTTCAGGGTATTGAGTCTGAATGGTAGAGCCAGTTAATCAACGAGGAAAAGAAAGCTCACACACACAAT
This sequence comes from Daphoenositta chrysoptera, assembly GCA_013397915.1. Lineage (NCBI taxonomy): Eukaryota > Metazoa > Chordata > Aves > Passeriformes > Daphoenositta > Daphoenositta chrysoptera. The sequence goes on from VZRO01003177.1 coordinate 23,268, forward strand.
CCCCTCAGTTGTGACTGAAAAATATTTTAAAATGGGGCATAAAAAGGGAGAAAAGGAACAGTGAGACTGATGAAATGTAACAGGAGAATAAAATTGAATACATTTATAGGAAATGCTCAGAGGAGAAAATGAAGCAAGACTGCTGGCCAAATATTTAATAACAGTCCCACTTCAGAAGATTTTGGGTAGAGATGATGGAGTTGTCTTCGCCATATGAGTATGTCCTAAGAAGAGTAAATGAATAGTCAGGTAAAATGAAGCCTAGCACAGGCTGGTTCTTAAGAACTACCCTGAGTCTATCCTCCAATAAAAAATATGTTCTATGATGTCAAGAAGGCTCTGTATGTGCTGAGTGGGATAAATATGTTCTGTATTTCAGTTCATTTAAGTCATATGTGTGCCTATTTGGAGTTATGCTTTCATGTTATAAAGAAGCAATCTAACCTCTTATGCAGCACCCACCACAGACAGGGATGTGTATGTTGGAGCTTTAATCTCTGCTCTTCCTGGAGACCTGTGAAGAGGTAGAAAACACTTGGATAACCAGTGACTTTCCCATTCCTGGGCATGAATGTAGTGTAAAGGGGTAATACTGGGAAAAAAACCCAAAACCAAAACAAATCACAAACAAAAAAAAACCCCAAAATTAAAAAAAAACCCTCAAAAAACCTCTTGTGTTGGGGTAGCATCTCACTGATAAAATTATCAGTGATTTTACTTCTGTTTGATGTAATGATGTCAGTAGATATAAATGCTGCCTAATTATCTCTGACAAGGAGAGAAAAAATTAAAAGCCATAAATTAAATGCTAAAAGTAGAGAACTGCAGAGAAAAAACTTCAGCCTAAATTAGCTTAAAACTTTCAAATTATGTGCGTGAAAAAAAACATCAGGAGGGAGCAACTTGAGCCAAAATACAGATTTTATGTTGTTCTAAGCATTTCTAAGTTCTTCTTCAAAACAGAGATCACTTTTGCGTTTTTGTACCACTCTGGAAAGAACAGAAACCAAAGATGACAGACTTGAGACACCTAAGCTCAGAGTATATTCAGCAAAACTGCATTAACTTTGTAATCAGCAATGGGAAATGTGTCAATGGGATGACTTAGATAATTGATTATAATTTTGTGGTGACTGTGCTGTAACCTAGGCATGTCAAGGTAGTGGATGTGAATTCCATTACACATGATTCTGCTGAAGACTAGCATCAAATTTCCTTCCTAGATGCGTATCACTAAATTAATTCTATTTTCTCTTCCTTCTCTTCAGATAGGACATGGAACCAAAGAGTATTTCCAGTCCCCTAAATTTGACTGTGAACACTGATTGTCACAGATGTCAGCTGGGGAGAGATTTTTTTCTGAGGACTACTCCTTTTTTTCAGGATGGAAACACAGGCTCGTGATCTGAAACTCCACAGAACTGATTTGGTCCATAGTTTTGGAATAACCTCTGAGATATAAAATTCACATTTTATATTTCACAATTCACAATAGTTTCGCATATTTGATGTATTAACTATATCCCACCTGGGTACTAAACCCTGAGAAAGATACATAGTATATTCAGCACTGAGGTAATACATATATATGTTTTTTAAGCCTAAGGCAAACTGCTTCCTTTTAATTCTTTTTACTTTAAAGTTTGTTAAACTATGTTCCTTACAATAACTCTGAGCATATATCTATATCTTGAAATTTAGACTAGGGGGAGAGAGATAATCCCAAAGAGAATCTGATAGACATACACACATACATTTATTAGAGTTCTTAAGTGTCAACAATATTTTTATTTGCATTGCCAATAATTATTAATTTTTTTTTTGTCAACAAAACAATTTGGAGGTACAGCCCATTTTAGGAATCATTCTGGGTTCACAGAGGTCTGATAATCTGGACTGGAAAAGAGCAAACTTTTGAGGCCAGGACCAAGTCGTACCATATTCAAGGTGGAACTATTGCAACATTTCTTAGCCTGCTATGACTTTTTATAAGACTGAAGTAATAAAACATATTCAGTGTTGAATATTCAATGATGAAACATTTCTTGATGTTAGATGTCATAAATAGTTCAGATAATATGGGTAGGTATTTCATGTAAATGAAATCTATTAATTGACAGTTTTCTAACAAAATAACATCAATGATGGGGTAGATCCTTAGGCTTTATATTTTGAGTAAACACCCATTCCTTTGTAGTCCAATTCATTTCAAGGTGATAACACACAGAATTAAACTCTTTTCAGTGTAAATAAAACTACCATCATGAAAGTTTACACAAATCTGAGTCAATGTCTACTGAGGTTAATGAGAATGAACATCAAAAAATTTAAATTAATGACGCTTTTGAGGCTTGCAACTATCTCACTATTTTCTAACTGAAAAGCAGAAACTGCTGTGGTAAAAACTGAATTGCTCACATTTATTGACACACTAATAAAGTAAGAATGAAGTTTCAGCTATAGAATCCATTTTAAATGCACACACTTATTTACCAGAATAAGTATTTTTACATGCAGATATTTTATGTCAATGTTTGAACTACCAGGCCCAGTTGTTTCAAATTCTTTAGACTGCAAACTTTTAAGGTTTCTTAGTAAAAGAATTTTGGGATCCCATAAATTTGTGCCCATTTTACAATAACAGGTATAGTGTTCAGATGACAAAAACAGTGAAATGATAGTAGAAAAACTTCTTTCAAATCTGTGTTATTTTCCTCCATATTCTGTCACTTGCACAAGCTAAAGCTATAGTTTTCATCATTTGAGAGGGAAAACAAAAATGAAAGAAAAAAAGCACAGTGGATCTATACAGACAGAAACATCTCTTCACTATAATTTCTAGTTCAAAAGAAGCATTCCTTTAAATTATGCCTTTCCTGTGGTCCCTAATTAGCTATATTTTAAAAGTTGATGAAATAAAGAACACATCATCCAATAAAACAACTTGAATCATTAAAGAAGAGTGTAATAATTTATTTTTAATACCTAGTCCTAAATGAAAACATCTGTTTCCACTTCAGTTAAAATTAAATGTTTAGAATTAATTTGTTAAAAGTAGGTAGAACTTTAAGTGTCTCATCATCAAGAATTTGATTAGTATTTTTTATAGCACTGATAATAAAAGACACACTTGTGATTCCTGTGGAGTCCTCATTTAATACTGAAGTCTCTCATTAAAATACCTTCATTTAGTATACAATTTGAAAGTGTTTCTAAGAGCTTCCATGTTGGATTATCTATTTGTAATTTTGACCATTATTTAATAACTCAAATTCAAAATACTTGTACTATTCCCTGACTATCTTTAGCTTCTGCTCAGGCAGACAATAAAGTTGTGTTGCCTAAGCACCAGGTTCTTGTCTGTACAATTTAATAATTTAATACTTTTATTTATATATATGTATTTACTAATGAACTAGTTAAGTAATTTCACCAGTCTGGAAACTTCATGGCATTTACTGGGATTGGAACAATGAAAAGAAATCTTCAGTTATGGGAAAATGGAAAAAAAAAGGGTAATTGAGATGCATGCTTTCACGAAACAGTCCAAATGGGACATTGTGATGAAAAAGAGGATGTCTGTTGTAAGGCCAGTACATGTATGATTACTCTCATAGGTGTTCCTTCCATAAAAATTACAACCAGGTTTTGAGAGTACAAGATGAGGCAGAAGCAATAGTCTTAAATGTCCCTTTAATGATAATACAGCAGTACTTCTATAGATAAGCAGTGCAGCACAAAATTTGTAAGTGACCACCTCTGCCCACCTATGAGATAATCTGGCAACTTCATTCTGAAGAAAAGGGGAAATTGCACAGATCAGCAAGGTTAGCTACAGCCTTGCACACCAAAGCCTGAAGCCACTCCATCAATGTCATTAACTTACAGTCAATTCCATGGCTACTCTACACTGAAAAAATGAGAGATCTGTATGACGTCAGCTTCTACAAAAACAGCGTTTTCTTTGGTGTTTTAAATTTTCTAACACATCCATTCTTTTAACATATATTTTATCTGTTAACCTGCACATTTCTGGACCATATTTTATATAGCTAGCTTGTTTATATGGGAGCTATTGAAATTATTGGCCTTTTAAGATGTTGCAAGACATGGACTGATGTTTTTCCAAGTATGTCGCAGTACAGTCTTAATACATTTTTGGCTGTGTTCTTATTTAACATTTTTACTTTAGCATTTCTGAATTTCTCAGGAGACTTTGAAATTGATGTTGCATAGCAACAGTAAAAAAGAAAAAACATAAATGCTTTTATACATACAAGTATATATATGTCTCGAGTTGTGTATGTATATATAAAATATCTTTCTGATTACTTGATATTAATATTTTCATTTTTTTCAGCAATATTAATAATAGTTATCAAACTGTTTGCTTGAACCTATTTGATTCTCTTCAATTTACAAAAATACTTTTAAACACCCTTAGGTGTTTCAACCTGTTTCAGGTTGAAATATGTTAAAAAATAGTATTTTTATACCTACCATGTTCTTATTAATCCACAAGTTATGATGCTTTATACAACACTTAGGAATTTAATGTTTTATCCAAATTGTGTAGAAATGAAACATAATACAACGCTTGTCAGGAGTAAGGAGATTTCAGTCATTGTGTGACAGTCCAACGTTTCAATGCCCTGCTGTAATATCCAGTTTGGGCTTTGAAATACCTTGATAATTTCAAGTAATTCCCTTTACAGTGCTACACCAGGAAGAATTCTGTTAGAGAAACTAAAAAAGTGATGAGTTGGCTATGAAAAAGATGGAAAGAATCTAAATCTTAATACAAGGTTTTGAAAATGAAGACAGAGGGAGGGCAAGAATGAAGAGTGATCAATTAATTATCAATTAATTCAATTAATTAAATTCAATTAATTAAAAAGGCTTTCCCCTGTCTAGTACTGTATTTGCACACATGCTCCCAGAGCTGAGGTAGCCAGCTCGCTCATCACCCTGGGATGAATCCCTCTCAGTCCCGAAGACTTGTCAGCATCTAAATGGCTCAGCAGGTCACTGACTACCTCCTCACAGATGACAGGGGTTTATTCTGCCCCCATCCCTGTCTACCAGCTCAGGAGGCCACGGTCCTGAGGTAACCTGTCTTACTGGGACAATGCGTCAACTACCTCACCCTTTTCCTTATCTTTGGTGACTATTTTCTCCACCATTTCCAATAAAGAATTGAGGCTTTCCTTGGCCCCGGTTTTTTATTAATGCATTTATAAAAATCCTTTTTGTTGTACTTTACAGAAGTGGCCAGATTAAGTTTCAACTGGGTGTTCACCTTTCTAATTCTCTTTCTACATGACCTAACAAGATCCTTAAAAGTTTCCTGAGTTGCGTGCCCATTTTTCCAAAGAAGATACACTCTTTTATTTTTTTCCTTAAGAACCTGATACACTCTGTTGTTTTGTTTTGTTTTGTTTTGTTTTGTTTTGTTTTGTTTTGTTTTGTTTTGTTTTGTTTTAAGAACCTAAAGCCTTTGCTACTGCATTTAAGCCTGCAATTGCTGCTACGTTTCTTCCTGGCAGGAAGGAAATGGTTGTCAGATCTGTGCTGCATTTTGATCTAAACAAACACTAGGTAGGAGTTTACTCAAAGACTTTATCTTCTGTGTCAACACTTTGTGCATGGATAGCTCTCAGTGTTTACTACATACATTCTATGTTGACATTTATGCTCCAAGCAAACTCCAGCAATAATACTTTGTCTTTTGATTATATCATAGGCTCCGTGCGTGTTGGATTATCTGAAGTAAAACTGGTTTTTTGGTTTTGCTTGAATACAAAGGTAGTTGCTTCTGCTTTACAGCTGCATAAATGACTTTGCATGGGTCCAGCTTTCTTAAATGTTGCAATGGGTTAAAATTCCATTTCATTAACATTTGCCTTTGAGAAAACATAATTTGCAGACAACTCATTCTGTATGATATCCACAGGAATGCCATTTTAAAGGGTGCATAAACACAGCAAAGTAAACAGCGAATTTTATCTCAGAAAATGTTTGCTTAACTTTGTGTGTGTTTTCAAAGCCTCATTTCTTTTCACAAAACCCAAATTTATCTTCCACAGAGGTACAAAAATATCGGTAATGCTCTGTGACAACTGACTTACACTGCCTTCTCCAACTCTACTTTCTCTCACCCGTTCCACAGCATTCCCAAAGATCCATTTTTACACATAGCATTATTAATTTTTTTATTTTCTTTGTTCTCTTTCATGGTCCACTGAAGCTGTACATAATACATTTTTAGTTTCCCATGTAGTGAAATTTAGTCTTTAATGTTTTAAAGGATTTGATTTACCCAATAGGCACTAGACAAATCAATGAAATTATTTTAAATACATGGATTTACCAGGGAACTAAAAAGACTTTAATCTGCCTCTTACCACTGTTTTCTGTGTTTCAGAATTCAGTTTGATTTTTTGCCTTCATAGATGATATAGGGATGGGATCATTTGTCTGGGATTTTGGGGCTCTGCCTACCTCTGTTGGGACAGGAGGTCCAGCTGTCTGCCTGCTGCTCAGAGAGCCCAGAGAAACCAGCAGCACACCAGCACAGCTCCTGCTCAGTGGCTCTGAGCTAAGGAAAATACGCTCTGCACACACTGACCATCTGCTCTCATTCTGCCAGCAGAGCTGCAGTGGACATCAAGGGTGGGCAGCAGGGGTCACAGCTCTGTCCAGGATAAACACAAGGGCCACAGTGCAGTGCAGAGTAATCTCTTGGACTAACTGTAGGTGGTTCAATGCAAACTAGCAGCCTCTTCAGTTATTTTTTGTGGATGCTGAAAAGCTTTCAGCAGAGAGATCTCCCAGCTTTCTGCAGTATACTGTGAGACCCTTGTCTTTCTCACACAAGCCATGAGAAACAGTGGGACGGTTTTGTAAATGAGTTCTCTATCTTAACACCTGCAGCTTGTTTTCCAAGTTTGTTATGGCTATTCGGGAAAATGTTTTGAAATGGGTGTTGTAGGGTTTTGCCAATCATGTCAGAGAGGTGGATGGTCAGGGACCAATGGCCCTACGCCACTCAAGCCAACTAAGAGGTATAAACTAGTTTGCAAAATAATTAAATAATTGCATTTCTTCCCGGATCAAGTCTATGTCATTTGTCCATCATCCCTGGGACAACAGCAACAACTTTTGGCTGTCCAAGAAGCCAAATGGCACCTATTTGCCATAGGTTGCTAATTTTGTCAAAGTGCCTGTGATACTTTCTCTCTTTAACCTGTTCATCTTCAAAGCATTGAAAAACGGTATTAAACCATTGCCTTTCCACAAGGAGAAAACAGAATTCTAATTTAAAAAATGAATGTCATGTAGACAAAGTTCAGGAAAAAAAAATAAATCTGCTCCTTCAAATATGACCAGCTGCTGTCTCTTCTGCAAGGCTCTTGAATTTAACTACGTCTCTTAAAGTTGCTTATTTTCTGTACCTGGGAATATATAGGTTTGTCTCAGACCTTGCAGGACTGAGAACTTATCAGATGTTCATAAACAGAAGGGGTACAGAAAATAGTAATGTTTACAGCTATATTTCCTCAGCTGGCATTTTCACAGATATCCAGTCTTGCATTTCTCACCAAAATGTGGATACGCGTCACAGTTTTTGTAAATAACAGAGAAATGGAGAGGAAAATAGTGAACATATTATCAAGATATGTATGCAATAGATTGGTAGTGTAATACAATGCAGTAGCAGTAAGAATATTTGTCAAATATTTGGCTGCAGTCCTGTTTTTTGGTTAATGACATTTAAAATCATCCCTCTCCCTTCTCTGAAGGAATGTTTTTGTTCTGTCCCTCTATTCATGTAGACTTTACTATGTAGAGGAACACTGTCCCTCATGTTAAAATCTGTTTTTCTTGGCAAAAAATTATTCTTGTAGAGAAACAGTAAGTAAAGAAAGCAAGCAAACACAAGCTTCATCATGGTTCTCTAGATCAGGAATTTCCTCACTTCTTTGAATCCAATGAACTGAGCCTAATATGCTACACTGTTTTTATACATTTTATCTAAGTTAGTATATTAAAATAAAAAACCTTGGAGAAGGAAATGGAATCCAGGATTCCTTCCTTCAGCACAACTGCTATTAATACTAGACCAGAGCTAATTCTTCTGATGTTTATATTTTTAAGTATTGATATTTCAATTATTTACACAAATGTTTAAATATAGATAGGATATGTTGAGAATGTCAAACTCATCCAGTACAATGATTGCAATGTAATTAATCCAGGATAGGGGCTTTATTTTGTTTTGTTTTGTGTTTTGATTTTTTGTGTTGTTTTTTTTTTTTTTCCTCCTGAGAATAAGAAATGGATATGATTTCTTAGACATGTCTTCATATCTCAAGCCAATGTTTTAATTACTAGATAAATAAAACCATTCCTCATCCTCCAGTGACAAGAAACTGAGAGTAGACATAAACATCCAACTGCAGGAGACAATGCTGGACTAGGAACTCTGAGAAGTCCTCCAGCTAATCTTGAAATATATTTGAGTATTCTTGAACTGCACTATGCAAATGGTAGCTATATTTTCGTCTCCTTTTTTCTAACTTTTTTGTTTCATATATGCATTTAAGACCAGTATAAGGGTCAACATCAAATTCTGGATTACCTGCATGACTGATGAAGGTAACCCCAACCAGCTTTCATTGGAAGCCTGAAACAACTCCACCGTGAAATCTCCTGGTTTCCCAGATGTGTCATAAAACTGAAGCAAAAGATAATTCTTACCTATTAATGCTGTAGTTTCAGTAGAAAAATATAGTCTTTACAAGGAGAATATGGCCTTGGATTGCAAAGGAACACATTGTGTATTTAAGTACGCATGCATGTGTGTATATTTTAACAGTGCCAGAGAAACCACTATACATCTCTCCCTGACACTTCTCTGAAAAATGCATACTATTATATATTATATATGTGACATTGCTTATAATACATATCATATAATGTATATATATGATATAATGTGTTACACAGTGTTTCAACTTTTGTTCAAGAAAGATGACTTCCATACCTCAGAAAATCAGTTGGAAAAATTACTCTGTCCCTTTAAAAATATATTTTCATCACAGTGTCATCTGCTACACTGATTTTCTGAGGAAGAACCTCTCCTCAGCTAACATAATCATTGCATTGTTGCAATGATGGAATTTTGGGTTGCTCCTCCGGACAACTGTGGTGCTCTATTTATTATATTCCATAAGATCAAACAATTTTTAATGACCCTGCTATGTTACTTGCAATTTGGATCTAATTGGGAAGATAGTTGTTCCCTTGTTGCACTATTTAAGTCTTACTAGAAAATTACCTGGTGAGCCCTGAGATTTTGGAACTAATATCAAACTAAGGTAACTGCCTGAGGAATGGTATAAATTATATAATTATTAGCATAATTTAAGTGAAAAAAGTACAGGGCAGAATGAAAAGAATAATATTAGTTGCATCACTTCAGATCTCACTGGCTACATAATAGGAATGTAACTTGAATTAATTGATCAGAATTTATTATAACAGGTACATAGAAAAGTCATATTTTTTGACCTTTTCATTTTGTACCTCTCTGAATAAATCAAAGAATCTTGTCAGTCTAACCCAAAGGGAGACATCATATGTTACAGAATGCAAGTGCTAATAGACTTCCAAGAAGTACATAATGTTTTACTTATCTGCCAAAACACTAAGGAGTTAGTGGTAATATATTTCATAGAACTGCAAATACAGAAATCTGAATAACCAACCCAGTTCCATTCAGTTAGAATACTTAATTATTCAACAAAGAAAATACTAGACAATTTTAGAAGTGCAGGTAATTGCACTATGACATCCAAAGATTTGAGAGGTTATAGATGGCTTCCCATTCAAAGAAAAAAGCACAGAACTACTAATTACTTAACTCCAGATTCACCATGATGAAACTACAGGTAATCTTTTATAAAAACAATTTTAAAATTGACTATCTTGTTTAAATAAAGAGGTATACAATTTTAAAATGAAGTTTTTTGAAAGTTTCACGTATTTGGGCTTACATTGGTAGGATTATCATAGCAAGCAAGAGGAAAATCCACAGAATATCTAAAAATAAGTGGTAGTTCACTCATAAATGGAAGACATAATAATTTATTAGAGACCTCCTTATATATGTTTTTTCCATGCAAAAAAACTTGAATACAAACAAATACAGAGATCTCAAACAGTGAGCTTTAGACTCACTGAGCCAACACTGCTGTCCTTAAAATATCAACTTTAGATTCAGAAAAACTTAGATTCAATAAAAACAGAATTGGGGATCCTTCTAGAAATTCTCATCTCTTTCCTCACTTTGGTGAGTCTAGGCACCACAGAATAACCAAAATTTTACTGTGTAACAACTGACTCATTAACATAACATTTGGTCATCAAATCCCTATGGTCTCTTCTTCTCTCCTGTTTTTGACCTTAAATGAGATGCCTAAACACCAGTTGTTGACACAAAATTCCTATCAGATGATGGGCAGAAAGATGCAACACTCAGCTCAGCTCACATCTAGCTGTCTAATCTTCAGATGGAAAAGAGGGTAAGTCAGCTGATTCTTGTTATCTCTTTCTAATATCACTACACTTTAGAAAAATATTAGTTTTGTAGCCAAACATCTGAATCATACAAATGAAATGGAAAGCCTGAGAGGAAATCAATGGGAGTAGAGTAAAACAAGGAAATCTTGACAGAGGGGTCAGATTGCACCTGTAAAGCATGTTTCATAATCATATAAGCCTAATTTTTAAAACTAATATTTGATAATTATAGAGAAGGGGGAAAATTGAACAAATAGATGTGAAAAACTGAAATAATCTTCACTATTAAACTAAATGATATAATAGAAAGAAAGCAGAACAGGCACATTCCTGAGATAAAAAACAGTAGTCATATAAAATGACGTTGTAGATGTTAACCTAGGCAAAAGAGAGGAGTATTTAAATTGTTAAGCAGATTATTGAGTTTGAAAGGTATGAATGCGAAATGGAAAAAAAGAAGGTACTTTGCTTGACATTATTGTGGCAGTGACAGACTGAATAATAAAATAAACAGTAGACTTTACCTAAAAACATTATCACAAATTTTCTAGATTGAATATTGAAAATATTAGTATATAAGAAGCTGCAATCTCATTTTATGGAAAAAGAATACTTAGGAAATAAACACATTCATGGTTGAGGTACTTTTGCTCTAGTAAACTACACAGGAAGGAAATGCTATTCCAGTAACAGAAGATGGCACTTAGTTAATTGTGCAAATTATTTTTAAAGGAATTATTAGTTTTCCTTTCAAAGTTTGTTATTTTTTCAGCAACAATTCGCCTTATTAAGGATCTTGTTGCCACAGAAGCAGAAATTGTAACTGCTCCCCTTGCTGACCTGACCACATTGTAACATGAAGGACCAGAACTTGTGTCCTTGATGCTGTTCCGAAATATTAGATATTATTTTTCCTTAATTTCATTGTCATGTTCCTACATGAGACACTAAATCCCCTAAGGTGGATGTAGGGGAGAGGAGAGGAGAGAAGAAACTGTCATGAAACTCTCAGATTTTTGGCTCAGTCTGTGTGGTGTGCATGGCAAAGGGTCTGGGGGCTGTCTGGTTTGGGTTAAGTTTCAGAAACTCTGGGATGAGAACCAGCAAGCAGATTTCGGCCATGGGGATGACAGTTTATGTGACACTTTTGAAAGTCTGATATATATGTGCACTACATATGAAAATTTTTGGGTTTAATGATGCAAGCATGTTTGATGAAAAAGAGGCAAAATCAAGGAAAATTGCAAGTTATCTTGGAACACATATGTATTTCAATATTGAAAGTTGCCAGATACTGTAAGTAAGTAATGACAAGCATGAATAAGTAGAATTACTCTAATGGTGTGAAATCCAGACAAGAAAAAGATATTATTTTCTTTAAAGGCTTGAATTTCAAGCAAATGTGTAGCATAAAAGTTAATATTGTGTCTACCGTATTTTTATGGTATACACTGATGTTTTGAGGAATGCTAATTTATATGATTTGTTAAATTAAGCATAATTAGGGTTTTATTTTTTGTTATTTTTTCATAGCAAGAGACATTAATTAGCATGAAATTGCAATTTACATATTTAAGATTTTCTTGTTCATTTTTCTCATATGAATGACAATTTTAGAAACAGCATTATTCTTGCATTTTGGCATTATTTTTGAAATTTAGGCAAAATCATTTAGCTTTTTCCTATTATAAAGAAATATATACTATGCTTATGTTAACCTTTGTACCTCAGTATATTTAAAACTAATAAATATCTCTAACCCTTTCAGGTTACATAATTATTTTGTGTGTCATTTATGCTTTTGACCAAAGACTGTATTATTTGCTTGAAAATTGCACTGAAATGTTTTGACTGTTTTTATAATCATGCATGGAGAACTTTGTCAAAAATAGTGATGCAAATGTGTACTCTGTGATGAGTCTGACTGTACAAATTATTTAAATATTCACAAAGGAAGACCTGTGTATCAGCAAGACCTTGTGACTCTATTTCTTTTGAAAACATATATATATGAATATTTTAAAATATA
>VZRO01003177.1:39251-183158 GCA_013397915.1 Daphoenositta chrysoptera
TTATTCTTATCCATTGGTTGTTAAATAGAATGTTTTCTCTTTCTTTCTTTCTTTTTTTTTCTTTCTTTCTTTCTTTCTTTCTTTTTTTCTTTCTCTTTACGTGTACCTTATGGATAAAATGCAGAAGACCTAAGTCACCCTACTTATGTGACATAACTTATATGTGTTTATACCCAAAGTAAGCTTGAGAAAAATAATTTCTTGGATGTAGTATAGTCAAGTTTTAAATGTGACACAACTGGAAACTGGATCAACAGTGTTCACATATCTCAATATGTGATAAGTATGTGGTATGTAATAAGAATTTTTCCCTTATTCACTAAAATGCCTGTTATTTTAAGCTGTTTTCTAAATACCAAGATATATCTGTCAGGGAAAACTTAATTTTTATTTTTTTGCAAATGATTTGCCACCAACAGAATGGCATTTGGGAAGTGTCGGGAGTGGCGCAGTGGTGTTTCCCTTTTCTTTTTTATCTTTCCTTTTTTTCTTCCTGCATTTCTAAAAGGACTCTCCTCATCCCATTATATTATTATTACAGAGACACTGAGTTTTAGTAGAATATTTGCACTGACATGAATGAGATCAAATTTGTTGCCAGGTTATCTTACAGCCTTCTCTAACACTCATTTCTTTAACCTCAAGATTCTTTTGACAGTGCCTTAGGTTTGATAAGACTACATTTAAAAATATAGTAAATCAAAAGTATCTTTTTCTGACATATAGCTACACTTAAATGGAAAATCCTGTTCAACAAAATGGTACCAAATGTGTCATCTGATTATATACCCATGGTCTGTTGGTGCACTACAGAAATGAATCAATTTATTCTCTTTAGCTAAATCACAGATCATAATGTAATAGGTTACATTTTCATCAATTATTTCACTGACTCACAGAGAAAAATTGGCCCTGAAGGAATTTACTTACAATTAGCATTCTATTTGCAAGTTATGAGTGACTGCAAACACCTGTTTGCAATGGTGGGGTAAGCGGTCAGAACCATCTGGTGTTGCTAAAAAGCTGCAGAATTGGTGGGGGCCTTGCTTATCTTGCACGTGGCTCAAGCAGGGCCTAACAACTGAGTAATGTCTGGAGAGAAGAGGATGTCTCCCCACTTGATGCTGTTCCAGTGAGGCCCAGAAGAATGCTGTGTCTCTGTACCAGACAGCAGCCCCACTCCCTTCACCCTGAAAAGCAAGCCTTATTATAAAACTGCTTCGTTAAGGAGGTAAGAATGTGTACAAAGACCTGCTCATGAAGGTCAGAGAGCCTTTACTGCCACCTCAGGACATGAAGGAGGACCTAAGTGTTTATTCTGCCTCTTTTGTCAACTTTAAATTCTGACTGGGACCCTTATTAAGCCCCATTAACATATTAACTTACATATCCCTTGGGATGCAAATGAGGGGGATTTATTTTAGGCTAAATTCCAATAGCCTTAACCCAACAGTAAGCTATCCATCTTGCAAACGTCATATGAGTAGCATCCACTACTATTAACACATAATTAAACTCATAATTTATTTTTTATTCTTACAAGAAAATGTTTGCAACCACTGTCATGTGTCGTACGATTACCAGATAATATTCTTGATAAATGGTGTATAGGAAAATAAATTCAAATATCATACCTCTTCAGCATGTATAGTGTACATATACATATAAGTGTGTATACATATATTTTCTATGTAAGATTTTTTTTTTTTTGTACAAAATGCCTTTTCTGGAGTCTGAATCTGAAAAACAGATTCGGAAGTGGTACTGAAACCAATTTAAGGGAATAATTTATCAGCCATATTCTTATTCCAGAAATCTGTAACACAAAGCAGTAATTTCAAAAATGGATGGTAAATTTGACTTGAAATCAAATTTTTTCCTCATTTTTTTCAAATACTCTTATGTATATTCTTTTCCATATTTAAAACATAGAGATGGCCCATAGGCACCTATTCAGTAGATTTCTGGAACAGAAGCGGAACAAATGTAATAAAAATGTAAATTAACATTGAAAAGTGTGCTAATAATATACTTTTAAAAGTCCTATAACACAGGCTGCTAAAATATAGAACAATTTTCCAATTACTGCTTTCTGAAAAAAAAAAAAATACTCCTGCAGCAGTCATGACTGAACTTTGAGCAAATATGCTGAGGTGATAATAACACATTGGACTGGTAAACCCTGCTCCTCTTGATTCATAACACAGCATCCACTTATAGTTAAATTAATGTGTATGTTGCCTTAGTTCCTTTTCTGTCTTCTGCTTTGTGAGCCAAATGCCAGGTCGATTTTAAAATTCTTCTATGTTTTATGAAAGCTTGAATCTCAGTTTTGTAATTGTTTCAGATTCTTTCTTCACCCTCAGCCTCAGTAATAGTAAATTTGATATAATTATTTGACACTGCTGAACTATTAAGTACTAGAACACAAAAGCCTCAAAATAACACCTTATAATCCAAGAAGATATTTTTTTGGGACAACTGAAATAGGTAATTCTCAGTAGTGTATTAGTCTTCTGTCTATTCTATAAGAAGTTTAACCTCATTGCACTCAGGACATATAACACATCATACAGTGTTCTGTTTACTTCAGGACAAATATTTTCAAAAAGGCTATTACTGTGGAATAGCTAATACATCATAATTAGTTATTTCTGGGTAACCTGCTCATGTCCATAACCTCACTTAGCTGTTCTACAAATCTAAGTCAAGTCTATCTACTTATCATTCTAATGTGAGTAAAGTTCTACAGCCTTTGGGACATATTTGAGTACTCTTGTATAATACTTCATTCTTTGAACAAACCCATTGGATTCACTTTAAAGGCTCTCAAAGACTTCAATGAGCTGTGAAATTAAGCTCTACCCTTGTACTCTTTTCAATCTGAATTTCATCATGGACATTTGTACAGCTGTTTTGTTGTATGAATGTTTGTGGAAGAGCTTTTAATTCACCTGAATCCCTGATATTCACAGATGAATGACCATATTCATAATCCCACCACATAAGCATGAAATTACTAGCAGACTTTGACAAGGCAAAGTTGAATGAAGGTTGTGCAGGATAGAGAGTCCTTATGATTAAATTCAGCCTTGAGGTTCCCTACCTTCCAATTTTTCTACTGTTTTGTATTTTTGTTTTAGTTTGTTTTGCTTTTGCCTAGGTGAGAATCTGTATGCACTACATACAGCAGAATGTCATGGTTTTGTCCTTACAAATACCCAACATTAATTGTGAAATATTCCTGAAATCCATACAAATCTGTTAGTTTACAGTAGTTTACAATTTTCCCCTTTGGGCTGGGAAAAAAGATCAATATTTGAACAGATTTAACCTAAAGACTAGAAAATCAAGAAATAAGAAAGGGACAGATTTGGCTGTTGAAGGAATGCCTTTTTAAGGACAGTATTATGATGTTCAGGGAACATAGTTCTGATTTTTGGTGATTTGCCATAACAATGATGTGTTTGGAGGCCACAGGCTGGCACTGCAGCACTGTGATGGTTACCACATCAGCTGAGTGCCCTGCTGGGTCCTAGTCAGAAGCTATGCAGAGAAGACCAGGGATACTTACTTTCAAGAAATGCTGGAGTCAAACCTAGTAACACTAGCAAGAGAAACATTATTGAGAGGGAAGAGAAAGGATGAGTGTGCTAACAACACATGAAAAGAAATGGAATAAGTAAGCTTGAGCAATAGTGTAGCCACTCCTTCCTTTATATTCTTCAGCACCCATTGCTTACAAGTATTCTTTGCAAAGCCTGCTTGTATTTTGTAGTCTGGAAGGATGGTGAGGTACTGGATTGCAGAAAGATAATCATACCACGTGAATAAATGGCAGCACATAGGAGGTGACCCAGCATGATAAGATAATAAATCCTCTCAGTCTGTCTTAATACATATTAGAAATCCTTCAAGCAATTACGGCTAATGAGAAAATAATTACAGTTCACAATTGGTCCATAAGGAAGATGAACAGGGAGAAAAAAAAAAGGGAGCTCCTATAATAAATACATACTTTGATCAGCTCAGAGATGCAGTGCTAGTTGAATGACTTGTCTGTACTGGTTTGAGCTGAGGTAGAGTTATTTTTCTTCTTTGTGGCTGGTATGGGGCTCAGTTATGAATTTGTGCTGAACATAAAGGGATTATAATATAGAGATGTTTTTGTTATTGTTGGGAAGAGCTTACGCAGAGCCAAGGCCTTTTCTGCTTTTCGCACAGCCATGCCAGCGAGGAGGCTGGGTTTGCATGGGAGGCTGGGAGGAGACACAGCCAAGACAGGTGACCCCAGGTGACCAAAGGGACCACAGGACATCGTGCTCAGTATAAAAAATGGGGAGAAGGAGGAAGTGGGGGATCTTTGGAGCAATGGTGTTTGTCTACCCAAGTCACCATTACACGTGATGGACCCCTGAGCTCCTGGAGATTGCTGAACACCTTCCCTGAACCCATGGGAAGGAGTGAATTAATTCATTGCTTTGTTTGTGTGCACAACTTTAGCTTTCCCTATTAAACTCTCTATCTCTAGTTCAATCCACAAGTTTACAAGCTTTTGCCCTTCCCACTCTCTTCCCAATCCTACTGGTGGGGGATGCAGCTGAATTGTACTTGGTTACTGGCTAGAGTTAAACCACGACACTGTCCCAGTTAAATTCAGTTCTTCCTGATGATGAACAAAAGGAAATCTAAGATACAAATGCTTTCATTTGAAAATCCTCTTAAAGGTGGTTTCAGTAGGCAGAAATAGCAAATTTTGACTCTTTCAGACGTATCTTACTCATTATAATTTTTACCATGTTTGCCTGAACAGAGAGTAGGTTAAAGTATAAAGATTGATGAAAAAGGTACATAAGTTTGTTTCAGAGAATTTTTGCCTCATTAGAGCCAAAGTTCCCCAGCCACACACTGTAAAGCTTTTCAGAACAAGGTCAGAAAGGATGATATTAATCCTGACAGAAGTGGATGATTCTTACACTCATGTTTATAAGAGCATTTTCCTATGGGAAATTGATGATCTTAGAGCATCTTCACAGTCTATAACAAAGTTTGAATATGAGAAAAATATATTTTCTTACATTGTTTGTGGATCATGATACCTTTTATTTGTCAGTTTCAGATTCAGTGTTCTGCCATACAATTTTTCTATCATCTGATATGCCAGAGGTGTTTGTAAACTCAATATAATTGTACTAAAACACTAGGTAACTATTGCCCTTTTTTTTGAGAAAGTTAGCACGTTTGAAAAATGTTAGAGTCAACATGGTTTACTTGGATATTAAGCTTTTTCATCTATTTTATTGACAAGCTAGGAATGAGAACATTTAGTCTGGGATGAAATAGAACATTGGAGATCTTTGTCCCGGAAATTCAGTTTAGTAGTATTATAGTGCTGTTGGTGATTAATATTTTTTCCCATTGCAGTATTAAAACATATTTTTTTAACTTTTGAAAAATCAATTTATTATAAACTGAAGAAGTATGGTCTGAAATTACGTTTGTAGCACACACACTAGTCCTTGCAGTCTGAGGATCCAAACTGTCATCACATTAAATCACATTTAATTATATTTGGCCTTTCATTCCTAAATAAATTTGAAGGGGTGATCTTTGAATATCTATATCAATATGTATAACAAATATACATGAATATTATAAAAATCTTTGAAGGCATTTTTTACAAGCATTAAATTTAATTAGATGCTCTCAGAACACTGAGAGATAATACATGCATGTCATTTGTACTGAAATATTGGCTAGCTTTTCATAGCAGCATGTGTGGCTACAGTAGGTATTAGCAACACTACCAGCCTGACACCTGCACTAAGCAACAGACTCACCCTAATACAATTTAATAAGATGTCTTTTGTTATTAAACCAAAAATTGTATGTTGCCAGCTGAGGTGGAAAATAGGTCCCAGAGGTTTTTCTCCTTTATTCCATCTGCGGTTATTTTTAGGGGGCTTTAATATTTAAAAGTCTATTACTAATTTCAGCCTTGCCCATAGAAACCTGCTTTGTAGTTCTATTGCCAAATTATCCCTTGAAGGCAAGTGCTGTAAATAATTTCTCAGTTCTGTTCCTAGACACTTGCCAAGGTCATTATCTGGCTTTCCCACAGTCCCTGCATTCTGAATTTGATTGTGAGTGGTAACTAAGAAACAGTTATGAGATGCAATCACAAGCTGTGGCAGTCTTATCAAAAGCTGAAGATGGTCCCTGAGCACTCTGATGAAGCCAGTGGCTCAGCTGCTCTTGCTTCTTTAATACTTCATTTATCTTTCAAATTGGTCAACCAACAGAGCGCCAAGAGCAAACATAAAACAGGCACTATGAAGCAGGCATGACAGCCAGAGAGAAAGGGGGCTCCAGGAAACTAGCTGGATGGATCTGATTACAGAATTCCAACGTTTAATTTCTAAGCAGCAATAATTTGTTCTTGTGTTCTTATACTTTGTTTCTTCTCTCACAATGTCAAAAATGTGATATATTTTTAAAAAATGTAGATAATTATTCGCTGACAAGTTCCTCTTGAGTTGAGCTGATAAGGCCCTCTATGGACAGACTGGAGCAGCCTCACATTCACAATGTCTGATCCACACGGATTATTTCAACTACCCTGAAATTTGTTTGAGGGACAACACAACAGGGCATAAAAAATCCAGGAGATACCTGGAATTTGTTGATGAGAACTTCATTCTCCAAGAGATACAGGAGCCAACAAGGAGAGGTGCTATGCTGGATCTTGTTTACACCAAAAAGGAGGCCTGGTGGGAATGGGAATTTCAAGGGCAGCCTTGGCAGCAGTGACCATGAAATGGTGGAGTTCAAGATCCTTAAATTAGTAAGGAGAGCAAGTAGCAAGTTCCTTACACTGGATTCCAGGAGAGCAGATGTTGACCTCTTCAGACATTTGCTTGGTAGAATATCAAGGGACCCAAGAAAGTTGGGTCTCATGATGCTCTACCCAATATTCAAGCATTTTTTCCTTCAAGCTCAAGATTGGTACATCCCAATGATGCAAGCAAAGGAGGTAAGAGACTTGTATGAGTGAGCAAGGAGTTTCTGGGTAAATTGAAACAAGTTTACAGACTGTAGAAAAGAGACAGGAAACTTGGGTAGAAAACAGGAACCTTGTCAGAGTATGCGGGGATGCAACGAGGAAGGCTAAGGTCAGTTTGGA
This sequence comes from Daphoenositta chrysoptera, assembly GCA_013397915.1. Lineage (NCBI taxonomy): Eukaryota > Metazoa > Chordata > Aves > Passeriformes > Daphoenositta > Daphoenositta chrysoptera. Next base: position 46,435 of record VZRO01003177.1, read on the forward strand.
ATCAAATGTGGTAAGGGATGTCAAGAACAAGAAGAAGGGATTCTTCAAGTACATCAGTAGCAAAGGAAAGACTAGGGAAAACGTTTTCCTACTGCTGGATGAGGTGGGTACTCTGGTGATGAATACAGCAAAAGCTGAGTTACTGAATGCCTTCTTTGATTCATTCTTTCATTCCTAAGGCCAGCCCTTAGGAATCTCAACCAGAGGCAACAGAGAAAGTCTGGAGAAAGGAAGATTTTTTCTTGGTCAAAGCAGATCAGATTAGAGTTCATTTAGACAGATCCATGGGCTTTAACGAGATACACTTAGGAGTGCTGAGGGAGATAGCAGATGTTATTGCTAAGCTGCTCTCTGTCATCTTTGAAAGGTTGTGGAGAATGGAAGAGCTGCCTGAGGACTGGAATAAAGCTAATGTTACTCCATTCTTAACGAAGGTCGAGAAGTATAACCCAGGAAATAGCAGGCCAGTCAGCTTCATCTCCATCCCTGGAAAAATGATGGAACAACTCATCCTGGATGTGATCTCTAAGCCTGTAGAGAAAAAGAAGGTTATCAGGTAGTTCACATGAATTCACTAAGGAGAAGTCATGCTTCACTACTCTGATAGACTTCAATGATGGAATGGCTGGCAGGGTAGATGACTGGAGAGCAGTGGCTGTTGTCTACCTTGACTTCAGGAAGGCTTTTAACACTATTTCCTGTAACATCCTCATAGGTAAGCTCAGGGATTGTGTTAGATGAATGAGCAGTGATGTAGACTGAGAACTGTCAGAGCTCAGGGGGTTGTGATCAATGGCACAGGGTCTAGTTGGATGTCTGTAGGCACTGATGTTTTCCAGGGGTCAGCATTGGGTTTGGTCTTGTTCAATTAATTTATCAGTGGCCTGGATAAAGGGGCAGAGTGTACCTTCAGCAATGATGATACAAACTAGGAGTATCTTAAACACCAGAAGGCTGTGCTGCCATTCAGCAGTATGTGGACAAGCTGAAGACTTGGGCAGAGAGGAGGAACATAATGAAGTTAAACAAAGACAAATATAAGTGTCTATGAAGTAATAATCCCATGCACCAGGACAGTTTGGGGTTTAACCTGCCAGAAAACAGCTTGGAGGAGAAGCACGTGGGAGTCCTGGTGGACAACAAGTTAACCGTGAGCCACCAATGCGACCTTGCTGCAAAAAAAGGCCAGTGGTATCCTGGGCTGCCTTAGGAAGAGTATAGCCAACAGGCTCGAGGGAGGTGTGAGGCCACTTCTGGAATCTTGAGTCCATTTCTGGGCTTCCCAATTCAAGAAAGACAAGGTGGGTCCAGCGGAGGGCTACAAAGATCTTTAGGAGACTGGAGCACCTCACTTCTGAGGAAAGCTAGGCCTGTTTAGCCCGGAGAAGACATGACTGAGAGGGGCTCTTATCAATGCATACAAATACTTTAAAAGCGGGTGTCAAGAGGATGTTTACAGCAGTCCCCAGAAACAAGACAAAGGGCAACAGGCACAAATTGAAACACGGGAGGTTCCATCTGAATATGAGCCAAGAATTTTAAGCATGACTGAGCACTGGAACAGGCTCCCCAGAGATGGTGTGGAGTCCCCTTCCCTGGAGATGTTCCAAACCCACATGGACGTGATCCTATGCAACCTGCTCCAGGTAAACTTGCTTTAGCAGAGAGATTGGATGAGATGAATTCCAGCCATCCTGTCCAACCCCAACCATTCTGTGAATCTGTGAGGCATGAGTTTCAGGATCGAAAGGATCGTGGTGTAAAGTTTTCCTTGTTTTATACACTCTTATGGTGAAAAAGCACACCAAAAGTGTAGTATCAAAGACAGCTCATCTGTGAAAGTCACAGGTTCACACACAGTAAATGTAGGACAAAACCATGTAATGCAGTTCTGCTAAGCTGGCCACCTAGTTATACTCTGAAAAGTAACCATAAATGTCAGTGTGCAGTTCAGATCCTTTAGTTTGGGAACCATGCAGAGGGAACTTCAGCTATTCAAGTTCATGTATTAAGTATACTGCAGAATCTTTAGCAGATCCCAGCTTTCAGCACCACGTTCTGACATCCTTCAACCCCTCTGACTTTCAGTAATACCGTTTTTTAACTCTGGGTATTTTGCCTCTGCAGATTGACAAGGTGAAAATTAAAATGCTTTGCAAGCTCCTTACGTTGCAGGGTGAAATCTGGTCCCAGTAGGAAGAAAAGAATGTTTGCCCCATTTCAAATGTTCACTTCAAGACGAGACACAAGGGAAAAAATAATAAAAAAAAAAAAAGTCAAGAAGAAAAAAAAAGCAAAGAAGAGAGAAAAAGAGAAAGAGGAGGAGAGGATAGAGAGAGGAAGAGGAGGGAGGGAAGAAGGAAGGAAAAGAAGGAAGAAAGGAAGGAAATGGAAAAAACAAATGTCAGATTTCTGACTTAAAACTTCAAAGCTGACAAGAAATGCATGACATTCTTTTATTTCTTTTAATGAATAAATTATGTATGTAGTATTTAGTAATTTAGTCACATTCAAAAGCTACATCTCTACAATTAAATTAGAGTCAAACCGTATTCCTCAGAGCTGAAACTTGGTTATGCATATTGTTAAATTTTTAAGGTAGGCTCTCACATAGTTTTTTGTCTTGACTAGTCAGTAGGCTTCTGAAGAACTTCTAGTCACAACTATAGGTGTACCGAAGTAGAGGAAGCTTGCCACTTCTGAATAAGCATTTTGCATAAAACCATCTTCTTTTAGAAGATGAGAGAGTATAATTGTATTCCTAGAGAATAATCCTAGCATCTTTTACATTTGTTTTGATAGATCAAATAACATTGTTTTATTTGAAAAACAAATGAAATTTCATTATATAAAATAAATAAGTATTCCATAGACTAAAATGATATTCAATCCTAATTAATGGTGGTTTTTTAAGAATTTCATTTAAAAAAAAAAAAATCATGCAAACCAATACCAGAATCACATCACCATAAGTTTTTATTTGCATTCACCCATGACTCAGATTGGAGCTGCACAGTAATTACTTCTGTTTCAAGAACCATTTTCATTTAACAGGTGGGGATTATTAATTTCCTAATTTTAGTCAGGTGTTTAACCAAAAAAAATTTTTACAAGGAAAGGAAAACATTTTGTACGTCTCTGCTTCTTGCTGCATTACTTTGACCCTAATTAAAATTATTTCAGTAAAAGTATATCCAATAACTTTCCTTATGCAGTTGGATAATTAGTTCTTTGTGTGTTTGAAGTATTACATTTTCCATATGATATTTCTAACAGATTACATAGATATAACTTATAAAGATATATAGTATATTTATCATTTGAATATCCATATAGAAAACATACCATCAACATAGTTCAGAGTTTGGGTTAATTTGTTTCTTTCTCTTTCTATTATTTTCATTTCCTTTCCTTTATTCTCTTTTTTTTTTTAACTGAAAAATACAATTTTAATCCACTTGAATTACTAAATTCAAAAAATACTTCTCTCTATAAAAAAGCAATGAATAAAAAGAAAAACAGAAAAATGCAAAATTTTTTAACTGAGTCATATTTAATTTTAAAAGGAGAGTCAGAAATGGTCCACACATACACAAGGGAATCTTTCCTGTTTCAGTACAACACTGAACTCTATCTTAACTAACATTGCCCTGTGAATTCTTGTTCCTTCTTTATTAATTCAGGTGTTCCACTATGACACACACACACATACAAAAAAGCCACAGGTCAAAAAAATGGAAAGCAAACAATCAACAAACAAATCACACACACCTTTGATACTTAATTCTACAGCTGCAAATAAAGCAAGCTGTGTGGTTAATTTCATGTTGTATACTGTGTATGCTGTCTTGTAATTTGATTTGTCACTCAGGGTTTCATCGCCCTTGTACCCCTTCTAGTTAGTAAGCAGTGATTAAATCCCATTACAAAAGGTGGCAAACAGTAATGGGGAATTTTATTATCAGTTAGAAATCTCATGATTCAGACTAGGTCTAGCATTTAAAGATTTTCCAGAGTGGTTGTGGCAGATAGAATTGTTAATTAAAAAAAAAATTGTACTCCTAATTTAGAGCAGCTACTGCCTACAATTAATACCAGCTCCAAGTCCATAACTCTGATGTAAGTTATACCGACATGAACTCTTTTGCAGTCACATACTGAATTATCTCGCCTTCAGTGTATCAAAACCCCCCACCTCTCTTGGCTGAGAGACAGGAGCAGCCTTTCTCCAAACAGGCTTAAGCAGCATAACTCAACAGTGTGAAACACCTGACTTTTCATAGAATGATAGAATGCTTAAGTTTGGAATAGACCTCCAAGATCACTGAGTGCAACTATTAACCCAGCACCTCCGTGTTAAGGCCTAAACCCTGTCCCCAGCACACATAAGCATGTCTTTTGAACTCTTAGAGGGATGATTATTTCACCACTTCCCTTGGCAGCGTATTCAAATGCCAGACCTCCAACTGTTTCAGTGAAGAATTAATTCCTAGTATCCAATCTAAACCTCCCCTGGTGCCACTTGACACCATTTTCTCTTCTTGTATCACTTGTTACTCGGGGGAAAAAGACCAACCCCCTCTTGCTACAGCCTCCTTTCAGGCAGTTGTAGAGAGCGATAAGGTGCCCCTGAACCTCCTTTCTTCTGGGCTAAACAACCCCAGCTTCCTTAGTCACTCCTTACAGGATTTGTGCTCTGGACCCTTCACCAGTCCTGTTGTCCTTCTCTGGACATGTTCCGGCACCTCAGTGTCTTTTTTTGGAATGAGGCACCCAAAACTGAACACAGTATTCAAAGTGTGACCTCAACAGTGCTGGCTACAGGGGGTGATCGCTGCCCTCACCCTCCTGGCCACGCTGTTTCTGACACAAGCCAGAATCCCACTGGCCTTCATGGCCACCTGGGCACAGAGCTGGCTCATGTTCATGTTCAGACAGTTGTTGACCCATGCTTGCAGGTCTTTTTCTCCTGGGCAGCTTTCCAGCCACAGGTAAAAACAAAACATGTGTCTGACATGTTCTACCTCTTACTTTCAGTTGGAAAGAACAGAGAATCATAAAGAACCCTCTGTGACCCAATACTTCTTCAAAACTTTAGGATTCAAACTTACATATGTCCATTGTATTAATTTTATAGAAACTCAATGTCTTTCATCTCTGTATTTTTCAGGAAATTCAAGAGAGACCCTTTATATAGCAATTTTCAGGTATTAATTGACATCAGACTGTTCTCTCCATGAGCTTAGTGAGCTTAAAACAATGTCTCTAGCTAAGGAGTAGCTCAAATAATTTTTGACTCAAGTAATTGTAAGATTTTTTCACATGCTTATTTAATTTCCCACAGGATATCAGGCAATAAGTTGAATATGGTGCAACAAAGGCTTGCCTATAGACTGGAGGAAACATTTCTCATTCATTTCATATTCACTCACTAAAGCGTACCATAAGCCAAAGCAGATTTTTAGAAAACTACAGAAACAACCCTGTATGTGTGAGAGGGCCTTCTCACATTTCAACTGAATCATTCTACCTATTTCACAGAAAAATGTCAGCTATTTATATTTTTATCAGTGGTGGCATGTGACATAAAGTTACATTCCATTCCTCACAGAAATTATTGAAATGGTGGCCTCCTAGAAATGAGCTTTCATCTACTCATTCCTTGTATGGAAAAGAGGGGAAGGGTAATTTCTCTTCAGTTTTAATTTGGGTGGGGGGGTTCATGTGTGTGCTTGTGAATAATTATCCTTGTTATCTCCCTGAATTCTACTGACATTTTGGGTCATTTTTATTTTTCCCTACAAATTGTTACGTTTTTTTCAATGACTGGCTTTCTTTGTTGCAATAAAAAAGTATAAAAATGACAGATTGTGTCTGCCTTTTCATGATCTGTGCTCTCACCATTCTATTTGTATGCAGTTTGAGTCTTTAACTTCATTCAGCATTGTTCAGCAAACTTTCAGGCATCTCAGTGGTTGTATCAGGGTGAAAAAATTAGTACTTCTTCAGCTTTACTAACTACAATATATCACTTAAATACCTCTTTCCTATGCTGTGCTAGTGCTTGTGCTGTCCCACAGTAGTTAGCCAATAATGCCTCAAAGTCATTAATATTGAACACGATTAATGGTCTGTTTTCAATGAGGATTTAATTCCTGAGGAGTTCTTTCTGCCATGCTGCACCCTTAAACAATAATTCCTCCTTGCTCCCAGATCTGTGCTAGGGGATCCCATGTCCCATTTTAATACCTGTATCCAAACCCTAACTGAATGGTAATTTTGCTCAATGCTCTAAATTCAAAGCTGCTGAAAGAATAGCCTGCTTTTGCTACTTTTTAATAGCATAAAAGTATTTGCCTTCAAAAACCTCTCACCTAGCATCAGAAAGCTGTTTCAATGCATGGATCAAGTATTGCCCTGAAGCAAGGAATAACTATGATTTGGGAATTTGCAAAAGCATTATAGAAGAATATGACACATATTATCATATGCCAGAGAAATGTATGGCTAATTTCAAGATCAACATGACTGGGTATCACTCTAGGAACAAGGCAAAAGCTTCAGTGGATCTATGAAAAGGGGTAGAATTAGGAATACATACACTTCTGTTTTATGAGGAGCAGCCCAGCTTGCCCTGCACAGGTCAATTGATGCAAATGGCTCTATGAAGTGTGCTATTACCTTGATTTGCAGAACAGTAAATTCAATACAAAACTTTACAAGCATTCTTACCTATCATTCACCCACAAAAAATATTATAGAAAGCATGACCCACATAATAGATAATTTTCTGCACACTTAATAGGCATAAAGAATAGATATGATGATACTAGAAATTTACATAGAAAATAAATATTCTATCATGCTAAAGAGTTGTGAGGATTTCAGCATTAACCATAAGCAGTTTTACCAGAAAAATGCCTGAGATGTATTGAATGAAACTAACAAGTTCCCTCTCCAGAGAATAATGGCTACTTGGTCAGAGATCTCTTTCTTCTTACATTTTTCACAAGTAATAAGACTGAGATTTCATTTCTTAGAAATGCAAATAGTCTATGAAATTTCTGACCAAGGGGAGTCCACCTGCATTCATTCAGACACTCTATATTCATCTATTATCCATTTTCTGATACATGATACAGAAGGAGTTCTCTTTCACAGCAGGAAGTTTTTCAGAATAAGGTCTGAGTAAACCAATCCCTCTGGTAGTCTGGGATAATGTCATTACCTTAAAACAGTACAGTTTACCACCATCCTGCTTCTTCAATAGAAGAATAAAATATGATAACACTGTGACAATTTAGGCAAGCATGGGGAATCAAGTAGGTCACCGTGCTTTCCCTAAGAATATTAGTGAACTAAGGTCATGATCTAACAGAAGCAAAATTTGCTTTCTAAAGGGAAGAAATTAGAGTTTTTATACGTAATTTTATCTAATTTTTGGGGAAATTAATTGAATTTATTACCAATAAAATCACAGTAGAATAAGAAATCAAATAAATCTTATAACACCTTCCTCCCCCACCTCCCTTCTTCCTCGACTCATCATTACTCCCAAATGCTCCATCTTCCTCTCTCCACCCCAGCAGTGCAGGGAGATGGGGAATGGGGCCTGTAGTCAGCTCTTTCGCTCTCAAGGGGAGGATTCCTGACAGTCTTTCCCTGCTCCAGAGCAGGCTTCCCAAAAGGCCACAGCCTCCCTCACATGTACACGTGCTCTGGTGTGAGACCCTCCATGGGCTGCAGGTGGATCTCTGCTCCACCACAGACCTCCTGGGGCTGCAGGAGAATCTCTGCTCTCACACCTGGAGTACCTCCCCTCCTTCTCCACTGGCCTTGCTGTTTGCAGGACTGTCTCTTTCACTCGCTCTCATGTGGTTCCGCCTCATGTGGAAGGGTCCTTCTGTCCTAAATACCTAAAATTACATATTTTCTATTTGGCATTTCTTTACTTCTACATTTAGCTACAGATTCATTACCATAGTCCACATTTTTCCAGGTTTATTACAAATATGTGGAAGATGTCACATACTTTTAATGCACCTAAGAAATCTAATTTTTTGGGTCACTTGTTATATTTTGAGCCTATTTTTTTTATTTTCCCCCACACTGTGAGATTTTTCATACAGCTGTACTTCTACTCCTGGGCCATGCTAGCAGCAATTGCATCAGTCTTGGATCTTAGCAGCTTTGATTTACATTAATCCATAACCAGCAGCTGCCTTGCCTACGAGTCTTCTTTTTCTTGTATAAGTCTGCAGTCTGCCTTCATCCACTTGTGTTCAGTCAGACCATTGATCTGAACATAAGCGACCACATGGAAAGAGAAATAACATAATCAAAATGCAAGTCTGTTCTTTTAAAATAAATATTTATCATCAGTAAATGAGACATTTCATGATTTCAAAAAAAAAAAAAAAATTGTATGTCCTGATTGGATAATTTATGTCTTTTCCTTTATATAAAAGAAGAATTAGCTATATTTACTATATACACGTTTGATATTATCATATAATTTTGTAGTTTGCTTTTGTTGTAGATTTCAATAATGGGGTCTAAGGATTAGTAAATACAATTCAAAACACAAACTTAACTCAGTCCAGGATAGGTCCCCAAATTGGAAATACAGTTTTTATCTTGTTTTTAATCTAAATAAATGTTAGGGGTTTTTTCTAAAAATATTTTTTTTTTAATCCAGTCAGTTTCTTACATTGATGTGGATTTTGCTGTCTTTAGTTCTCTGCACAAAAAGCCATAAACACTGAGAAAGGTATGGCCTCTGGAAAATTAATAAGAAAAGCTGTTTGGGCAGGTTGCATCTACAGATCCTGGGCATTACATTATATTAACCACTGTTGCTTCTCTTCCTCCTCCAGAAGTAGATTTGAATGGTCCAGAAGTTCCCATAGTACCCAGAAGGATGCAATTAAAAATCTTGTGATCTGGATGTGGCTGCAGACCCAGTTTTGCCTTCTTTTAGGCAGCATGAAAGAGCAGAGCAGGTTTGTAAGTGTATTGGCTTCAGAAGGCTTCCTGGTGAGACTTTTCCAAACTGCATAGGATGTCTTCATTTCTGCTTGATCACATGGTCCACATTTTCAACTAAAACAACAGCCAAGAGTCACACAAACAGAGAAAATATTTAGAGGAAATTAGTTATAACCCTCCCCTCTAAACGGGTTGCTCTAAGATAGAATTTCCTTAATACGCTTTATGAGATATGACAGACAGAAAACTCAGGTATGAAAGCTTTTATTTCCATTGAAAATGCTATGCACATGCTAAAAAAATAATATTTAAGTTAAAGGCACATGCTTCCTGAAATATTTTTGCTAGGTCTAGAAAAAATCTATAGAAATTAGCAAAGTAGGACATTTTAAGAAGGTAATATGTATACTTTATTTACAGATAAATTAGGATCATGATAAGAGAAATAATAAATAAAGGAAATAACAGGAAAGATCCCCTCTTTATTCTTTTAAAGTAACACAGAAGAGCAATTAAGAGAAAAAGCAAGTTTTCAAAACACAGGTATTTTTCTTAAACCTGTGTAGATAATTCGTGGAATGTGTTTATCTCCCTATTTCTCTCTACCTCTGGCTCTATCACTATCTCTGTCTCTGCCACATTCCCACATATTTATATATTAAGATGGTAAATTAAAAATTAAAATATCATAATCCTTGTGATTGTCACAAAGAATGATAATTTACAGTTTAGATTTAAACAAAGACAAAAAAATTACTTTTTACAGTAAAACTGATAAGTGAATTATTTGATATTAAATACGACTTACATTCTAAATCTTTCTAATTCTGCTAAAAGGGTGACTACTGGGTGAAGAATTGGCTAAAGGGCAGAGGTCAAAATGTTGTAATGAACAGGGCTACATCTGGCTGGAACCAGTCAGCAGTGGTGTTCAAGGTTTGGTTTTAGAGACAATTTTGGTCACTATTTCTATCAGCAATCTGGATGCAGGAGTTGAAAACACCATTAGCAATTTTACACCAAACTGGGAGGTGCTGTATAGATGGGATCACTGAGCAATGATTAATGGGATAACATATAACAAGTCTAAGTGCCAGATTCTGCACCTGGGATGGAATAGTGCTGGATACAAGTAGAACTGGGAGAGGAGCAGCTGGAGAGCAACCCTGCTAAAAGGGATCTGGGGATGCTGGCCAAGAGCAGGCTCAGCAGGAGCCAGCAGGGGAAGCCCCATCCTGGGGTGCATCAAACACGGCATCACCAGCCACTCAGAAGATGTGATTATCTTGCTGAATTCAGCATTTGTGCTGCCTCAACTTGAGTGCTGTGTTCAGTTCTGGGCTGCACAATTTAACAAGGAGGTGAAGGTCCTTAAATGCATCCAGAGGAGGGCAACAAAGCTGGTGAAGAGGCTGGTAGGCATCTCCTAGGAGGATTGAGGACTCTGAGTTTGTGTAACTTGGAGGAAATGAGGCTGAGGTATGACCTCATTGCTCTCTACAGCTTCCTGGGAAGGGGAAATGGAGAGGGATGTGCTGAGCTCTTCAGCCTGGGATCCAGTGATAGGATGCACAGGAATGGCTCAAAGCTGCACGAGGGGAGGCTTAGACTGGACTTTAGGAAGCATTTCTTCACAAAGAGGATGGTTAAACGCTGGAAAAGTCTTTCTAGAGAGATGGTTGGTGGCCCAGGAAGGGAATAAAAAATTCATCCAAGGGCCAGTATAGGATAACATATACATAGACAAGCATATACAAAAATATAGAAAAATAACCCCTCTATCCTCAGCAAATGGGCTTAAAATGTATTCCAATATTGCAACCCTAATTTTAAAGTTGCACAAATGTTTGTTTACATAAATAGGACGTTTAGCTTTTTCTAAATATGACTTTAAAGTCTATGGGCTTTTCTTCACCAAGTGATATGATGTGTAAATGAAGGAGGAAGATCTTTAATTTAAAGGAAAGCTACACAAATTCAAGAATGGCTTTTCCCAGAGCAATTGATAGGTGTGGAATCCAAATTTTTCACCTGGTTGCACCTTGTCAACCAATTTTCATCTTATACCATAAAGAGAAATAATAAGCTTTTGAAAGTTTTTTTTTTTCTTTAATCTACATTAGCTCTTCTTTGCGTAACAGTCTTCAGGGAGACAAATAAGGAATTCACACATCACTAATTAAAAAGTTTCCACCAGCAGCAAATGTAAATATATTTCAGATAAAAATCACTTTAAAATGTCACTTGGAAATATTTAAATCAAATATCTCATTTTTATTATCTTTTTTTCCCCTGGCATTTTCATTTATGATCTCCAGAACTGACTGAGATTCCTACCTGGATATTCTGTGAGTGAAACACTTTGTTGTAAAATGAATAGGACTTCCATCAATCACAAGTCAATGCATTACCTTATCTTCACAGAGACTTGCTCTGCAATTCCTCAGCAACCAGGAAAATCATACCCAAGTGTTCTGCTTATGCACTCACACACAGCCCCCTGATCACCAGCTAGACAAAAGCCTTATCTATGGGACAAACCTGAATTTTATCCTTATACTGAAATTATTATGTTAAAGCCATAGCTTGCTGCAGGGTAATTATGAATTCAGGTTGAGAGATGACTGATAATAAACTTATTTGAGACTATGAGGGCTTGTATACAAGTCTGGATCATTGTAGTATTTCAAGAGTGATCATTTATAGAAAATTTTCTCAAGTTATCTATATAATTTCAAAACAGTTGATAGCATAATGTTGACAGCATTATTTTCTACTATATTTTCAGATACTAGTGACATTATAATGCAATGAAGAACAGTAGCATTAGTATCTACCATACCTCTATGTATGTAGTTCAGAGTTTTTGAAAAATACAAATATGTTTATTATATATTTGGTAAACTCTGTTAAACTGTGAGAAAACACCCTCTATTGATCAGCACAAACAAAAGAGTCTTTTATAATTTGATAGGCTCATTAAAGCCACTCTATGTAATTTTTAATTGAATTAATTATTTACTTTCCTGGAACATTTTAATAAAGATCATATATTTCCTTCTTAATAACCTCATACAATTTCAAAATATTTTCCTCATTAAAAATAATATGTTTAATGTGTATACTTCCCACAGCATTAAACGAATCCCTTTAATATAAAATACTTTAATAACAGGAATTCAAATTGATGTTCATTTTGTTGAAGTTGTTTATACAAAGAAGGAAACGTATTTTTACTGTGTGTTGTGTAATTTATGTAATTCAAAGTCATAATTAGTCTCACAATGCAGCCTTATTCATTATTTAAATGATAGTGAAAAATACAGTAGACAAGCTTATTTTTTTTATTTTTTGTTTTATTGCTGTTAAGAATAAATAACACACCAATAAAAATTGTTCCGTTATGTAAACCATTTATAACAGTTTTGTGTTACTATATAATTGAAGTATCAACCCATGCAGATACAAGGTGCAAGTATTGCTCAAATGCAAAACATTTATATAGCATATTCTAACAATATTTTTATTGCTTATCATCTGGGATAATTACAATAACTGAATGATCATGCTTAGTAGATCTTTATTGTATATTACCTGATTTGGGCATTAGAGATCTTATCTGACGGTCACAGATACTACTGTACTATTGTATCCATGAAGCTTGAATATACAAGGAGATGCAACTGTATATGGAGATATTTTCAAGTTAGATTGCCGTGGCATACTTAATAAAATTTCAAAAAAAAAAAAGAAGTATAACTTGTCCAGAAATGTTACTTCTGGACAGGGAGGAGGGGGAGGAAGAGGCCGGTTTTTGTGGGTTTTAATGGTTTGGGTGTTTTTTTGTTTCATTACTTACTCATTTTTATTGGTGACTTATATCTTGAGACCAATGATAGGGGTCTACATTTCATGGAAAGTAGGCCAAAATTAAAAGACTGATGGAAAAATCACCCAACAAACCTATAGAACCATTAAGGTTGGAAAAGTCTTCTAATGATATTGAGTCCAGCCGTCTGCCTACCAGGGGAGGTTTAGATCGGATGTTAGGAAAAATTTCTTCACTGAAGTGGTGGTCAAACATTGGAACATGGCAGCCCAGGGAAGTGGTGGAATCACTGTCCTTGGGAGTGTTCAAAAAATGTGTAGATGTGGTGCTTAGGGATATGCTTTAGTGGTGGCCAACAGTGTAGGCTAGAGGTTGGGCTCAATGATCTTAGAGGTCTTTTCCATTGGAAAAAAAAAAGAAAAAAAACCCCAGTATCTTCATAGAAAATTCAACCTGTTTTGAGGACAAAGTGTCTGTAGAAAAAAATGGAGCTGTACCTCTGGAGAAATCAAATTCTTTAGCATGAATTCAGTTTTATAAAGATGATACACTGCTGTAAAAGCTATTTTGAAAAAAACCATGGTACTGGCTATACAGATCACTCTCTGTTGGCAGTTCATAAACTGGGCATAGAAGAGACAGTGCATAGGTTATTAGGGATTTGGGATGTAAACGGTATTTGGAAGATAAAAGCATGAGCTGCTTTGTCAAATGGAACCAGACTAAATGTGCATACCAATAGAAAAGGAAGCTCTCTGCAATGGCTGTATCAAAATTAATATTCACTGAAAGAGACAGGAGTTGTGGGCTAAAATATTATCTCATTGTGTATGCAAAGACTGTATCAAATTGTATTTGCACAGGCAGGGAGATTGAGAATGCTGTCATCCTTAATTCTGAAATCCTTAACTTTCGAACTTTGACATTCTTTTAACATAATTTTTCAGTACAGTGTATAATGTATAATGCATATATGCAGAAAAGGCAACTCTGGCAGTAACATGTTCTCATTTTATCTGTTGCTAGCTATTTCTTTTCTCAGAAAACTAATCAAACCCAAAAGCATTTCATAATTCGCATCAGAAAGAAATTGACTTTCTTCTATCAGTCTTAATTCTTTCTGTTACTATTAAAATAATTATCTGTGCCAGCTAATTTGAGTTTGACTTGCATTTGTATACTACATTCTTACATTTGATTGTCTGAAAGGAAAGGGAAATCAAGTACATAAAAAGATTCAATCAATCTCTGTCTATTCTACTCTCACAGGTATGGTAAAAGGGGAGGCTTTCAAAAGATCTTTTCCTCTTACAAAGGTGCTCCATAGTATCAGGACCAAACTGCATTAAAATAATAAAATATCCCCTGACTACTAGGAGCAACAATCAGAATTGGCACTCAGTTTGTATTGCACGAGAACATTTTAGCATGCCATCTTATTTCAGCAAGCAGATGGTGTAGCGTTTAGTTCTCAGCTGTTGGGAATGTTGATGGACTCATCATCTTTGGCACAGTTTGTGTTGTACTTTTTAAATAATAACACTTTTCAGTAATTGACAGAAATTGCACAGTTCAACTGTGCACCCAATGCTCAGCACAGAGAGATGCATTATGTGAAGTTAGTGTTTTATTAACTTCAGCTAGTAACTTCAGTTTTCTGATAGTCTGAGAGATTTCATGTTAAAAAGCATTAGTCATTTAATGTATTTGATTTACCTGAACTTTGTCTAACAATAAATGTCTGAGATAACTTGGGTTTTTTTCATATAAAATATGTAGATTGTCCGGGCACCTTGACTAATTTACCTTAAGGAACTCCTCAATATTTATATAAATACCAGTAAAAAAAATATTGCAGCTGCTGAAAAAGTCCTCTTCTGTATCTTTTATGTGACCTTAGAACTTAAAAGTGAGTTTAAAAAGAACTGTTTTGGTTTTAATATCACAATTGTTGAGACATTGAGTCCCAATTTTTCCTTTCTCTGTTAGGTATTTCCTTGACATCTCAGACTTGTACCTTTTATTAAAAAAATCAAACTATCGTAGCCGTCAAAATATTAACTCACTTCCAATTGGAAAGCCTTCTCAATAAAATAGATTCTACTTTACCCAAAATACATAATGCCTGAAAAACATGAATCAATATAAAAGAGTTTCAATCACTTGTGCAGAAAGAGTCATAGCTAAAGTCTGTTTTAAAAATGATTTGCTGATTTTACATGCAAGATTTTTAGCCAAGATAAACCATTGTTTAAACAGTGAAACATAAAATATAAAATTGCACTAAACAAAAAAAGAATAAAGTAAAACTATGTTACTTCCTTATAATGCCTTATAATCCAAGAGTTCAAAAAGAGATGGTGTAGCACACCAAAAATATCCAAATAATTCTAAATGAAGCATCATTTCTGAAAGGAGTAGCTAACAATTTACAGGAAGTGGAACTCTGAAAGTTCTTATTCACCCAGTTCAATGTCTGTTGTTCATATTTTCTCATCACATAGCAATTTATATAGGTAAGTTTTAAAGGTATGTTCACATAACAGTATTATAAATACGTTTTCATTATGCGGCAAATTAATTTGTCTTTACAGAACAGAATGGGCTGAATATTAACCCTTCAATATGCAATGTCTAGACCTGTATTAAGATAAGCTCTGCTCTGAAGCACTTAAATTACTCATATTTCCTAAACTGAGAAATTTATTGTGCAGAAATGACTCTGTTGTTTGGGAAAAAACCCACAGCAAAACAAAATAACCCTGAACAGCTACATGACTTTTTCAGGAGATGATTCACCTATTAATTAACACAGTGAAATTACTCACAGATAAACATAATTTTTCTCAGACACCAGAATGACTTTTTTTTTGAGAAAGGTAATTGGAAGGCTAAAGCTAAATAGACTATAAAAGAGAAGATCTGTGAGCAGAAGCAGAGGAGAAACGATGTTGAGAAAGACAGGCAGAAAGAGGAGAAAGAAGACTTTCAGTAACAAGAAGAAACAAAACTTCACACCAAATTTGAAAATGAGAGAAAAAAATATTCTCTCTGTCTGGGTAGACTACTAGATAAGCCTCCAAGCATGTTCGGAAATCAAGATTTCTTGTTGAATTCCCTTTGCAGTTTAAACTCATATTGATTTCAAGAAAAGTGTATACAGCAGAAGCTGAATTAGAGCTTTAGGATTAGTCAACTAATAATTCAGAAATACAAATTACTAAATAAAATTTAAAATTATTATGGCATGGGTTATGATTTAAACATTTTAACTTAAAATAAATTTCCATGGTAAATTTCTAATTGCCCAAATAATTTCTTATCAATACCACTAAAAAAATTCCAAAATCCGCACCTTGTCCTTTTGAGGATTTCAATGCAAGTCTTCAGAGAATGCACTGGATTCTGAGATAGCAAAACAATGTATTCATGTTTTAAGAGTTACCAATAAAAATATATTACGAGGTAAGATAAAAGAACTGAAACAAATTCACTGTCAGTCTTTCATTGCTTTGTTTATCTTATCAAGATTAACGTATCAATCTCTATAGAAAGCAAAAGGAAACTAATAAATTTTTAGACCTTTTTTATTTTCCCTCATGCTTTTCCAGTTTTAAATTGACATTATTAGTTTTGGAAGGTTTTTGTGGGTTTGTGGGTTTTTTTGTTTTTGTTTGGGTTTTCGTTGTTTTTTGTTTTTTTTTTTTTTACTAAGGGTTCTCCAGTGGGATTCAGAAATCAGCTCAATTTCAGTATGTTCTTACCTTAGAGATTCTGAAAACTATAGAAGTGAGTAGAACTAAAGATGCTTCAAAGTAAATGCTATTAATGCTCAATTTTTCACAGCATTAAATATTTTCAAATATGGAGTTCATTTTATGTGACAATACAAAGAAATTAAGAAGATGCTTTGGTTGGTAATGTAATATGCAGAAGTTCTTCATGGCCACTTTATATGGCCATCCTGTCAATATATATTCAATCTATTCTGTTATAAATAACTGTATGTGTGAAAACATGACCTCATTAAGTTTTCTTGAATACTTTGTTAATTGTGTATATTGCTTACATCAAAGTGCTTCTCTTCAGTATTTGTTGAATGGACAAACATTCCAAAGAATAAATTAATGTATAAATTCCACTTACAGACCACTACAGTTTGCATACCAGGTGGTGTAGCTGAAAAATAGTGCTTTTCCTATTTGTTTTTACATTTTTTTGCCTGAATTAACATACCAGTTTCCCTTCAAGAACTTCTTTCCTAAGAATAATCTCTCATGTATCTTAATGTTGTTTTCTTTTCATGATGAAGCATACAATATGAAGAACAATGAGATGTTACACAGTTGTATCAAAATCATTACATTCCTTAAATTTTTCAAAGCACCTTCCTATTGAGGTATTTGGGACATATTACTTCTTTGTATTAAAGTTGGAATAGCTGGAAATATTAGAATCCAAGTAAGATTGAAGTAGTTTTATGTACATTTGTACTGATTCATAGCCGTGTATTTTATTTATTGGCAAAAAAAAAAAAAAAGTCAGATTAAAATTGATTAACTGTACATTATATTTTGCAATACTTACCACATATTTCTGTTCTTGCATATTATTAAACACTCTTCCTGTGGTCGCATTATAGAGAATATGTCTCAAGATGTTTATATATTTCCTTTGTCACTGAAATTTTATCAAATATATGTTTCCACACTAAAATAAAACTTAAGTCCTGGAGGACTTCAGGTTCCTGTGAGGAGAGAGCAGGGCTAGGTCACGGTCACAGCCCTGCAATTCAGGAGAGAAGTGATCTCCTCCTTGGGAGTATCCCAAGGAATACAACCATGGCGAGAGTAGGGTTCCAGAGAGCTGGAAGATACCTCCTTCCATCTCAAAAACAGGCTACCTCGAGGAGCACGAAGTCAAGGCAAGGTGGCAAGAGGCCCCAGTGAACGCACAATGAGTTCCTGACTAAACTCATAAGCCAGAAGGAAGTTTACTGGAAATAGGGTCGGGTGACCGGGGGTAGGGGCAATAAATGAACACTCGATTGAGTTAAGAAAGCCAAAGCTCACCTGGACCTGAAAATATCAAATGATATTAAGGGCAACAAGAAAGGGGCATGAAGAGGTACCTTACCTGCCAAAAAATATCAGGAGAACATAGGCCTCATGCTGAATGCTATCAGACATTTTCAAATTTAGCCTGAAGCAACCAGTCACTGTTTCAGGTAACAAATGTTATGTGACTCCATCTTAAATTGGCAGGCTTCTTTCTTCTAATGTATAATAATTATTATTGCTTTTAAGGATTACTTTCTAATATGTTATCCAACACTTTCTAGTATACTTTTTCTTTGGTGCAGGAGGCCCCCTTCACAGTGGATTCTCATATAGAAAATAGTTCTTAGCAGGTCTCACAAATGTAGCTATATTATTTGACCTTAAACTATTTTCCTTATTTTCATATGGAATATGAATATTAATTCATTTCTAAAACTGTATTTTCACTGAAAAGCAAGAAACACATTATTATGTATACTGACTGTATTGTATTCCTGTATTTTACTCAGTATGGATATTGAAAGTGTCTCAGTGAGTTTAGAGCCAGTACCTTGATGTGATACAATATAGGAAATCAACAGGTATGTAACATTTTGCAGATGGAAATTGTGTTTACCAAAGGATGATTAAAGAAGTCTATGTTTTCGGAAAGATTCTTTCTTACACACCTTATTCTAGCTAATGGTTGTTTTTTTTTTTTTTTTGTTGGCCTTCCATAAAAATAGTGCTTGAGCCTTCACAGACCAGGATGAGGTTATCTTTCAATTTTTATTTTTTGTAAGGCTGTCATTCCACAGGTCAAATGACATATCACCACTGTGCAGATGGAAACTCTCTTGTTATTAATAAAAGGAACTCATCAGCTTACTTACCCAGGAACTTACAGAATTAATTAATGAATATGTAACTCTTCCCTATGACCCCTTAGTCCCCTATAAAGTCACAGCTTTCACAATAAAGTGCCGGCAATTACTTTTTAAAAATGTATTAGCAAATATACTGAATAACTCTGAACTAAACCAAAGTTTTGAGTGATCCTATCTACAGTAAAGACAACGATATTTCATGGGGGACCTGTGAGATTGGTTGTTCTCTACTGTCACTGGTGATACAATTATATACAGATGCATTCACTTCCTCATTAGACAACACAGCTTTAGTCACGCAGCTGCATAACAGGCTTGGGCTACATCTAGATTATGTATCTCTATATTTTATATTTTTAAATCTAGATTCTTTTGACAAAGTCATATTTAGCACAAAACAGAATGGTTTCATTTGGGACCACACTTTCCAAATTTAAAAGCATGATTCTGTCATCTTTGCATCTGTAGGCATATGTACAAAGGCAGTATATACACAATGGTACTTGGAAGAAGAATATCCGAGTATATTTAAAAATTTCTATGCAGAAGTGAATAGAATAAATGCTACAATTTTGTCATTCAGAGCACATTATATTGACTATATACTGAAGAATAGAATTGAATTTTCTTAAATCCAATATAGCTTGTAAATTTCTCTTCAGAAAAATATATGTGTGTATGTCACAGAAAATGCATTGAAAAAACCCAGAAACTATGTATAAGGAGGTTAGAATTATTCTTATATATGTATGTATACATATACACACTTACACAATTTGCATTTAGTTCAAGAGAGAATTTGAAAGCAAAGCATCAGAAACAAGCAGATAGTTTATATTCTCAGAAAATATGACTTCTTCAGCTGGAAACAGATTCCTCAGTGTTTCTCACAACATTGTGGATGCTATACTCCTGCCACAAAATTTTCCACTGACACCTAAAGTATCCTAAGAAAAGTCTCTAATTTTCAAAGATTGCTTAATAAAAAACAATGCCAATGAACAAAATATTCCCCACTAGGAGAATATCAATAATTTATTACAAATTACATAATATTTCATATTAATGTATGAAAAATATAGCAAAATATATATGTTCAATGCTGCATATGATAACTTCATTTAAAACAGGAGCTGTGTAAGGTCATTTTAGTGTTGCAGCTGTGATTAACAGAACAACAGACATGTGTAAACATGCATTATTGTGATAAATGCAGGCTAAGATATTTTACCCATTCTTACAACAACGTTCCAATCAGCAACAAAATTCTTATTGATCTTACCTGCAACTTGATCAAGAACTCGATAAAAACCCAGCCATCTGGTTGGCTTTTCTTACCTCCATTTGATTTCAATAATATACTGGCACACAACCAAGCACCTGAAGAACATATATATACACACACATATATAGGTCATTTGCGCTGACTAGATTAAATAGTAGAATTTAATTAAGATCATCAGATAAAATATTATTTATGATACGGGAAGCTGTGCTAAAAATCAGTCAAGACAAGGGCTCTGTTTTTTAAAGTTCTGTGTAAATACAAAACAGGTGATTTTTTTGGGGGCATGAAAAGCTTAAACATAAAAAATTGTGCACAATTATAACTGTGCTGAAAGAGACTGTTTCCAATCTTTTAATAGGCAAAATATATGCACATGACCATTTCCTCATCTATGGTGCATTGAGCCTCCCTGGCTGCCAGGCACCCACACAGCTGCTCTCTCACTCCCCTTTCTCAAACAAGAGAAGCTCAGGTAAAGACAGTGAGATAATTTATCCATTACCATCACAGGTAGAACAGGATTATCTTGACGAAAATTTATTTAATTGAATAGTAAGAAAAAAAAGGAAAGAAAAATTAAAATTATGCCTTCCCCTCATAGTCAGATTTTATTCCATTCCTTCATTCCTAACTCTTCTATCTCTCCCCCACCTCAAGCTACACTGAGAGAGATGGGGAATGGGGGTGGTTATAATCAGTTAAAATTAGCTCCTCTCTGCCATTCACTCTTTCTCACACTTCCCTTGCAGCAGCACAGGCCCTTCACTGACCACAGCTCCTTCAGGAAATATCCAGCAGCTTTTCACTGAGATCCTCCAGAGACTGCAGTGTGGATATCTGCTCTGGCATGGTTCTCTCCAAGGACTGCAGAGATACACCAGCTTCACCAGAGTATCTCCATCAGCTGCAGTGAAACTTCTGCTCATGCATCTGTAGCACCTCTTCCCACTCCTTCTCTAACAGTGGTGTCTACAGGGTGGTTTCCATCACTCCTCTCCATCTCTACAGCATCTTTTGCTACTTCTTACCCATGTTTAACAGAAAACATTTACATCTCATTGGAAATAGTGGAAAAAGAAATAAAATAATGCACACGCATGAGATGTAAGGGTATGCAGAAGCTCTTCTGTCCCTGAGAAGTTTATACTTCAAGCTTATGTTTTACCAAAAATAATGCATTTAGAAATCAAACTGTTCATGGAATAGAAACGATGTCCAACTATCCATATAGACACAGAGAGCATTACTTGAACATGAGTCTGATAAGCCCAGAAAATAGTGGGTTCCAATCATGAGTGATTTATTTGCATTAGAGGAGCATATTGTACATGGACAAGTTGCAGAACAGAACAGAGACACAAAATTATTGTTGTGTGTCTTAGCACTTTTAAAATAGAAATATGAATATAATATGATCTGAACTGGTACTAGTCTGTTATTAAAATACAAAATTATTTGAAATATACTGTGCTAAAGGTAATATATTTAGCTGACAAAAGAAGTATTCAGTAAGTGTTCTTAATAAAATATTTCACATATTTCAAAACTGGATCTATTTAATTTGTAAAAGAGTATGTTCTTAATGGTGTCTAATTCGTTATGCTAAATCTATCTCATATTTCTTTTGTCAAATAATGAAGGACACGTTTTCTGCATTTTATCAGTTCATCTCAAAATGGAGATGGGTGAGTGAATTCTTTGAAAAAAAGCACATTCTCATTTTTAAATAGCATATATGTTATTTAAACATGGGTCTGTATATATATGTATATTTTTATTTCTCTGCTAAAGAGACAAGTAATCCTTACATAAATTTTCATAATAAATAATCATAATAAATAATGAGTTCATTTTAGAATTTAAGACAAACACAAAGGAAGCTTTAGGTACTGTTACTGATGTCACTCAAAGAACCACTACCTCAACATCTGTCTAGCCCTTCATCCACAGAGGTACAGTTTCTGCTTCTGAAATCCATTTTAGTTATTTTAACATGGTTTTAAATCTGTGTTCTATGAATGGTATCCTAACTAGTATGTTCTCAGCTAACTTCTCTAAGTCCAAACAGCAATCTAATATTTCAAAACTGAGAATACTGTCAACTGACTCTGCGTCTTTCTTTATATGCATATAGATTTTTTATAATTATCCACTTTTTAAAGTACAATTTATAAAAAAACCATTAAATATATGCATATATATCATTAAAGTAGACTCATATCAAAAATATACTTAATAAAAAATTGCATTTCATGAAAGCCTGTGTGTTATAATTTTGCCTACAATACTTCAAAAATATTATACAGAATATTATTAAGAAACATCTCAATACCACAGGACTAGATCGTCTGTCAACTTCTCTCACCGTTTTACGGGATCATATGATAATGCAGAGGGGAAGGATCCTCTAGAGATTTCTGCTCCACAACCCAGCCTTGTGCACAAAATTGGGTCAGTACTAAATAAGGGCCAGAATCCTCAGGTCTTTTATAGTTGGGCCTTGAATACCTCTATGGATGGGGACTTCACAAACCTCTCTGGCTTAATTACCTTCACCATTGTGCTGGTTTCAGCTGGGGTAGAGTTCAGGACTCCAACCAATCTGACCTTGGACACTCCAGGAACGGGGCACCCACAGTTTCTCTAGGAAACCTGTTCCAGTGCCTTACGACCCTCACAGTGAAGAGTTTCTCCTTCAAATCTAATCTAAATCTCCCCACTTTTAGTTTAAAATTGTTCACCCTTGTCCTATTGCTATCTGCCTGTGTGTAGAGTCACTATCCCTCTTCCTTATAAACTTCCTTTTAGTACTGAAAGGTTGAAAGGATGTGCCTCTGGAACGTTCTCTTCTCCAGGCTGAAAACCCCAACTCTCAGCCTGTTTTCATGGGAGAGGTGCTTGAGCCCTCTGATCATCTTTGTGGCCTTCCTCTAGACTGGCTCTAATAGGTCCCACCTCTTTCTTTTATTGGCGACCCCAGAGCTGGACACAGTATTCCAGGAGTGATCTCACCAGAGTGGAGCAGAGGGGCAGAATCCCCTCTCTTGCCCAGGTGGCCTCGCTGCTTTGGATTCAGCCCAGGACACTGTTGGCTTTCTGGGCTTTAAGTGCACATTGCCAGCTCATGTCTGGCTTTTTGTCCACCAGAACCCCTAAGTCCTTCTGTTAGGACTTCTCTCAATGACTTCTTCTCCCAGTCTTTACTCATGCCTGGGACTGCCCTAACCCAAGTTAGGGTTGTTGAACTTCATGAGGTTCTCATGCCAAAATCAAGTCCCCACTACTCCAGCTCTCTGGAAAAGCTGAACTGATAAGCCAAACTGCTTTGAAACAAGTGAAAGACACTGGCTGGTGAAAGCAGATGCAGGCATTAATGCAGTCCAGGTCTGTTTGTGGAAAATATTTTAATATTAGGTTATGTGATTGTCACGAATGGATTTTGANTATTGACAATCCATCTACATCTTCAATACTGTCTGGAACTGGGGCAGGGATATGATGAAACTCCTGCTCTTGCATCCACTTTCCCAGATACTAAGTTCCTATTTTGTAAGTTGTTGGAACAGAACAAAGCCTTTCATGTGTGCAAAGACAAAGAAAGTGCTAAATGAGTAAAACCAGAAGAAATTATGGAGATGTGTGATCACTTAAATCTTTCAGAACAAGGGAAGAAAACAGGTGGGGGAAAATTGTTTCTTCACAGCTCCCCTGGAAGTTACAAGTGAGTGTCTTTTGGGGTTTTCTTGGGGGTTTCTTTTGTCTGTTTGGGTTTTTTATGGGTTTTTTTGGTCAGGGGGGAAATTCGGTTGGTTGGGTGGTTGGTTGGGGTTTTTTAGGGTACAAATTATTTATTTCTATTTTTCCTATGATCAGTTATTCATATGACATCCATAAGGTTTTTCTTACATGTTCACTGGAACTACTCAGATTACCCAATTCAAGCTTGTAAATATATCAAGAGGTAAGACAGAACATTTTCCTAGCATTAAGATGGAGTGTATCTCATTTAAAAGTGCTTAGAGGTTGAAAGTGATTGTATTCTTAGATTTTTTTTTTCCCAGTTTTATGAAACATAATTTAGATCCTAAGGTGCATTACAGTTTTCATACTCACATATTCTTCTGGCTTGACATGTCAAGTGCTGACAGTATGACATTTTGGGTATTCATCTATCTTACTTTAGTGATCTGCAATGTGTGTGGAAATCATAAATCTCTGCTTTGCTCATTTACAAACTTTTTCAGGCAGTGTTGCTCAGGCCAATCTTATTTAATTATTATTCTGAGTTTTATCACAAACCCCATATCTTGAATCACATCTAATGAAACAAAAATGCCATATTTCTTCTGTACGTTTGGTGCAATGCATACCGAATAGTAATTATGAGAATTATAGGTATAATTCAACTAGTAAATATTGCTGTAATTATAATTGGGTTGTATAATTTGAATAATACAGATATTCCACTCTATCAAATATATTTTTTGTTTGGTTTTATTCAGAAAAAAAACAGATAGTCAGGAGGTAGGAGGGGGTGAAGGATGAAAATCATAGGCTTTCCATATGGTCTGAAGTAAAATTGGTGAAATATTATTATGTTTTATTGATATAAAATAAATTAAATTACATGATAGACAGGAAAAAAATACTAAACAAAAAGGTCAAAATAAAGAAAATATTTTCATTGCTGCCTAATTGAAGTGTTTGAATTCATTAGAGCCAAAATTAACTTCAGTGTTTATGTATTCTTCTTTCTTTGGTTTCTATCTTAAGATAAATACTTTTGAAATCACAGAAATGTAGAATATGAAAAAACAAATTGCATTCCGTTCTAATCATATACTGTTAGAGTTTCCCCAGTTATGCTGGGGAAAGAGAACCAGCCTAACAATGCCAAGATGGTAGGCTGTGCAAACCTTTGTTCCCACAATGACTCCAGCCATGCTTTAATTCTCATAGGTATAGAAGGAGACTTTTGTCAGCATAGTTCCCTGGTTTCTCAGACTCAGTAGCTTGTATTTATTACTGTTTTCCCTCTATTTTTAGCCAGAAGAGACTGTTCTTCTTCCTTTCATGAATCCTTATGAGGTAAATAGAGGGTTGGAGAGTGAACCATCTCAAGCATTACAATGGACATCCATGCTGCATTTGCACTCGTCCTCTCCTTGGTTTCTTTGCTAGCCCTAAGGCAACTCTGTTATGAGAGATATTAGCCAAGATAATGCTATAACTCTTGGATCTAGAAATGACTCCTTGACATGAAGGACTTGAATTTTACTAATTTCTCTCTTATTTAAGGACTGCTACTCCAGGCACTTTATTTTTGGTGGGTATTGGTAGTCCTTGTTCATTGGTATCAATGCTGTAAGGAATATGGTTCTCTCAAATTACTAGCAAGATGGTTGCAAGTGCTCAGATCGTTCCAGATAATTCAGTCAGTACACTTTTGTGTTGAATTATGCTACCGATCAACAAAAAAAACTCAGTTTGTCAGAATGAAACTGTGTGACTTCAACAGTTTTTATATACATTCATCCTTATAAAGAGACGTGTGTGTGTGTGGTGTGCATGTGTGTGTGTGTGTGTGTGTCTGCGTCATTGCTTGCCTAGAAAATCGAATATTTCATAGAATTATAGAATATCCTGAGCTGAAAAGGACCCAAAAATATCATCAAATCCCAAATCCTGGCCTTGCACAGGACAGATCCAAAAATCATACCTTGTTCCTAAGAGCATTTTCCAAATGCTTCTTGAACTCTGTCAGGTTTGGTGCTGTGACCACTTCCCTGAGGAGCTGTTCCAGTGCCCAACCACCTCTGGGTGAACAAGTTTTTCCTAATAACCAACCTAAACCTCCCCTGACACAATTCAGGCCATTCCCTCAGGTCGTGTCCTTGGTCACCAGAGAGAAGAGATCAGTGCCTGCCCCTCCTCTTCCCCTCATGAGGAAGCTGTAACTGCAGTGAGGTCTCCCCTCAGTCTCCTCTTCTCCAGGCTGAAAAAAGCAAGTGACCTTGTTTTGACTCTTCATCTAAATGAGAATGCAAACACCAACCTATTATCTTAAGTAAACAGTACTACTTTTAGGCTAAAAACCAGTACAACAATTTGGTCTCAACCACTGTATTTGGTCTGCTAGAATGAATGTGACCTCTTCTGTTGTTACATTAATAAGGTTCTTTTCTCTGGAGTAATCCTTTGGGATGTACCACTGTTATCTCTTGTCTTTTGGCATTCTTTCTGTGTCAAAGAGCAATTGTTATGTGAGGTCTTTTTTTAACCTTTTTTTTTCCCTGTGAGAATGAACTATTCAGTTCTGTTTGTTCATCAAGGAAAGAATTGTAACATAGGAAATGGACCAGCTGCAAGGTCAATATCTGAATTAATATGGAACATAAGATGTTTCAAGGAAGGTAAAATCACAATTTGTATAGACAATGCCAATGCTTTACAATTTGAAAGAAAAAGAAGAAAAGCAAAAATGAAAAAAAGGAGGAACAAATCCAAGAAAGGGAATGGGAACGGCATTTCATTGTTATTGTGTAAATGTGCTGCTTCAGCAGTGACAAATTCTAGCGTGGGGACCTGAGATCAGTCCTGCAAGTCTCTCATGCCAAAAGAGCAAAGTGGAGGAGCAGGCCAAAATCAACACAAGCTTGAAAACCTTTCTGACATCAGTTTAAGAAGCTTTGCCAAGGAATCTATTGCATCACTGGCAATATTGTCAAATGGTCTGACTTCAGTCAGAACTGATCTGCGTAATAAAGAATTGTTTCCTGACAGACTAATGACACCTCCCTAAATTAAGAAGACAGTTTATTGCCAAATTTCACTTATAGATACCTATGTATTAATTTTAAAATTAAAATGAAATTTCAGCAAAATGTGTAGGAACAATGGGCATATTCAATACTGTTGTGCATCTACCCATTTTGTCTATCGATCCCCCTTGTGATAGACTGTAGACAAATCAAACTGTATTTATAAGACATAATGATGTTTCAAAGGCAATTGAGTCCCTATAATATTATTGAAAATTTGTGGCATCTTGGAGGAGTCTCAGATTTGTGCCTTCACTGAGGAAGAAACCAGAGGAAATGCAATTTATGCGTATTTTTTCCTGGCTGTGTCAAAAGGACAGCTCCTTTTCCCGGCCAGACAAATGCACATAACTCTCGCCAAATTGTATCATCTGTTGTCTTTTCTTTGGTGGAGGGAATTTCTGGCGACAGCAGAGAGCAGGAGGGACGATTAGTGCTACCCTTGCTATGAGGAAAGGGTGACAGGTAGCAAACCAGGGAAAACTGGAAGTCATCTGCTTCTCCTTGCTGTGCTGTTAATGAAACAAATTACTTTCCTGAAATCTTAGGAACACAGAAACATTTTAGAAATATTGATAGAATTCATGTCTGTTTGCATTAATCTCATTTTCATGTTAGAACAATACAAATTCATTTTCTGTGCTCTTTAAAAGTACTAACATTTATTATTCAAAATTCCCTTTTACAATTATCATACATATTATTGAATCTCTATTAGGCGGTATTTTGAAGTTAAAATTAGACTGTAGTCCTATGTGCCCTTCCTGTAGGCTTGGGGTTCATAAAGAGAGGTAGGAGTACATGGAAGGAGAGAAACTGTCCTGTCTGTTGTACCATTGCCTATCTTGCATGAAACAGGAATTTTTAAACTGATGAAAAAATAAATTCCCCCCAAAAGAAAATCAAACAAAAAATCTCCATATCCCCCATTGTCCACTGTGTTGAAATCTGTTACCTAGAAAACTCTGCTGCAGCACATGAACCTTGAACTCAAAGAAAATCAAACAAAAAATCTCCATATCCCCCATTGTCCACTGTGTTGAAATCTGTTACCTAGAAAACTCTGCTGCAGCACATGAACCTTGAACTCAAAGAAAATCAAACAAAAAATCTCCATATCCCCCATTGTCCACTGTGTTGAAATCTGTTACCTAGAAAACTCTGCTGCAGCACATGAACCTTGAACTCAAAGAAAGAATTTAATAATTTATATCAGATCATTTTGCTTACCTTCAGTTCTTTTTCCAATGAATAAAAGACTTCTCTGTCAGTCTGGACCATTCATAGCTAGTGAAAGATCTTCCTGATCCCTACATCCGGGCTGTTTTATGCAGATGGAAAGACCTTTGTTTAGCTTCTAGTAAAAAATGACTGTCAAAACTAATACATATATTATTGTGATATGTTATAATTTGAACACCATGAACATTTTATTAAAATCAGTAAAAATGTAGCCTGTAGCTATTTAAGATTTCTAGATCAAATATGGATTGCACACATTCATATAGTGTTGCTGATTTATATCAGGTAAGTGTCAAAATCACTCCCACTCCAGCTAATTAACCTTTTGTGAATTTCTTGTAAACTGTTTTCCTGAAATTGCAATGGTGACAAATGGCTGATGTTCTTTTCACTCTATTTCCTCAAGAAATTGAAATGAACTTTTGTTTTGCAGTGAAAATCTCATTTTCCTTCCTAGATCCTTGTTACCCTGCACATGTTCGGTTCTCAAGAGAATGTTTTGATACAGAAATGTAATATTTCATATGGAAAAAAAAAGCACCACGTTTTCAGGCTTAAAAGAAGCCTGAGCTTAGTTGTGGAGGGAATTCTTTTCAGTATTATTGCTTCATAAAATATATTGATTTCAGTGCTCCAATCTGTTCCAAAGAGAATACTTCATGGGATCTTGTTCAGCTCCTGTCCTCCCTAATGCCACTGGCAGAATGTGTTACATTTGCTAGCAGTACTCACTGAGGGAAAGAAAGAAAAAAGAAGTACACATCTATTAACAATTAGTACAATTGCAGTTCACTCACTAACAAAGGAGAAACAATGAATGGGGAACGGAGAACCAGCAAACACAAAGGGATTTATAAATAGAATAGAAACAGACATAAGAGAATAGAAACAGACATAACATAACATAACCAAAATCAAAGCTAAGACTGATGGGGAAAGCTCCCTCAAAATATCAAGATCATACCTGCTGGAAGAAATATATGTTGAGGGATCAAATTAGGATATAGTAAAGCAGGACTCATGCTAGCAATACAAGAGTAAAATATACCATTATCTCAAATTAAACTGCTTCATGGTATTTTTTGTTTCTTTGTTTCTTTTTTTCTTTTTTTATCCTCAGTGTCTAAATAGAGAAGCCTAAATCAAAGTTTCTCCTTTGTGTTTATGCTCAACAGACACCTACCAGGCATTAATCTGACCTGTTTTAGACATCTGTGTCAGGGTAGGATGAATGAAGGTTTCAGAGTACTTTATTTTCTTGATGTTTCAGGAAAATATCCTAGCAGAAGCAGCTCAGATACAAGTATGCATATTCAGAGAGATGAATTTCCTACCCCAAGCAACCTGCAGCCTTCCTGTTCTGCTGTTCCTCACTTCCATATGACTGTAACCAGCAACCAGACTCTGGTTAAGGTGATCTTAATACACAGGAATACAAAGATGCTTTAAAGAACTAATTCAGTACAGTACATCTCACTGCTTCACAACTCTGAGGACAGGTATTTGACATTACCACTACTGGCAGTTTTCTTTTTCTCTCACATACTTATACATTTTGAAATTACACCTTTGGTCACTCAGAGTACTTCTAAGGTGATAAACAGGGGAAATTTCTGGTTATTTAGGTAATGTCTATAGCACTGCAGCAAACTTGCAACTAAATAAACTTTCCATGACTGTCAGGGCTTTTTTCCAATGGTTAGGTAGCGAAGGGGAGGAAGATTTTGTTCTTTTTTTCCCTTTTCATCTCACTATTAATATAGTGAAACAAGGACTGTTAGAGACAGATGAACTGAACAGATCTGTGGGCTCACTGCCTACAAGAAACACTAAACTTCTTTTCTGTTTAAACTCAATGGGAGTGAACTTTAGATAACAATTTTTCAAGTGTTCAAAATATCTCACTTTAAACTCAGTCAAATCTGCAAACACTTCATAGATTTCATACAGAAAATGAAATTATGTTTTCAGAGAATCTTCCTTTCTGATTCAGTCTGATTATATCAGCACTACTGCTGTCCTAAAAATCTACCTTTAGAAATTTCACAGTGAAGAGATGTATTTTTCCTAGCAGTGTTTTGAAACTCTATTTCATTATGTCTATCCAGAGCTCCAAACTCAGTGCTCTTTGTGGGCTGCATCAGAATGGAGAAATCTGGAAGGTGTTAGGAACCAAGACTTACTTAATATCAAGTTTATAGTGTCTTCCCTGGAAAAGATTTTAGTCATGAGGGAAGAATTGCATAAGCACAAGATGACAACAAGCTCATACATCCAGTAAGAACAACTCATTTAACCAATGATAACTGCTGAAGGAAAAATGGTCAAATATACATCTCATTAAAAAAAAACTTGATTAGTACTGGACCCAGAATTTAATGAAGATAATGAACCTCTTAATTGCAAAGGCATTTAGTACTGAAAAAGTATATAAAAATGTACTTGAAAATGAGGTTTAAGGTGACTATAAATAGCTTTTGCCTTCTGCCCAATATCCTTTTCGCAATAAACAATATTTATTTGGCAAAAATTTATTTAGTCATCACCTAAAAGTGCAACTAATGCTATTATCACATTGTATAACAAACATCCACTGTACTTTCAAATAATTTAAATAATGTAGGTTATCTGCACAAGAGATAAAAAGGAAAGTACACATCTTTCTATGCAGAGCCTGTCTCAACGTGGGAGCAGGAAAGTGAAGTTCATTCCAGCACTGATTGCTATGAGCACCATGGGTACACTTTGAAAGAAAAGGAAGAATAGTATTGACTATGGAGCTAATCAACAATCTGTCCTGCTCACAACACATCAAAATTACATCCTTTGAGGTACCACTTCATTTTTTTTTTTATGAATTTTTGCTCTGAAAAGTAACTGATTGTACAAAAGAAAACAAAAGGGAAATAAAAAGAAAGATAGACTTCTGCATCTAGAAAGACAAAAGCAAAAGGAGTCATACTGACAAGGACTGCAAACCATACATTCTTCCATCTGTAAAAATGATACAATTCCTTTTTTTCCTGTATTTTTTTCCTATAACTGTACCAAAAGGAAGGGATTTTCTGATCCTTTATACATTCTGACAGTGATGAGACTGTTGAAACTATAAACATGTTTGTAGTCCATAGGGAAGCTTAATAAGTTGTCTGATAGAAAAGCATTTAAACAAACCCATGTTTTATTCTAAACATGCAATATATATAAGTAGCATAAAAAGACTCCAAATACTTCTGTTTCCAAAACAACTGTATTCTTTGATGCAATAGAAAAATTTACCTATTTCAATTAACAGTTTTGTTTGGTTTTTGTTTAGCTGTGTCACTTTATATTATGTTAGGAAATCTAATTTTTAAAAAGTTAACCATCTGTGGAAATGTTTAATGAAATCCAGTGTTTCATCATGCCCACAGATTGCTTAGCTTCATATCATATGCATATATTTTGAAAATACATTTTCTCCCTGAGAGCTTATGATTAAATATGAAACAAGGAATAAATTGTAATGACAGGCAGATAGATGGTATAGCTCACTAGGAAACGCTCCTACATGAATCTCTCACGGGCAATTATGTACTTTTCTTAAGACTTTGCACTTCTTTAGTGTTTCAGTACATGAAATCTGTAGTTAAGAAGAAAGCTGATCAGCCTCTGCTTGATCTTATAAGAAAATAGAAAAGCTTGAGAGAACTTTGCAGGAAAAATATATGTTCTGTTTGTTGTCCATTAGAGAAGTAGTAACAAAGTATTGTAAATATGCTGTTTGATGAATCTCTTATTACCTGACAAGGTATTGCATTTTGAAAACATCAGTCTAAACTTTCAGCATGCAATTGCCTCACAGACTTACCAACATGTCCTATAATGGCATGAAACAAAGACAGAAAAGTGACAGATAATTCAAAAATTTATCTGGGTGACCACATAACTTACACTGCCATATCAAAGAAATTACCACACTAATATCTACATTCTGTTCTCTAGATTTCCTGTGGGTGTCATATATATTGCGTGGAGGACTTTATTGAAATGAATGTTAAATAACCATATTATCCACAAGTAATTCTGCTTAGTCAAACTCCTGATGTCAGCCCAAAAGACTACCCATAAAACTCTTGACCTCAATCACTTACTGTGTGCCTTTAAGTGATGCAGATTTTTGTAGGAAAACAAAATATTAATATTTCAGGAAATTTTTAAGAAATATATCAGTATTTTGGTTTTACTTTTCAGATCTTAAAAGCAATGTTTCAAAACTGTGGTTTACAGATGGGACAGGAAAAAATATAGCCTTTTAGTAAAAAAGAAATAAAATCATATAAATGTAACATTCCAATTCATTATGGCATCTTGATATGAGGGTCGAACATTTAAAATTTTTCAAATGTGTATTATTATTAGCAGGGACAATTTGATATTCATCATTCACATGAAACTCTTCTACCCACTATTACATTTGCAAAGGAATCAAAAGAGAAATCATAAGAAAAATTTTGCAAATGGGATTGCAAAGTCACTCTAATTGGAATTCAACCTGGATATTTATGTCAAAGATGGATTTACTGTGAATCCAATCTCTATCACTCAGATCTTCTGAAGAACAGAGTTTCCCAGGTGTTTGATTGGATTTTACTCTATCCATGCCCTGTGGGCAATGAATCACAGACTTTAAGCTGACCTCAAATAACAGCTTAGAATACATTTACACTAAGCAACTGTATTGTGCACTTAAAATTCTGCCACATCACTGATACTGCTTTGGTTGGCTTTATCCCAAAGGGAATTTTATGTACAAAATCAAAGTTTTGAATTGGGTGAAGATAAGACCAATCGTCTTGAAAGTGCCAAGACATTTGTCTGCAGAAGTCTATATTTTCCAAATTAAAAAGCAAAAACCAAAACTGTAAACTTTAATATATATAAAGAATAAAGTTCTCTCTCTGAAATGAATATGAAAATAAATACTGAAGGTAGTAAATCCTAAAGAAATGGTGAAAGCCTATTAGAGAAGGGGGGGGTTTGTACTGTTTTTTAAATAGTGAAAGTATACTTTATAGTTCTAACACTGAAAACTAGATGGTATAAGGGAAGCTGTATACCAATACACTTAAACACTTTTCTTTTGTCTAGATTTTTGTGGGGCTGGAATCCAAGAGCAAAGAGAATGAAACACATAGTTTAAAGTAGTTCCAGCTCTAACTAGTATTCCAGAAAACAAAAAAACCCTCACATGTCAAATGTATTGGAGACTTGGGTTTAAGTATTCTCAGAATTGATTAATTGGTACTAATATTACAATTACGGTGATCCATGTTGTCTCCCACTTCCTCAGAAGTTTGGATTTGGACAACAAGTACATGCAGGCAACTAATGCCATCACAATATTAATGTGGAAATTCATCCTTTTGCTGCATACTATCTCCTCTTACAAATGTGCTGTTCATTCACCCTGATGAATTTAGAAACAGAATTGACAAATGCTTTTAAAACAGTCACCAAAATTTTAAAAAATCAGTAAAACATGAGAGAAAAATCTAACAAAATATGTAGAACAACCCCAGTTCAGACTAGATGAGAAATTCTGTAAAAGATAACCGAGCCATGTAAACGTTTCAGAGAGCACACCTGTACTTAAAATGTCATTATAAAGAAGATTTTGATAGTGTGTTAACCTTCTCAGTGAGGTATAAATAACTTGGCTTAGAGAGGAACAACAATTTTGCTTGACTATATACAACCTTACAGTTCATTTATATTCATCTCAAAATTATCTATCTCCACAATTACAGTGATCAGAATAGAGCAGCTTCTGCAGGTCAGATCCTGTCTTGCAAACAGCTGGATAGCAACAACTGCTCTCTGCAGAAATACCTCATTAGTTGTAAACATGTAAGAACCCTGTTCAGAAACAGACCATACTTATTGAGATGTAAATCCAAGAACAGTGGTGATAGACAAGATCAGACCCTGCAGAAATGATTGTTGCTGAACTTGTATGATATGTAGGAACTGTAATTTATATTGCTTTATTTAGTTTCATTGTGTTAATGCAGGAATCCATGATGTTGCTAATGGATATCACTTAAAAATTCGTCCAAGTTTATAGATATTCAAATATATGAAACTCAATTAAAAAAAAAAGTCTCAGAAGCAAAGCAACATATCAGTTGAGAGGACCAATTTTCCAAGTATTAATATTGGGATCTAATCCCAGTTCATTGAAGATTTATAAGCTGAGACAACCTCTAGGTTTAAAATACTTAAAAATCTGGGTAAGCAAGATGTGTCCTTTATTAAAACAGCAACAAAACCAACGCTTAGAGTTCTGGCCTCAGCATGTAAAGAGAACCATCACAGAAAAGTTATGGGGATTTTTTTTTTATAAATTGTAAAATGCTAAATGAACTACATGTTTTGGTAACATGATCTGAAATGAACAGAGAAGCAAAAACTTCACAAAAATAATGGATGGGTTAACTATTACTCTGAATTCTTTCCTTCAAAGAAAGCCATATCTTGTTTTCCATGTATTCTCTTAGTCCACCAATTTAGGAAAATGTCAGGAGTTTAAATTCTGTATTGCATTTTCACTATCTTTATGACCTTCCCTATTTATGGATTTGGAGAAGAAGTACAAGATAACAACTCGGTAACAGTAATATTTAAATTGTCAGAAGAATAGATTAGGCTCTTAGTATTTTCTGTTCTCATTACAGGCATTGTCATACAAATGTAGAATTCAAATTTAAATGGCTCATATATTTTAGCAATCACAATTGTAAAATGTTCTTTTGTGACCTTCTCAATGTTTGATTTCTGATTTATTAGCATCTTCTGTAGTTCTCTGCCCAGAGCTCTCATAATGCATAAGAGGAATGTCAGAATGCTCAGCCTATGTACATTTAGCACTTTTTAAAAGAGCTTGTAGCAGAGGGCATCTTCTAAGTGGACAACATTAAACAAATAAGTTAATAAAATAAATATTATATCAGAAATGGCCACTTATATGCAATTTTGTATACAAATTAGCAATTAGAAATCAACTCCAAGAAGTAAAATAGCCTGATAAAACCGTTTGACTTTTTTTTCCTTTTTAAACTGTTTTAGTGTTTATCTAAAACTCATTTTTAAATAATGATAAGTTATTGGATTTCCTCATTACTCATTAATGCATACTGTAGCCTAGTTATTGAAATCTACTGATGACTTCAAGAAACATATTTCTCTTTCTGTGTCAAACTACAAAGAATTTGCAAGTGAAATTAAACAAGGATTCATAGTGATTGCTGCCTCATCATTATTATCTTGAAAGTAAATAACAAATGCATACTTAGGCACCGAGAGTAATTTTGGGGGGAAATAAAAGTTGCATTTGATTCTTTGAGTATTTCAAGTCACAATTTTAATACATTTAGATTACATTAATTTTCACAACACAGCTTCATGCAAGTAATATGGAAATAAAATATCTTATCATCCATTTTTTAACAAAATAATGCAGAGAAAATTCTTCAAATTAGTCAAAGTTATTGATGAACCTATCTATTTTGGAGGAGAAAATGGATGAGCTTAAAATATCACAGCAGTCACAGATTTTAAAATCTCAAAAGCTGGATAATGAAAGTATTTATGCCTTTTCTGGGAGAGGATGACATCATCTCTTACGACAGCTCTTTTGATGGATATTTGTTTTCTGTGCTTGGCTGTGTTCTGTCTGTATGTTAGATTTATAAAATGGTTAGAATTTTATTGAGTTTCTTATGATAGATAGTATCCAGTCAAATGGCTATCACTGTTTTCCTGCTTTTCTGATGCACACTAAGATCAATGAAAAACAGACAAATACGACTAAATATGTACTGTATAAAACTTTCATTTTTACATGTAAACCTATTATACCCTCATTGATACAGAAAAATTTAAGTAACGTGGTAGGGTTAGCCGTAACTAAAAAATCCAAAAATTACAGGAATATTAGACTAATCCTCAAAGCAAGTACTAGACAGCCAAGAAATTAGAAGAAAAGCAAATGTTGAAAATAATTTAAATGTGTTGTGAAAGCAAATAAGAAAGCAAATAAAGCAAATGTTTGTACATAGTCTTAATTTTATTAGACAACTTCAAAGAGGTTAAAAAAGGAGTAATAGTGAATATTGACAGAACAGCAACAATGCTCACACTCTTATTGTTGCTTAAATCATAGAATTCTATCTTGGAATGACCCTTACAATCATCTTATTCCTACCCCTCTGCCATGAGCAGGGACAACTTCCACTAGACCAGGCTGCTCCGTGTCCCCTCCAGCCTGGCATTTTCCAGCGACAGGGCATCCATACCTGCTCTGGGCAGCCTGTTCCAGTGCCTCACC
Source organism: Daphoenositta chrysoptera (assembly GCA_013397915.1). NCBI lineage: Eukaryota > Metazoa > Chordata > Aves > Passeriformes > Daphoenositta > Daphoenositta chrysoptera. Next base: position 82,897 of record VZRO01003177.1, read on the forward strand.
ACCCTCACAATAAAGAATGTCTTCCTAATAGCTACTCTAAACCTGCCCTCTTTCAGTTTATAGCCATTCCCTCTTGTCCTGTCACTACATAACCCAGCAAGAAGTCCCTCCCCATTTTTCTTGTAGGCTCTGTTCAGGTACTGCAAGGCCACAAAGGGGTCTCTGTGAAGCCTTCTCTTCTCCCGGCTGAACAACCTCCTCTGTCTCAGTCTGTCTTCACAGGAGAGGTTCTCCAGCCCTCTGTTCATCTTCATGGATTCCTCTGGAATCACTCTAGCAGGCCAATGTCTTTCTTGCGCTGAGGACCCTAGAGCTGGATGCAGGGTCCCAGGTGGGCTCTCACCAGAGTAGAATAAAGGGGCAGAATCATTTCCCTTGATCAGCTGCCCACGCTGCTTTTGCTGCAGCCCAGGACACGGCTGGCTTTCTGGGCTGCAAAGTGTGCAATGCTAAGTCATGTTGAGCTTCTTATCAACCAACACACCCAAGATCTCCTCAGGGAGAGAGATCTCCTCATTCCATTCTCTGTCCAGCCTGTGTTTATGTATTTGTATCATGTGAATGCCAGCTGTACAAACTGGCCCAGGGACCAGAATTTTGTTACACAGGATGTATGCAACAGAAGAGCTTGGCTGGAGTCACAGGTAATTTTATCCTCATATTCTTTTCTTCCTTAGTTCTGATGTTAACATTAGAATAGCACTCAAACAACTTTTTTTTTTAATCTTCCTTGTACTCCTTGTGCCCATGTTTTTTATGTTTTGGATTGGAACAATTTTTTTTTTTAATCTTCCTTGTACTCCTTGTGCCCATGTTACTTATGTTTTGGATTGGTTTGGATTATTTTTAAATTTTATCAGCGCCATTTCAAGTGAAAGGTGAGACTGGAAATTCCTGTTTTTGTCAAAAGAGAAGAGGACTTAGGAGAGCTTTCTAGTTCATTTTGAGCTGTAGAGATGTGTTTATTGGTGCCACAACATGAAAAGTATTTTAGATTTAGGACCAAGAGAGAAATTACAAAGAATCATGTCAAATTAACACTAGTGGGACAGAAGCTGGAGAACAGAAAGATCTTAATCAAAATATCTTGAAAGAATTAATCCAAAAAATAGCTGAATGATGGAAACCTTTGCAACTCAGCAGTGACAGACTAAAGTATTTCAGCTTGATTCCCATATTTAAAATGCAGGCAGATGAATTTGATTCAAATGTAGAAGAAAAATTTACCTACAAATGTGTTTGGAATTTGTGTTACTATCAAACCAAGTGACACAACAAGAGTAAAGATTTTGATAGCCAAACTTAAAATTAATAACATTTTGCTATAGTCTCTTGCTAGAATATACTACCTTCCAGCAACTAAAGTAAAATAAAATAAAATAAAATAAAATAAAATAAAATAAAATAAATAATCAGCCCAGGTTTTTCAATCAACCTCTGAACTTTTTCCATTTTTAAAATACAGTATCTAACTTAAAATTCTTAGAAGTATAAAAGACATCAGTTTTAAAATTTTATCACTTCCAGTTAGATGATCTGTGTAAATTACAACTTAAAATTTAATGCATTCTCTAAATTTTAGAGACACCCCCTTTCTTTTGCCAGATTTTTATCTGTAGCGTGCCATTCTAAAGAAACCTCTTAGAGCCTGAACCTGTTTATTTTGTAAGTATTAGGTTTTCCAGTATAAAAAATAATACTTTTTCAGCCAGTTTAATTAAGTGCAATGCCACAATCACCCTACTTTGCAAAATAAGTTTATCAGCTCTATCTGTTCCCAGAGACTACCACTGTGCAGACAGACTCAATCCCCTATTTAAGAGTGGCAGTTTGTATTCAGATCACATATTAATAAACTTCCAGCTTCAGCATCTCTCCAGTTTTATTAGAGTGCCTATCTGGAAAAATAAATACAGATCTGAAAAGAAGAACTCTCTAGTTGAGTTTTAGTACATGGAAATTTCCCCTCATGTCTTATTTTCCCTTTCAGGAACATAATGAATTATTCCCTGAGTGTGTTTATCAGAAAACCTTAGACATTTCATTAAACATTTTCACATCTACTTTATGCACAGTTGTCTGGACAAGTATCTTGACTATCATATTTTGTTCATTGCATCATTTATCTTTGGTGCAATGAACCATAGGCACCTATAAGAAATAATGGCTTTTTGCCATTTTGTGATTGCTTTAGTCAAGCCTTGATTGACAGCCAGAATTTTTACTCATTATAGCATGTATTTGTATCATGTGCATGCCAGCTGCACGATCTGAGAAGTGAAACTTTTGCAATGTAGAAATGTGTTGCATTTATCTTATCATAAGCATTATGTGCATTCCTCCCATTTAATGCTTAGCTGTTGCACAGACAGAAGTGCCAGATCCATCTTTTCAAATGGAAATAAACAAACAGGAACATCCCTCTACATTGGGGCACTAATTAATGAGACAGCTAAATAACCACATTAACACAGAACACACCAGTATGAAATTTCTTTCAGGATGGGAGATCCTGATAAAATATTTTCTAAGCTACCATGTAGGTCTCAAATGACAACATAGTCAAATCTGTCTTTGGAGTCCAGAGACTTGTTCAACTATTCTTCTAGCTAATGGCTGCATTGGGTATTTTGCAAGACCTGCAAGCTCTAATAAGAGTGTGATGCTGCTGCACAAATGCAGGGAACGTGGCAGAAGAGTGATAAATGCAGTGAGCACTGAGAGATGCAATACACAACCCACAGGACACCCAAACTCTTCTGTAGGAACAGAGGGAGGCCAGGCACATGATGACATTTAAGAAAGTGGTTTCTACCTTACTGACAGCAGTGACAATTCCTCTGCTCACTATAACGGGATCACCCACCTCACACTGACACAAGTTCACATTTATGTGTCTGAATGCAGAACTGAGCCTCACCCTGGTATTTCCAACTTTTATCTGTTAGATAGTCTGTTTCTTAGATCTAGCAATTGCATCTTTGATTCAGACATTTTGCAATGCTTTTGAATTCAGTACAAAATTAGCTTTTTATGGAATAAGCCTCTACTTAAAATACTTTAAGTTTTTCAAGTCATATTCAGACTCTATAATAAATTTTTGAGGGATAACTGATTCATATTTCAGTCAGACACAATAATAATTTCTTCTTGTTGAAGACTTGATTGAAAACCTGCTGAAATAAACTGATACAGTCATATGCCTTCAAGAGCTTTTGGATCAGGCTCTTATAGCCTGTGAATAAATATTATAAATCATTTCATTTTATATTTAAAATTAAGAAAATATATTTTTCTTTCAAAATGGACTGTATAGACTTCATTTTATTATTTAGAAACTACTTCATGCAGGTTGGAAAATACAAGATCAATGGATTCAATAATTCAATAATAAAACAGAATTGGACAAGGAAATATTTTAAGTTCTTAATATGGTTCAGCATTTACTCAGATAAAACTTCAGCATTCTTTAAAAAGGATTTGTATTGTTTATTTTTAATCCTTTAATTGTGATTTTTATTTCACAAATACATTCAAAATCCATTTTATTGTATTTCTAAGCTGTTAGAACATGAATAAAGAATGCAGCATATAAGACAGTGTTACGGTTTTTATGATACAAAGGTAATAGTCTGTATTTTTTGTATAAAACAAACGCTTACATCTTTAGAAAGAAAGTAAGTCCATTATTTTTGAATATCTGAAGAGATGGATTATTTCCAACTTGGAAGTACAATAGCTCCCCTTTCCTCATGTCTGTTTGATTTCCTCCCCTCACCCAGGAAAGCTGTCACAGGTGGAGTTGAATTAGAGGAGACAGGACCGGAGTGGCACAGGCAGAGCTGTGCACAGGGGCTGGCTGGCGGCAGCTTGCACCCCAAGAGCCCCTTCTGTCCCCATTCCCACACCGTCCCCAGCCCAAGGAGCCTTTCCTGCTCCCCGTGGCTCTGGCCCAGCCCCGGGGCTGCCCTGAGGCTCCCGTGGCCGTGGGAAGGGGAAGGGGTCACCCCACTGCCCCGCGGGGCTGCCAGGGCTCCCCCACCCCTGGCACGGGGATCAGCCTTTGGCCACCACAGCCTGACAGACACTTCTGTCCTTGGTATAAAGAATTAGCAGAGGATAATTGAATCAGGCCACCACCTTTTGGAATTATTTCTGTTCTTTGCTACAAGAAAAGCCTTGTTAAATAAAGGAACTTGAATTATTCAGTGAGACAAGAGAGCCATGGAAGAAATTCTTAACTGCACAGAAGAACCTTGATTTGTTACTTGCAGGCAAAAAGTGGACTAATTTGATTTATTATACAACTAATGGCAAACTAGGAAGTGTCTTTGCTAACTCCTGAGCAGAAACATTCTAATTCCTACCTTTCCTATATCTTCTTAACTTTCTTAATCTTCTACTTGTCTTTCTGCTTTCTTCCATTTCTTCTCTTTCCTCTTCTGCTTCTGTCTGCTTATCTGCTATTTTGAAAGGAACTGATGCATACTATTTTAAATATGTGTACAGTTTTTTCCCGGTCTCTCATCCCATTTAAACCAATAGGAAAAACGTGTTTATTACTTTTATATTGTCTTCTAAATTTAAGTGACTTTTGATCACAAAAGCAGCTCAGTACTCTTCTTCTATTCAGTGGAATTTTAATTTAGAGTTTAGTAGCACTGCAGGGAAATGATTTATTAATTGACTAGGCCCTTACTTGGGGTAAATAAGGCATGGAAAACTACTGGCAGTAACAAACATGGTGTGATTAACTAAAATTATAGAGACTACTATTAGGAATAGATTGCAAAGGCAGGAAGAAGGGAGCTTTTAAGGGATAAAAGCTCCAAATTCACAGAATACTGGAGAAGATCTTCAGGGAGCAGAGCTGTGCAAGGCCATCATTGCTTGGCAACCTTGTCAATAATAAAATATCAGGCTGATGTTCACCAGGTATACCAGAAATACCAAAATTGGAGACATATATGGCAAAAATGGGACCTGTGAGGAAAAGGTCTTTTCAGTGGGATATTTTATCAGGTAGGAGACAGTTGCAAAGAAATGAAGGTACTAGGATGGAGAAAGTAGGGTTGAAAAATGGTAAAATGCCTAATGAGGTATGTGAATCCTGAACCAAAGTTCTCACATGAGCAGGCAAACACAATTTTGACAAAAGAGCAACAGGGTAACATCAGCACCTCACAACAAACCCTTGGAACATTCTCACTAGTCTTCCCTCTCCGCTGTCTAAATTGTCCTCTATGGTGACTTCATAATATAAGCATTTTAAAACACTTAAAATTGAGAACATAAGAACAAATAAGAGAAATTGAGAAAATAAGAACAAATTATGGAAACATTTCCTCTAAATATTATATTCTGAAGCTTAAATTTAAATTTAAAAAAGGGAAAAAATGTGGCAGGTTCTTGACAATAGTGGATTTTCTGCAGTCTATGCTGTAACAAGCCTTTAACCTTGACAAAGATCCATTGAGATTAGCCTCTAGAAAAGCTGGTATCATATGCAGCATCTTTAGGCTCAGGTTAATGGGATAAATAATTGAGGCAAGTACTCTGTGTAATGAGGTGAATTTTAACATTTTAATATAATAATCAGATCTAACCAATTGTCAAGTCTCTCTACAGGCTTTGTCTGTCCTGGGAGTTGCTATTTTTAGCACAAAATGTAGTCAGGAATGCAAATTACTGTAGTAAGATGACAGGATAGGGCAGAAGTAGAACATAGCATATATTTCATGTAGTTACAGAAAATGAGTACCTGTAATCTGCAACTACACTTTCCACACCTGCATCTGCCAGAGTGAATTGCCTAAACAGCATCTGTTCAAACCTACTGCCTAACAGCTCCTAATTAACTCACCTGTATAATTCAGTCTTTACACTGTTTACTACCTACTACCATGAAGTTTAAGCTAATGCTGAACAAAACAACAACAACAATGAAATCGTATTGTAGCCATTTTCCTGATCACTGGCAAAAGAGGATTTTTATCCCTTTTTATCTGTTCATGATGGCATGCCTCATGGCCATAATTTGCAATGTATGAAAATAATGAATTTTATTCTGTGGAGAGATTCTAAAAATTTTTAAACATTTAAACCCCAAAGTTTCAATATGCATGATATTACTCATTTTGTTTTGTTTCAGAACAAGCTCTGATAAATAAATGACATTGTTCTATTTGTCTTTGCTACTGATCCCCCAGAGAAGTCTCAGGTGAAAAGGTTGCTAAAGCTTTGACAGCACACAACAATGAACCATCATTTCTACCTGTTATGCAGAAGAGACCTGTGGCATAGAGTTGGCAAAAAACCACAATAAAAATACAAGTATCACCAAAGTTCTGAGCAGCAGAAGGAATTTATCAAGAATTGTAGACAGTCTTAAAGCCTTGCAATTACTGTGTGTTAATTAAGCTTTTACTTTTCATAGGATATCATAACAATTTTAGATCTTACAGAAAGCAAAAGCTGTTTTGTGCCCTCTCTATCATTAGGGCATCAGAATGGGTCATGATCCAATTTCTATACATACAAATTAAAGCATCTTATGTGTTGTTCTGCTGTAGAAGCATCATAGATCCAGAAAGAGAATGGATACATGTAAGTAGTCTTTTATTTTTTGGTTAATGTATTCATCTACAAACAAGAACATCTGAATTGTAATCCCTGCTTCCTAAGATGCTTCCTCTTTGGTTGTTGGGTTCTTCCCCTTGTGTTTTTCCCCCTTTGTCTTGCTTTCGTTTTAATTTGTTTTACATATCAAAAACTATATAATATAGTCTTATCAGTGTTAGGGAAAAGAGACTAGTTATGGTATCTATTATGGCTAACTCAAAACATTAACTAGTAGATCATTTTATTAATATTCTTTCTTCAGTTTTTCTTCTGTTTTTTTCTGTCTTGAAAGTCTTTCTCATAGAAATTACTTATTGCCAGCTTATATTGTCATACTCTGCTAAGACAGACTCTGTAGCACTTTTTACACTTGGGTAACAGATTCAGTCCTCCTGAAGCAGACCAGAAGTGCAACTCGTGGGAAGAAAATATATACCCAGGTGGCCATTAAGGCAAACAGCATCTTGTCTTGTATCAGCAGTGGTGTGGCCAGCAGGACCAAGGCAGTGATCATCCCTCTATTCTTGACACTGGTGAGGCCTCATCCCAAACCCTGTGTTCAGTTTTGAGCTCCTCACAAAAAGGACATTGAGGTGCTGGAGCGTATCCAGAGGAGGGCAACAAAACTGGTGAAAGGCTGGAGCATAAGTCTAACGCAGAGCAGCTGAGGGAGGTGGGGTTGTTTAGCCTAGAAACAAGGAGACTCAGGAGAGGCCTTATTGCTCCCTACAACCACCTGAAAGGAAGTAGGAGTCTCTTCTCCCTGTAACAAGTGACAGGACAAGAGGACATGGCCTCAAGTTGTGCCAGGGGACATTTGAATTAAATATTAAAAATAATTTCTTTACAGAAAGGGTTTTTAAGCATTGGAATAGGCTGCCTAGGGCAGTGGTGGGGTCACGGTCCCTAGAGGTATTTCAAAGACACGCAGATGTGGTGCTTAGGAACACAGTTTAGTACTGGACTTTGCAGTGCTGGGTTAACAATTGAACTCGATGATCCTAAAGGTCTTTTCCAACCTAAACAATGCCATTATTCCATATCACAGTTGATGAAAGTCCCTAAAGCTGCATTAACTGCTTAATTTCTCAGGAGAAAAGAGAGATGTTTTCTCACAAGACAATTTATTAACTGGGAATTTAAGAGATCCTGGTAAGTGTCCTAAAAGCTACGAAAGACGGTACAGAAATATTCAACTTACTTTGCTTCTCCCATATCATCTTGAACCTCTGTGCCTGGGAAGATCAAGGAACAGATCCTGCTAGAAGCTGTGTTAAGACACATGGAGCACAGGGAGGTGATTTGNATTAACTGCTTAATTTCACAGGGGAAAAGAGATGTTTTCAGGCAAGATAATTTATTAACTGGGAATGTAAGACATCATGGTAAGTGTCCTAAAAAATATGAAAGATGGTACAGAAATATTTAACTTACTTTGCTTTTTCCATATCATCTTGAACCTCTGTGCCTGGGAAGATCAAGGAACAGATCCTGCTAGGAGCTGTGTTAAGACACATGGAGCCCAGGCAGGTGATTTGAAGCCAGCATAGCTTCATCAAGGGTAAATCTTATGTGGCCAAGCTAAGTGCTTTCTATGATGGAATAACTGAATCAGTGGATAAGGGAAGAGCTACAGGTGTCACTTATCTGGACTTCTGTAAAGCCTTTGACACAGTCCCCTAAAACATCCTTCTCTCCAAACTGGAGAATCGGATTTGACAGGTAGGCTGTTGGATGGATTAGGAATTGGTTGGACAGTCACACCCAGAGGGTAGTGATCAATGTCTCAGATTTTCAATGGACATCAGTGATGAGTGGTGTCCCTAAAAGGCTCTGTATCGGGACCAATGTTATTTAGTAATTTTATTAATGACATAGAGGGATTAAGTGCACCCTCAGCAAATTTGCAGATGACACCAAGCTGAGTGGTGTGGTTGACACAACTGAAGGACAGGATGCCATCCAGAGGGACCTGGAAAGGCTCAAGAAATGGGAATCTCCTGAGGTTTTGCAAGACCAAGTACAAGGTACTGCACCTGGGTTGGGGCAAACCCCAGTATCAACAGAGCCTGGGAGATGAATAGATAGAGAACAGCCCTGCTGAGGAGGACCTGGGGGTGCTACTGGGTGAGAGGCTGGACATGACCCAGCCATGTGCACTGATAGCCCAGNATGATGGAATAACTGAATCAGTGGATAAGGGAAGAGCTACAGGTGTCACTTATCTGGACTTCTGTAAAGCCTTTGACACAGTCCCCTAAAACATCCTTCTCTCCAAACTGGAGAATCGGATTTGACAGGTAGGCTGTTGGATGGATTAGGAATTGGTTGGACAGTCACACCCAGAGGGTAGTGATCAATGTCTCAGATTTTCAATGGACATCAGTGATGAGTAGTGTCACTGAAAGGCTCTGTATTGGGACCAATGTTATTTAATAATTTTATTAATGACATAGACAGAGATTAAGTGCACCCTCAGCAAATTTGTAGATGACACCAAGCTGAGTGGTGTGGTTGACACAACTGAAGGACAGGATGCCATCCAGAGGGACCTGGAAAGGCTCAAGAAATGGGAATCTCCTGAGGTTTTGCAAGACCAAGTACAAGGTACTGCACCTGGGTTGGGGCAAACCCCAGTATCAACAGAGCCTGGGAGATGAATAGATAGAGAACAGCCCTGCTGAGGAGGACCTGGGGGTGCTACTGGGTGAGAGGCTGGACATGACCCAGCCATGTGCACTGATAGCCCAGGAAACCAACCATATCCTGGGCTGCATCCAAAGCAGCGTGGCCAGCAGGCCGAGGGAGCAGACTCTACCCCTCTGCTCAAGTGCGATCCCAGCTGGAGTGCTGCCATCAAGCTCTGGCATCCCCAGCACAATAAGGATGTCAATCTGTTGGAGCAAGTCCAGAGCGGGCCACAAAAGTGATCAGAGGGATGGAGCACCTCTCCTATGAGGGGAGCCTGAGAGAATTGAGATTGTTCAGCCTGGGAAAAGGAAGGCTTCAGGGTGACTGTCAAGGATGAAGTGAAAGCATTAGACAAGCCCTGACTTAGGTTCAGATTTTTGGCAGCAGCTTTATTCAGGTGACGCACACCTAAACCACTTTGGCTCACAAGTTCTCAAGAATTGCTGATTAGGTCTATTGTAAAATTAGTTATTTATTAAATAGTCAAGAGATTGACAGACAAATGGCCTTAAACAGAGTTACTACACAGGTCAAAAAAAAAGAACTACTAGTGGATTACATAAGACAGTGTACAATGTGAAGGTACCTATATTACACCTAGCAAAGACATAGTATAGATGAGGAGTCAATGTAACTTACCACGAAATTGATGATTGAGTACACAGATTCCTTTTCCACAGATCCCAAGAGAGTAACCACAAAGTGCCGTCCCGACTTTGGGGAAAAGCGCCACACATTTCCAGGGAATGTGCAGAAGACTTCTGCTTTGTGAAAGTTTTGTGAAGCTTTTATAGTTTGTAAGGTGAAGTGTCTGTCAGTCAGAAATTCAAGTTCATCTTCCTTCAGTCTTGCTCTCAAGGCAAGATGTTTATTGCCAGCTGGGAACGCCACCTCCACAGCACCAGAAATAACTTACTACCAGACAGATGTCCGGCTTGAGATTTTTCACCAATTAGCACATTCATGTGAGGAGGAAGATAACATGAGTTATCTCACCAGCTGACAGGCAGAATAGATAAGCCCTCCTGTGGCAGGGAATGTCCTGCCACAGTGACCTAATTGCAGCCTTCCAGTACCTGAAGGGAACTTACAGGAAAGATGGGGCAAGACTACTTACAAGAGCATGAAGTGACAGGATAAGGGTGAATGAGTTCAAATTAAAGAGAACAGATTTAGACCAGATAGTAAGAAAAAATTCTTGACTGTGAGGGTGGTGAGGCCCTGCCACAGGTTGACCAGAGAAGCTGTGGATGCCCCATCCCTGGAGGTGTCCAAGGCCAGGTTGGATGGAGGTCTGATTCATGTCTGTGTGATTCTATTTCTTCCTGATAAACTTTAAATTGTGTTCTGAACCTGTCTGTTAAGAGGTGTCATATTTTATACTTGCCTGAGGCAAAAAACTATGTTATCAAAAAAACCTACAAAACATAATGATAAAGGTTTTAAACAGAATCTGTTTCCCTAAAGTTTTACAATTTAAAATTATATAATTCATTTCCTTTATTTTGGAAAGAAATAAGAGATATATTACAAATAGGAGAAGACAATTCACCTTAGAATGTTAGTGAAGTCTATTGTTTGCTACGCTGGAGGTAATAAGTAATTTTATATGTGCATTTAGTTGGATTTGGAGACTAGACAAAGCAACTTTTTTACTATCTGTATATGTTTAAAGAAGTATTATTAAAATGTGCTAAAACTGTTCATTGAAGATTATGTATAAGGTTCAAATCTGTGATTCAAGGTATTCGGTTTATTCTCTAATTTTAAAGCAAGTCAGAAAGAGAACTGAGTTTTATTCTACCTTGTTGACTCCTCTTTGATTACTCAGATGTAAGCAGTACTCGAAAGTCCAATTCAATAATAAGATTTAGAAATCACAAGGATATGTTACAACTTTAATATTGTACAATATTCAAGGTAATTGAGTTATTTGCTATAGACAATGCAAAAATATACAGACTCCTTGGTGGCAATTAATACAATATCTGTGAGGTAGAGGTAACCTGTAGTCCAGCTGCCAACAAACAGGCACCTGGTTCCCTGAGATGCTCTTTCTGAGCAGAGTATCTCTAGATACTGTGCCAGGAGGTGCCCAGAGGCTGTGGCACAGCCAGAGACTCACCGACATCTCACACTCAGCAGCACCTTGGGTGGCTCTTAGTGTCTGCACCTGAGACAAATTAATGCTTTGGGATGGGAGAGCACATTGGAAATGACTAGAAGGGAAAAATTCAAAGTTTATTTTTAAGTGGCTAAATTTTGGGGCACTTAGCTTTATGATGAGAAACTCTTGGCATGCTAAATAAGCATTCAGGAGCAGTGTAATGGAATAATTCATATTGTAACTTTTTATTACCTAAAGAAATAACACCTGTCAGTATTTTCATTAGAAATTAACTTCATCTTTGTGTCCCTGACTGAAAAGGGAGGTGGGAGGGAGTTTGAATTTAAGTCTTATTCTCCTTAAGAAGGAAAATTTTAGTGTACATAAATGATTTGCTGAATGTATATCTGTATGAAGAATAATTGTAATTTTGCTCTCACAGTCCTATCAAAAAGAAACTCAAATAGGATTTCTAGCATTCTCTCATGTTATCACCTAAAAAAAAATAAATAAATAAAGTGAAACTTTCTGTGTTCTGTTAATAATCTATATTTTGATTTCTATGTTTTTGTTAGGGTCAGATGAATGAACAATGTAAATTTTATCTTGTGCTTTATTTCCCACCTGAAAACTCTGAGTGAAAAATCACGTTTAACTTAATTTCCTGCTCATTCTTTCAGCATACTACAGATAAAAAAGCATTAAATAATCCAAATGTACTCTTAATAACACCCTCATGCATTGAGTTCAAGTCTCACAATGCTCAGAAGAGTTGCAACTCAACCTATTATCTCTTTTTCCTCTCTCTGCCTTGTCACAAGCTAAAACAAAAACCATAATGCAAAAGGTTAAAAAAGAAATCAAATAACAAGTGAAGTCATAAATGTGACAGAACCAGACAAGACTACCTTTTACTACTTTTCTAAAAAGCCTTTGTGGAAAATTGCTGAAGGCTTTTGGGAGATGACAGTAAAAATAAGGCTGCGGTACCCCCTAAAGGAAGCTAAAAGCAGCTTTTTTTCTTCTTTTTTTAAAAGTCACTCTTTCTTTTCATTGACAGGGAAAGTCATCTCACTCTTCCCCTCGTGACATATAAAAGGGAAAAAAATGGTAAAATTTTTATATTAATAGTGAAAGAGAAAAAGATCATTAACCAGGAGTTTAGAATTTCCTGATGATTGTTTTAATGGGAAGATAATACAGCTGAAGGTTTGGATATTTCTGCATTTTAAGAACATGTATAAAGATTCAGTCAGTAGTGAACTGAGTATTAATATTAAACAGCTGGAATTCCTTTAGTATCACAGTGCTTATAGAATGCTTATATGCAAAATTTAAGAGCGCGATCACTGGAATAATTTTGGAAGTTAAACAAATTGGATGGCAGGCTACTGAACTGTTTTTATCTTGCAAATTCACCTTGTGAGACAAGAAATTTAATTCAATTTATTATTTTCTCTCTTAAGTACTGAAGTGCTATAAAAGAGCTGTCATAGCTGTAGTGGGAGGGCACTGCAGAAGAAGCTGTTTAGGATGTAGTACTTCAGCCACGTTAAATGTCTATTCATCCCCACATCACGCCGATGTTTACTTTGTCCAGTTCTCATTGTTTCCAAATTACTCATCATTTATAATTCAAAGGCTAAATTGGAAGCACGTGAGGTAAAAATAGGCAAGCCAGGAAGGACAGAAACTGAAGAGAAGAGTTTTAATAATATCAATTCTTTAGTTTTTAGTTGCTGTGGAAAAGGATCTGTAGCAATTAATTCTGTCACCAGTAGTGGTGTACTCTAGATATTTAAATAGTACCTACTGGACATACCTCTTTAAAACAATATTTTTGCATCTACCCGTGTACTGCACCAGGGCCAGACTGGCAGGTACTGAAAGACATATGTGGATTTCACAAATGGATAAATAACACTATTTCAGAAAAGTTTATATTCAGCTTCCTAAAAACTTTGTACAAACACTAAGTTTAAGTGCCTGTTCTGATTAATTGGTAATTTGGTCTATTATAACTACAGGGAAAATAAGTAGTTATTTATAAATCAAGCCCTTTATGTAAAGGACAAAGTTTGTTTTCTTTAGCAACAAAGTTTAAACAAATATCAGGAGTGAAGTAAATTAAATTTATGGTTGCATATAATTACTTAATACATTGAAAAAAGTCACTGCTGTATGTAGATATCAATGCCTCAAACCACTGAGTACATACAATGAAGTTCAATTATAAATCAAACCACTAGACCAATCATAACAGGATGCTGGCATGTGTATGTTGTTTGAAATACTTAATTAGCTGTTAAAAGTGATTTTTAAACATTGAAAACCAAATGAGAAGCTGATTTATGCATGAACATACCCCAAATACACTGAATTAATGCATGGACAACAAAAAACAAATGTCTTCATTACACAGCAGAGAGCTATTTCACTGGATTATTGCTATAATTGTTATTATTATTATTTTTATTATTGTTACTAATACTTTTAATTAAGATTTTCTATTAATTTCCCTCTTCTTATTTTCAAAATTAAGAAATAATTTTTAATTGGTTTAGTCCAACGATTAGTGTACCAAAAAAAAAAAAAAAAATTGATTTTGCGAGTACGCATTTCAGTTTGCTGGGTTTTTTGAGAGGCTTGTTTTGCTACTTAAAGACACACATATAAGTAACTTAAAGACTGTGGATTATGGCATTTTTACATGGCCCTTCCTTATCTTAATTTTCTGTCTTGTGTGAGTACTAAGTTAAAAAAAGAGAAAATAAAATCTGTTAACAAATCTAACAGATACAAGGTATCCCATAAAAGGGCAAACTGTTACTCTGCTTGTTCAAAACTTTTATTTTTAGTTGAACTTTCAGAAAACAAGCAAAAAATATTACCTAAAAGCACTCTCTGAAATAAAATAAATAAAAAATAAATTACCTTTTGTCCTTCCTGGGTTTAGCAGGTGTTTATGAATATAGTGCACTTTTCACACAAAGTACATTTAACTGAACAGATCTTTTTCAGCCTTCTAAATTCCTGGGGAAGTAAGGAGGAAGTGAGGTAAACCTTGGCCTCTTCACTTGTGCATAGAAGTCAACAGAACTACTGCATAGTAGGCAAATTAGTGAAAGCAGAATTTAAAACAAGCCTTTAATGAAAACCAGGCATTATTAAACAATAAACATGATTTCCATGTCTCTGTCTCTGTAAAAGCACATGCTAACCAACCAACAAAAAATACCAAATGACAACCAAACCCAAAACAACAGAGCTGTTCAAGTAGTTACTACATGGGGATCTCCCACTTCTCGTCATTCGTCCAGTCTGTATGAGCAAGGTGAAGATCTGGGATGGAGATCCAGGTGGCAGCGTAGACACAAGAGTGACTGATGTGTTAAAAACCACAAAGCGACTGAGAAAGGTCACATTGGAATTAGGGCTGCTTCCCCAAAAATGTTCAATTGCCCAAATGTAGCGTAAGACAAGAAGCAGCAGCCTCAACTTGCAACAAGGGAGGTTTAGATTGGACAGTTGGAAAAACTTTTTTCCCAATAGGATTGTCATACATTGGAACAGGCTGCCCAGGGAAATGTTTGAGTCACCATTCCTGGAGGCATATTAAAAAATGTGTAGGTGTGGTGCTTAGGGACATGGTTTAGTGGTGGTCTTGGCAGTGTCAGGTTAATGGTTAGGCTTGATGATATTAAAGGTTTTTTCCAACCTAAACAATTCTATTATTCTATAACTTACTATTAATATCCATCTCTTTTGACAAGGTAGTGCAATATTTTATGATCCAGAGTATTTTAGAAGGGTTTTGGAACATCCACTTAAGGTCAAAAAGAATTTTTGGCTGTTGCAATTGTTCACCAAAAGTATAAATTCCCTGTTACAACCTAAGAGGTGAATTCAGATCTTACTGCTGACCTGATAATAGTAAGAACCAGCAGATGGTTGTGCCATTCAAAGGTATTTTAAAAAATACTTTGCACTACAAAATTTTAAGATAGATATTGTCTTCTCTGTTACTATAATCTGAGATAAAATCATTCTGTATTAAATTAACTGAGTTCCATACTATGTTTTTCTGTCAGATTTCACAGATATTGATCCTATGTCTAGATCAGTGATGGATTTTCTTTCTTGTTAATCTGGTGATATGCTGCAGGGTTCAGTCATAGCATTTTCTCAGCAAGTTATGGAAATGGGTATTACAATATGATCTCTACACAGCCACAGAGCACCAAAGCAGTTATGTTGATGTTTCTTTCATCTTCTTACCTTCTTTGTACTTTTGCTTCTTTTTTATCTCTTTGTTTATGATATTTTTGCTATTTTGACATAAACAGTTAGCATCATGAAGATCTGTATGAACAGCACTCATTTTTGCTTTTCTTGGGAATCTAGGGGAAAAATGGAGGGCTACTTATTCGTACTATTCAAGACACATAAAATTGCCTTTTTTTTCCTGTTTTACATTGTGCACTTGTTCTTCCTCCTCTTATATTCAAAATTGTCCTTTCAAAAACAGAGGGAGAAAAGACTACCTTTTTTCTTGTTGCCTTAGAATTTTTCAGTAATTTTGATTTCTGTGAATTTCAATGAAGTATAGGGCTGTTGGCACACTGCAAACCATTTTTTGGTGACAGCTATTAGGCAGAATTACTCCTGTATTATTATGTCCAGGCAATGAAAAGTGGAACAAAAGACAACTCCAATATGCCTATTACTTTACAGAAAAAAGTTATACTTAATTTCCTAATTTCTTCCAAAAAGATCAGACTTCCAAATAAGGCATCTGATTTAAAATTTGATTATACGAGACTGTTACTAAATGGTCATCTCCAGAGGTTGCTATTGCAATTGAAAAGGTTCAGATTTTGGTGGGGTTTTTTTGCAGATAATAGTTTTCTCAGGAAGCAAAAACCACAAAGCCTGTAAGAATCATGATGAAGAAAATACACTGCAAATTTATTTGGTGGGCGTTTTATGTCCACTAGTTGATATGTTAATAAAATTCTAACTTGCCTACCGGTGCTAGCTATAATTTAAATTTTTCTGTCAGTCTTATCAAAATGGTGAAAAAAAGTAGGCAAAAAAGACAACTTTTAAATGTTCTCAAGAAAGGCAGAAGTAACAGTGTTTTGTCAAGTATGAAAGATATAATTCAATGTGATTAAAACTATGTCCCCAAATCCCCTGTTACTTGACAAGTGAGTGGAGCACCTTCCACAAGATCACGTCTTACCTTCTCTTTAGTCCTATGTCATTGGTTGTCTATCTCTTATGTATGAAAAAAAAATGCAATTATACTGTTATGACACGTATGTTTTAAGAGAAAATGAAGATTACAATTATCATGGAATAGGATGTCTATTTTAATGCACTAGAAGTGGAAATACAAATAGTGTTAGTGATGTAACTTTAATATTTTTGTACTTAATTGCCTCTAAAGCAGCTGAGCAATGGCAAGATGTTTAATGGTGGGAAGAAAATAAAGTTTCTGAATTGCTAAAAGTAACTTTGTTAAAAGACTGTGAATCTCATATATGTGAACTATAAAATTTTAATTTGCTTTTCCACTTGACTAGGGAGGCAACTGCTTTGGTAACCACAGCTGTAGACCATGATAAATAACTCATTAGAAGAACGTCTGACTTCACTAAGAAATACAATTGGTATAGATTAAATATAGTGTAAAGAATTACTTTTAAAAAGAAGAGGCATATTCACTTTGAAATTACAATTGGAGTTTCTATCCACAGAAGTCAATATTGAATCCAAAACAAAATAAAAGGTCAACCTAAGTAAACAAGATCAGCTAATTAATCTAATAACACTGTAAAAAACACATAGCACAATAAAATGTTAATTTAAAATGGAACAGCAGTCCTCAAGGGACAGAAAAATAAATGGAAACCTTGTTAAAACTGACTTTTAATCAAATACTCAAATTAGCTGTTGGCTGTATATGTGAACTTCATTGCCTTACCTGTTTTTCAGCATCGATGCATTAGGTACTGTAAATGCTCCTGTATTACATGAATTTACAATTCAAAATGCTTGAATTGTTCCCTGTCTGCCTTCCCTTATGGTAGTCTGTGATAAAAATAACATGCCATTATTTCATTAATATCTTTGCCTCAATGCATTCCAATAAAATATTTCACTGGTTCTCTAATCCCATTAATGTTTACCTAATAGTTTTTAAAATAACTTTTTTTCCATTTTTCATGGCTCTAGGGACTAGAAGGTTTATACATTATTATTGATTTGTGAAATTAGAAAATGGGAGAAAAATAAAGTTATGGAGTCAAATTTCAGAGTTTTTCTCTTTCAAAACCTGAGTTATTTTGATACTTTACTTTGATATTTAGTTTTCTAAATTTATTTTTAATGATTTCTTTAACTTTCTTTCTTTTCTTTCTTTGTTAAAGGATAGCTCAATGCCACTTGGTCCAGAAGTATGGATTTGAGGACCACCATCTGTTCTTTCCATCCTTATTTTCCATTATTTAAAAAACTGTTCTGGCATTTGTTTTGCAATTGGGCATTATATAAGCATCTCCCAGTCTTCTTCTCTGAAGTTTTATTTTAAAACTGTTCTTATCAGTGAGCCGGTTGAGCCAAGAGGAACATACCAAGGCCATTGAAACTTATGTTTTCCTTTAAAAAAAAATTCTCCAATTTTATACATACAGAGAGAAAAGCTTTTCAACAGAAAATTACAATGAAATATTAGAGTTTGACCTGTTGAAACACAAAGCTCTCTGAAAATACCCTGCATGTTTTATTTGAAGTAAGAGTTTTTGTTGAATTAGCAATAGTATTGAAATGTAGTTGTTTTATGTTGCAGTGCCTTTTTTAAGCGTGGCACGGCGTAGCAATCCCCAGCCTTCCCAGAGAGCTCGTCTCCGCTGCCCAGCAGTGATAAAGGAGGCGANCTTGGGAGGAGCCAATTCACTCACCCTACAGAGAGATCTCCTGGCTGCTGCCTTTCAGGAGGAGATCATGCCCTTTGCTCTTTGGCCATATAGGCCACCACACAGGTCCCCACAGTTTCATACAGCCCAAAACAGACCTTGGCTCCGAAGTCCTTCCTATGCTCAGCTTTACTTTATTTGAGGTATTGACATTCTGATAAGCTAAACAGAGAACATGAGGTATGTTTTAGGGGGTATGCTAGCAACCTAATGTGAAATTACCTGCATGACTATGAAGAGACATAGGCTACGTGTCACAAGTCTCTGCTGGCGATAACTGAGGGGACAAGTATCGATCCCTGGCCATAGAGATGCTGTACAATGCTTAGGAAAAGCTGGTTTTACAGTAGATTTATCTTAAAACAACTTAAAATCAGTTCAGGCCAAGACTTTAAAGTCAAGGGCTGAACCAAGTCTTACATCATTAGATTGACACAAAGCCTGTGGCCTTTCAGTAGTAATGAAAATATCCTATTAACTGGATTGCAAGAAGAGCAGAGAACCAACCTCCAAGTCTCAACAAAACATCTGTCCTTGTCTTGTATGAATGCAGGCCATCATTTGTTTAATGCTGCCCATAACAATCTTAAAAGGGAGATGGTTTAGAACAACTTTGTCTTGAATATGTGCATAATCTGACGTAGGTGTACTTCCTACTCATTTTCTTCCATGCATCTAGAGCAAGAGAGATGAGGCACCATTTCCTACCCTGATTGTGCACCTGTGGTTTGAATCAAAAACCACCCACAAGACTACATGGTGGGATGGTGAATACTGAAGTTTGGCTCCAGGCTGCTAGTTGGCTGAGCAGGACAGTGAGGTGCTTCACCCCACATGTGCAATTTAAGGGTATCTCAGCCATCTTTTATCTGTTAGTTGGATAAACTCCTTGCGGAAAACTATCATCTGTGTGCTGCACTAATTTTGCTTTATTTATCTCTATATTGACAATCAAATGAGTCTTTAAAAGCTATTTACATAAAATACTCATATCCACAGAAATAACAAGTAGCAGGGAATGAGAAATTATGTTAGTTTATATAAAAATATCTTCATCATATTTTGAAACATTATGTGATAACAGAACTGTTTTATCTTTTTTTTTACCCTTGACAGAAGAAACAAAACTAGCAGAACAGTCAGCAAACCAATTTCCTTTTTAGTTCATTTTTCTAATAATCTATAAAGATTTAAAACATTAGAAAATTTCAGAAATATTTTTGTTGTTTTTCATTGAAGATACTTCATATTTTTTACATTTGTGAGTGTAAATTGTCTTAAACCAAGATACCGTGTGGTTGTAACACCGAGGATGTATGCTCTGAAGTACTAGAACAAATAACATTAAGATATTTTTGGAACAGATTAAAAATAATAGTGTCAAAGGAATCAAGCTATAGGTTTCTGAAGTAAACCCTCTCCTTTAAGCATAAATTATTTTGACTGTATATTTCAGATTGTTTATGGTTTCTTCAGCTGCCAGAAAAGTTTGTTATTGTAGCTATGTAGATGACTAGACTCAAAAAAACTAATTTAAACTCAATAATAAAATGTTGTAAAATGGCAGAGAGATTTTACAGTCTAAATTTAAGCACCTGCCTTTATTACTAAGTTCATTTTCTGGACGCATTATCTTTTCCCTTTTTTTTTTCTTCCTTTTCACTAAATGAGGAACATTAACTTCTAACTTTAGGCTTGGAGAACTGCTTTTATGTTAGATGCTAGAAGCAGCCAGTAGGTGAACAACTGATGCACTGAATTCTGCAAACATGTGCTTAACATTTGCTTCTATAGGCAGTCACACAATTTGACTCTTTTCCTCTTTGTCACTATGGCACTGCCCTCCACAGTAGGCAGGACGCACAAGTATGACTGTTCTTAAAGAACAAAAAAATTGTTCAGTTATGCTCTCTGGAAAATACTCTGTTTCACTTATGGTATTCCTTGTTTACATCTTTTGCAGCACCTTTGCATTTTTTAAACTGAAAAATACACACAGCATCATATTACTCGATTGGTAGTTTATTTATCTTGGATACTATTATGCAAATATTAAAAACATTGGACTGAAAGATTCTGGGATTACAGAAAGGGTGTGAATCTATGCATTTGATTTTGTCTCCAAATATATTTGTCCCTATTTGACCAATGATTGGGGTAGGTAACTGGAAAATGTAGGAAAGATTTACAAGTTTGTACTTTTTCAGCAGGTTTTTGGTTCATCTTTCCAAAATCCAAGACAGTAAAAGGTATTTCAGTGCTAACTGGATTTGGTGTTTTGTTCACTTTGAGGATTTCTGCACACTAGGATAAAAAAGAAACTAATTTGGTCATATGAAGGCCATATTTGTGCATCACCAGTTTTCATATCTTTCACTAACTAGAAAAGTAAATATATATGGCAGTTTAGAAATGGCAGTAAAGAATAGATACATTTTAAAATGAAATTGAGGTTTTAAACAAATACCACAATTCAGTCTAGTGAATGTAGTAAGAAATGGTAATTGAAGACTTCTAAATCTGAAATTGGAGGAATCCAAGCAGTTCTATTGTCAGCTTTAGCAGTGAAGAGCTTATTCATTTGCCAATAAGAACAGACATCTTAGTCAATATTAAATCTTGTGAATTGACCCAACCTGTTAAATGAAAAAGTACCTTAAACGTGAGAAGTGACTTGAATAAGGTCAATGACAGTTCTCATTATCTACTAGAAGAAAGATATCTAACACTGTGCAATTGAGACTAGGTTTTCTTCTCTTTTCCTGGTCATTACTTGATTTCTTTATTGCGTCATTCATGTTTTATTGTAGTGTTGATGAAAATAATGATGCCCAAATATATTATTCATTTTGAATGTAAAATCAGGAAACTATCTTTCTATAGTATGTAAATTGATAAGAAGAAGTACTGGGGGGAAATAAATGGCATCAAAAAATAAAGTTTTACTTGAAGCAGAAAACCAGTGTTATTACAGACCTAAAATTCTTGTTTCATAATCAAACCACTTTGTCTTTATATCTCAGGCCTAATTTAGAAGGGCTGAAACACTGGAAGCCTTGAGTAAATGAACAGAGATTTATAATAATAGTATCTATTATTAACATTATGATTAAAGTAGGAACAAAATAAAAGGCCTTATGCTTTCCATTGCTTGCATGTTAACTGCTGGAAATGCATTCCTTAGAATTAGTAATTACAAATTGATTCCTAATAATTAATTGGAAATAAATTTGCAAAACCACAATCATAATGATCAACAAGGTTAAATTTATAATAAAGAACTTAGATTGGAATTAAAAGCAATGCAAAGACACAAAATTAAATCTTTTTGAGAACACTGTTTTGTATTCATAGACCAAGTATATTTGGAATCTATGGTCTGTACAGATTAATATCTTGTCTCTGCTGTTTGCCAGACAGAAGAATATATCTATCCTTATTAAATCCTCCTCTGCAAAACTTAAATGTGTAAAAAACTGGTTCATACATAGAATTTATTGAATGTTTTTATGGTTTAACTGGTGGAGAAGATGGAAAACAAAAGCAAAAAGATGGGAATATGCAAATAAGAAGTATTAACCAATAGTTAAATTCTTTCATCCTTTTGATATATGAACCATAAGAGATTTTAATATTAAAATCTTGGGACGGAAAAGAATTATGGTAAATAAATAATTTCCAAGTGCAGATTTCTTTAGTTCAGTGTACTGAACTAAATACATTGTATATTGGTTTTGTGTTGCAGGACTGGTCAGCTGTGACAGATATTGATGTCATTTATTTTCTTTTTAGGAGCTAATGTTAAATTTATTATCAGAGTTAGGTTTCCCAAGATAATCTTACAGGTTGCATTTTTAGTAAAATATCCAACAGCAATTAAACTTTAAACGTTTCCCACAAGGAAAATTCTAGCTAAAACTGGTTCATGGGGTCCATCAACTAACTGTGAAACATTAATGCATCTAAAATGTGAGAGAGAATGCTAGTTCTAGCATGTGGTCTTTATAAAACCTTGAAGGAAGTGCAGTTTGGTTGGTTGGTTTTTAAATGTAAACATGTCACATTATTTGCAAATGGTGTACAATAACTTTTGTCTCTTTAATTATGACAGTGTTGCACTTCTGGCCAAGGCCACTGAGGAAATGATGTACACCTAAAATGCAGATGAAGGACCTGTGATTTACTAAATCACATGTAAATTAGTTGATTTCAAAGAACAAATGGGAAGATAGTGTGGGAAGAAGGATCCTTTCACTCTTTTTTTTTTTTTTCCTTAAATCAGGTTGTAAGAAAAAGATTGTGGCATCTACCAGAAAACTGTCTCCAGAAAATACAATAAAAAATTTGGCAATCACATCACCCATACGTAAAAAAAAGATTTTTTTTCTGTGAAGTTGACAGAAGTTCTGAAGGAGAGAAGTCATATAAACATGGAAACAGGGGAGAAATCACAATGATTTTTTTGTGCATTATATATCTGGATAAAAAAATTATTTTAAAAATTTCCTAGAGGGCCCTAGGAAAAACTGTGTCCCTGTAACAGGCACTGAGGCCACCTGAAATGGGAATGTATATATTCATGCTATGGAATTCACTTGTCTCTTTGCCCTCAAATCAGCCTTGCACCTCAAAACCAAACATCAAGAGCTTTGAGCTAAATCCTGAAACATACTCTAAAAGCCTTGAGAAATACTCTTTGGCCTGCAAGAAAACTATACTAGGGATTCTTCTTACAAGTTAATAATACAGAAAATGGTCCTTACCAATACTGATGTACCCATCGAACGCTTTCTCTCACCACTGCCAGTCACGACTGCTGACCCAAGGGGAAGCTTTATGTTTGTGTGTGTGTGAATTCTACTGACTGCAGAACAAGAATGGTTGTGTCTGTATTGACAAGAAGTGTCCATCTGTAAAGCAAAACAGGTAATGGCTGGTGCTGAGGGTTTAACAAGTGATTCAGGAAGGTCTTTGTGTGGAACTCCCGCTGTGGACTGCTCTTGTACCATGGACTGAGTGGCTGTTTGAAGCTATTTGTTCCACTAGAATACATCTGGCAGGTTAGCTTCATCTGAAAATATTTTTATCTCAGGATTCTGCTGCATTCTTCATGCACATCACAAATTAAAACTGGATTTGATTAGATCCACTGCTTCATACATGTTTTGAATGAGTGCTTAGGTCACTCAAAGAATCATCATCAAAGGTATTGGCAAAAAGCAGGGTTTAATATGAACTTGTGAAAATATGACTTTAACAGAGTTTAATGGCAAAGTTCATTCTATTACTTACTACATAGATGAAGCATACATTAGAAAATTCGATTAGAATCAATTTAGAATGATTTACAAGAAGACAAGGAATGCAAAAGGGTAAAGGTTCAAAGGATATGATTACAAAAGATAAGGGCACAAAAGGGTTTAGCAGCACTTAATCATTGAGTAATTTAATATTTATAAACTGATTCAATAGGGTTTACTAGATTTGCAAAAATGACATAATTATAGATTTGCAATAACAGCATTCATACCTTAATCAATGCACAGATGCAGACAAAGAGATGTATATATCTATACCTATGTATATAAATGGACCTATTAAAATTCCACTCAGGTTCAGTGAAATACATCAAATCCCTTAACATTTCTCAACAGGCATGGGTTGCACCTTGAGGAATGGTGAGGTGGGGAATATCAACCGAGGCCTCATCATCAGTGATGTGCTTCTGAATATCACAATCCTGAGAGTTCATGAGCTCCAAGAGGTGTCCCACTTAGGGGGAGATGCTGGTGTAGCCTGCTGCATTCCAGGAGAACTCAAAGGGTTAAGAACTTAAGAACTTAAGACCACTGTTGATAGGGTAATAATTGTGTCTGGTCACAATAATAATTGTGTCTGGTCATCAGTCAGTTTTCATCCTGCCCATAATGCAAGTTGGTAACTACTAGGTGTTTTTTACCAATGGTAGTGTTCCACACAGGCTAAAATTAATTTTTTCAAAATGTGTTGTAGCAACAGCACCATTTCACTTGGGCTATACAATTCAGGTGAATGATTTAACAGGGTTAAAAAGGATAACTGTTTATTCTTTATTCCCCACCTTGGTCAGGCAGTTGATGTTCCTCTTATGTTCAGAATCATTCCCACCTTTATCACGCAAGAGCACCTCTCACAGTCAAGGGACACTTCAGCAACAAACTGGTTCTGTCAAGGAGTGCTTCACGTGGTGGCTCAGCTGGTTCAGTCAGGGCTTATCAGGAGATAATCGAGCAGGCCTGAAGAGGAGTGGGAAGAGCAAGGGTGCACCACCACAACAAAACACAGGATGGTGGAATTCTCATCCTGGCCCTCATGATCTCTTTGTGTCTATGTGTATGTGGTGGTGGGTATGTGGTGTGTGGTATATGTGGTTCAAAACGCGGTCATATAATTCAGAGAGATCCTTATCATACATAGTTGCTTGAGCAACTATTTCTTCCAAACACATCAGCAAAAAAACTAGAGTTTGTAGCATAACGGATTTAATTCCTTTGCAGTTTGTATTTTTTCCATTTCTTTTCCATTTTAGCAATGTGTTTTGAATTTGCTTCAAAGTAGGTCAATATGGGCTGTGATTAATAAAGAGGTATTGTAAATGTGATACTGAAATTCTGCTTTTTTTGATTCATTAGAGCAAAATTATATTTGTATCAGAGAGGCTATTCAAGGAGTAATAAATAATTCTCAGAGCACATAGTGTTCTAATACTTTACATGATTACTTTTCTAATTGTACATTAGCAATTCAAACATAGACATAAACATTCTGTCAAATCTACTCAGGTAATGAGATTCTATTTTAAAAATTATAATCAGTTTAAATCCTATTTAGGCAGTTCATTTCAACAACCTAAGCTGACTTTGATTAATTAGTTGTCCCAAACACAGAGCAATGAAGGCACCATGAATTAGCATTGAATTCTGAATTAAAATAGGTGATTTGCTCCACTGTGCCAGTTAACTCTTGTAAAGGTATTAATGGGCCTGCCTAGGGTTGTAAGTCTGAATACTTTCAAGCAAGTTCATAAGGAAATAAAGATATCCAAGGCTTTTCTACTTATGATGACAGGCGAATACTGAAAATTATGTGCATTTTCAGATATATGACAGAAGACATTTCTTAATTTCTGAAATAGTTTGAAAAATCTCAGAGCAAAACATAAAGACTTGAATGGATTATATTGTTTATTAAAACTGCTGAAACATACATAGAATTTATAGATTCCAATCATAATTTAAATAAGATCTGACTTTTGTTTGTTTGTTTTTTTAAACACCTCTGTAATGGAAGCACTAAGAGAAAAAATGAATGTAAAACCCTATGGAAATGCACAGATATCTATTCAGGTAATTGCAAAGTAATAAGCCTGACGTTAAATACCATATCAAAGAATAAAGTAACACCTGCTACAGAATAGATTATTTCTGTGCAAAATTACACTAGTTTGCAGTGTGTTTTTATGGGTTTATGACATTTTTTATGCCGCAGATCTGTTCAATTAAGAACTTCCGTACTCAGCCCTGGTGAAACCACACCTCAAATCTTGTGCTCAGTTTTAGCCCCTCACTTCAGCAAAGACATTAAGGTGCTGAAGGGTAGACAGAGAAGGGCAAGGGGGACGGTGAAGGGCCTAGAGATTATTTCATATTAGGAGCAGCTGTGGGAGCTGGGGCTGTTTAGCCTGGAGAAAAGGAGGCTGAGGGGAGACTTTATGGCTCTCTAAAGCTACCTTGCAGGAGGCTGTAGCCGGGTGGGGCTTGGCCTCTTCTCCCAGGCAGCCAGTGACAGGACAAGAGGACACAGTCTCAAGCTGTGGGAGGAAAGGTTCAGGTTAGATATTCGAAATAATTTTTTCATGAAAAGGGTTGTTAAGCATGGGAATGGGCTGCCCCCAGGCTGTCACCATCCCTGGAGGTATTCGAGTAACATCTGGTAGCATTTAGTGCTATGGTCTAATTGACAAGAAAGTGACCCATCAAGGGTTGCACTCACTAATCTTGGAAATCTTTGCCAACTAAACTATTCTGTGATTCTCGGCAAGACACTGTACTTAGGTTTAAGAAGGTAAGTCAGCCAACTTATGAACGCTGATGTTTCATGGTACTTTATAATGTCAAGAGTGTTACATGATTCTTGTTAACTTTACCACTAAGTTATAATTCATATATATTTCTCAATGAGGAGTAAACGTGCAATCGGACAGGGCCTTCAGTCTAGGAGGGAAAATCTAAATAAAATGCAGTGTTTGGACTATAAGAAGAGAAGTCCAAATGAGAAATTAGGTTTCATTGTTGGACATAAGGAGTGGAGAAAAAATTTTACTGAAGAAAATGGAGGATTTTTCCTGATTTCATTGTAGTCAAGAAGGTTGCCTTTTAGAAAGACACAAGCTATTCCAGTTCCCTGGTTCTAAACTGTATGGCTGATGAATATGAAGGCAAGATGTCATACACTGATTTAAGAAGTTGAACATCAAGGTGTGGTTATTATGAACTCCCAAGTCCCATTAAAGATAATTAGGATTAGCAGGGCATGTGATTAAAAGGTCTTGGTTTGTTCTAAGAGGTGCTCTTGTACTTAAGGAAACTGCAGAACATCTGCAAAGTAGCTGTATACAGGCTTGTCATTTGCCAATTTGCACACAAGCAGAACCTCTTAGAATTGTGTTCCCTGATGATTATTAGCCTCAAACGAATGCCTGGTTGTAGAAGCTGTGATAGTAAAAACAAGGAGGTGGTTGAAACATGCTATCAAAGTATGTGCTCAACATCCTAAGAAACAAAAAGAAAAAAAAAACAAAAAACTTTATTTAGTTCAATCTGAAGCTCAGACACTGGGTTTTTTTAGACGAAAGCAAACCAAGGATTTTTAATAAGACAGAGTCCCTAGGTTGTTAAATTCCTCACCTAAAGCTTACTTCTTCAAGTAATCCAATGGAAGACACTGAGTGAAATGATACGGATTGCCTGATTTGATTCAAAAGGTGCACTGTGCTGAGCTTCCTGGTAACAGCTAGAAAGCAAATATTTGCAAAGGCAATTGAATTAGTGTTTAAATGACAAACACTCAATAAAAAATACTAGAACGATTATTTCTACTGGAAGATACACTGCTGAAACAATTGCATTGTAATAGAGTGCATACTAAAAGCATAAAGTAAACTAATTTTAATATATTCCTGTTATTTTACTCTGGCTGGGAGGATTTCCCACAAATACCCACAAAGCAACACCACTGATCTGCTTGAAATCCCTCTTGAAATCCATTCTTTCACCAGAAAAGAGAATCTTTGGAATAGCTACTCTCCTGAAGGTGAATGCAATGAAGTGACCCACAAACAGCCCCCTGTTATTGCCTTATGACTTTCTGATTCTCTGAACTCATATGTCTTTATCACCTTGCTCAATTTAATGCAGAATTTACAATACCTTTGTTAAAGGTAGATTTTTCTTCAGCTTCTCTATAACATCAGCCACAGTGGGTTTAAGTGTTTAGTTTCTGAATTGCAACATTAATCCAGTAACACCAAGAGAAATGTGAAAGGCAACTGAAAAATAAGCTTATTTTTGACTGACTTAAAATTTGCTATTCAAAGGTCTGCTTCTCCAGTGGAAATATTTCATCTATCTGCAAAATTGAAAAATAAAGAAAAAAATATTGAAAATCACTGGTCTAGCAAAATAGCATTCTATTTGATAACTGATTCAAAACTGGGAAGAAGCATGCGAGCAGACTTTGTGCAGAACATCTTTATACTGTATTCATCAGACTTCTTGTACACTGGATGCTCAACTACACTGGGCCATAGCAGAGAAATATTACGATATTTTCAGACTGGAAGTCCACTTCCTAGGCATCTTAAATCTGTCCCTTAACACTGTACTGATAGGCACTAAACTAATAATAGGCATCATTATCAGTGTTATATATTGAGGTATCAATACTGCTACTATAAATAGAAATCAATGGTCTTTATTCACCTGGAGACTATGAAATAAACAAAACATAAAAGCAGTCAAAAATATAGGGGTGTTTTATGTTCTGTGTGGAAGTCTCATGAAAGCCTGAATATAGAAGCACAAATATCAAGAAAACAGAACCCTTTTTTAAAAAATTGCTTTTGCTATCCCTTAAAATCTGGAAACCTTGGTTGTATTCTAACATTTCTGGAAGACTGGCAAAGAAATGCACTACAAGCATTTTGTTGTTTTATAATGCCCACAAAATAGGTAATAATTCTGAATTATTATTTGAATCATTCTGAATTCTGGAGTGGCTATTTAAGAACTGACCACAGATTTCCACAGCTTTAAGTGGATAACTGATGAGTGCATCTTAACCCAGTATATTCTGGAAAATAATTGTGAATTAAAGATTCATGTCATGTGATGTTGCTTACTTTCCTTGCACTAACACAATCATCATTTTCAGAAAGTATTTTGTTACCCTCATTCAGTTTTTCCGAGAAGTTTGCTTCTACAAATTTACTGATTTTCTTGGTCAGAAGAGTGTTAGTTCTACCACCAGCAAGAATACAAGACTGGGAGAGCAGAGATTTCTGTTTTGAACTGTGACAGAACTAGAATCTTATGAAGCAATTAGTAGTTTGAGTCAGGATGAATCTTTCTTATATAAATAGTTGTAAGTACTTCAGAGCTGCCTTTTTATACAAAACCACTGCTGAATTCTAGGTTTTTATTTATTTGTTCTTATATTAGCATTTTTAAGGTACAGTGTACATTTACACGCCTAGCAGCCATTTTTTTTGTGATTTCATTGTATTTGGTAACTTAGTGACCTTCTCTTTCCTCAGCTGTGTATTCAAGCGTACACTTACACATCTTTTACCTACCTTTCTTCATATCAAAGAAAGCAGAAAGGAAGCTCCAGTCATTCTTTGGCCATGGCCATTGAGAAAAAGGAACTGTGACCATTGAACCACTTGAACTACTTTCCACCCTGAGATACTTAGGACCACTGGAAGATTGTGCATGCTGAGAGTATAGCACCAGATTCACTGAAAGGTTAGATTCTGCTATCTTTAGTAAACAGTTGCCAGATCTGCCTAAAACAATCACAAATTATTGCAGATCTGCTGCACACTAGCTGTATCTGCCATATGGCAGTACTGTGGAAATGATCCAGACATACTAAGGAGTTCTTTCTTTTTTTAGTTTCCTCCTCACCCTAATAAAACATGTTTGTTTGTTGTTTTCACTGGTTTTGTTGTTATATAAATATGGTGGAAAAACCTAAAGTGCTTTATAAATTATGTCAGCTCTGAAGAGATGATTCTGTTAATAACTGAAGAAATACGAAAATTTAACTTTACACTCCCTTGGGACTTCTCACTCTAATCTCTTATGGATCTGAGATATCTCCAGCACTAGACCGTGTCATAGTCATTATTAAACTTATTCTAGTACTTTATTTGATTTTGTCTTAAATTCACTGCCATTCCTCTGCTTCAGTGTCTTAGAATAGTGCTTTTAATATAAAAACACTCAAAAAGGTGAAAAGTTTCCTGATTTTACTACTTAGCTCTCTTGAGCACGACATTATGCTCAGTAAGCTCCTATGCATGTATCCTGTTCAGTCAGATAGTCAGATAAGTTTTTCATGCCAGTGGTGCCTCTAGCTGTTTGGCCATAAACAAATGTTTTTGGAAGTTGTCTGGAAACTGCAGTTTGGAATCAATGCAGGGCTCAGTCACAGACACCACACATCTTTCCATAGTTTTTTTCTGCTGCTTTGAATAAAAGTGATTCAAAGTGATTTCTATCAAATGTTAATTTCCACATTCAGCAACCAGGTTTTTTTTTGTTGTTGTTGTTTGTTTTGTTTTATATACTCAAAATAGGTACAGATTTCAAATAAAAATTCTCCCTTATAGAACAGAATGCTTCATTCAGATAGCTCAGATATTTTATGCAGTGCCTCACACAGTTTCTTTCACAGATTCTACAACTGTGATTGTTCATGCCAGTTGCTGATGCCAACCGAAAATTCATACAAACAAGAAAAAATAACTGGATATTTAACTAAAATAAAAGTAGATTAGTACATACCTATTTTGAGGATGGAAAGGGTAAATTTATAACACCTTCTTTACTTGGACTTTGCTAGAACTCTTGTCCTTATTAAAGTGAAGTGAGAGAAACAGAAACAACTTCAGTTGATCTCCTTCAGGAAGTAAATATATTTCAGATTACTGTTTTATACCATGTTTATTCAAAAAATCTGCTTTTAAAAATACAAAAATTGTTTGTTTACAACGATTCTAAAAATTAGGAATCATATTCCATTGCCTGTATTATCCATCAGAAGGTATTACCCACAAGGTAAGTAGAAAAACAGCTGACATTTTTAGGCATGGCAGATCTGGTTTTGGTTAGATTTTGGGATGTTTTTGGATGGTTAGGAGTCTTTGAATTTCCAGTGAACTTATACCATTAATATGAAGTCCATTTAATTTCATTTTACTTGTTTCTTTCATAACCAGCTAGGTCACTTTTTGGCATTTTACTTATATACGCTCTCTGTTTTAAACTTGCAGTAACTGAAGATGTTCAGTTAAAGGATAAAATAGCACAGGCATCACCTTTTGTGGGCTTGTGGTTTTTGGTTTGGTTTGTTTTTGTTTTGTTTTTTTTTTTTTTGTAGCGGTGGAGCTGCAGGGGTGAGAAGCTGCCAGAAGCTTCCCCCTTATCTAAAAGAGCTAATTCCAGCTGGATCCAATATGGATCCATCCCTGACTAAGGCTGAGCCCATCAGTGACTGTGGCAGCACCTCTGGGATAACCTGGTTAAGAAGAGGGGAGAAATCTGAGCAACTGCAGCTGAAGGGAGGCATGAGAACATGTGAGAGGGTATTATAATCCTGACAAATCTATTGGGGTAATTATGATATCAGTGATACAAGAAAACCAGGAAAGTAACACAATCTAGCAGAGAATTCTTCACTTGAAATCAATTTGTCCTGCACTTTAGAAAGCTAACTTGTCAATGTGTGCTGAAACACAATACTATTCCATTTTTTACTTTTGTAATTTATTTTGCTCCAAAAACCACCGAATTTTAGTGGGTTTTTTAAATTATGTGTTAGTGACAATACCAACTTCGTCCATTCAAATTTAGTTGATATTTCAAATACCCTTTTAGGACATATCAACTTTCCTTTTTTCCTCTACTGTGGCCAATTACATATGGCATTCAATTCAGAATCTAAACCTTGAAATGTTATCATTTGAAGGGAGTAATAAAACAGTATTATGAATTAAATTTCAAGGGTAAATTTGGTGGTATTTCCTAAAATAAAAAGTTGGTTGCTCAGTATTATTCATTTTTACATAGGTATTTTGAGCCAAAACTCATTGAAGTCAGTAAAAAGCTTCTTATTAAACTCACTAGACTTTAGGTCAAGCTATGAAGCTGTTTCACCTGCAGAGCAATATTCAAAAGAAAGGCAGCATTCAAAGGAAGCCATTATTCATAATCATTTTTTCTCTTAAAAGAAAAAGAAATAAAGACAGGCACCTTATTCAGACTCAAGAAGCAATTCAAGATGAGACCTAAAAATAGAATGCAATCTTTACTTGTATAGTGATAATAGAAATAGTAGAAGCATTATGGACAATATTGAATAATGGTGGAGAACTGCATAATAAAGAAGCGCTGGATAATTGTGTGTGTTGATCCTGAAGATACATTCAGATGAAGGAGTAATTTATACTGTATTTTTATATTTAAGTCTCTTGGATTTGCCATGTTTCTTACTGGAATTCTGCTTCATATTGTAAAATAAGTGTATGAAGCCTAATCTGGCTTTACGACAACAATTTTATTTTCTACATTTTAATCAAGGAAAGACAATGCAAAATAACCTTTGTATGAAGTTTAATCCTGTATTCATTAATACTGTGCAAATAACAATTTTCCCATCACATCATTCTTTAAAAAAACTTACTGAAATCTACACCGCGTATTTATTACTTATTCTTTTTCTACAAAAAAAGTCTTATAGGTGTGCACGAATATGCATCATCGGTATTGATTCTCCACACGTTTAATTCTCAGATCTTGTATTTCCATTCAGCTGAATTCTCCTTGCTGTAGATATAGAATTCTGAAGTCTTATAAGTCCAAGATTTTGAGAAAATAAGTCTCAAATTTCAGTACTTCCGAAAAAAACTCGTCAGGTATTTCATAGACTTGGACATGGTTTCAGTTGTAGACTTGCTTGTTTATATCAAAACTCTCTTTCTGTCTGGTGGGAATTTTGTGGATATATAACAACTGACCACAATTTGCCACAGCTTTAAGTGGATAACTGATGAGTGCATCTTAACCCAGTATATTCTGGAAAATAATTATACAAAGATTTGCATATAGTTTCTCAGAGTTCAGCTTTCTCCAGCACACAGTCCTCAGCACATTGAATGAGGATCACTGTTAGCTCAATTGACCAGCAAACTGAAAAACTTTTTTGGTCTATTTACCCATTGATTTATAAAGGAAGTAGGCAAGAATCCCTACATTGAAGATAAATTGGTATTATGACCCACACCACACCTTCAAAGACAAAACAAGTTGAACATACTATGTCATTGAAGGTCTGGTTTTATTACCAGCAGCTGCAGGATACATGAAGTTAATTCTGTACTTACGCAAATAAGCAAAGTTACGAATAACTGTGATTTTAACAGATTTTCTATATTTCTGTAGGTAGTTCTGGGATTCTGGTGGTGTTCCTTGGGTCCTTTTGCTATTTCTTGATTAAATTAGTTCAAGTTTTTGTTTTCCTAAATGATATTCAAAACTAATGTTTTTATTAATTCAAGGGATTAATTACTTTCATTTTGCACTGTCAACCCTCATTTCAAATCCTTTTTACTTCTGAGGAATTTTCTAAAATTTCCTAATGAAATTTATATGCTCTTTTATATAGGATCCAGATAATTAACATTCTTTGTTACAAGGTCAGCTATTCACCATTACAACACCTATAATCTTATCACAGTTTTTGAGGCACTCTGTGTTTGTGAGCACATGTGCCCAGAAGACTTGGACTTAGAATATTGGAGAGAGGCATATGAACAACAAGTAAATATTTCTTATCTTTTGTACAAAATTTACATTTTTTTTTCATATTCTCATAAATCTCAATACAGATCAGTACACTCTACTGTAAAGAAATTCCTTTTCCATGTGACTTTCTGTTTTATTAGAAGACATAGATATTTAAGTTTTCACTTTTACCACTCCATTGTAGCAAAGCAGAAGAAAATTTAGCAGAAGATCTTTTTAACTGATTGACAGTAGGAACAATGTTTTTGTTGAATGTAATTTATAATTGACCAAATGATGTCTTTGTCATTGTAGGCACTCTCAGGAGACTTCCATGATTCCCCACCAGTAGAGCTCTGCTTTTTGGGAGGTGAAAAGACAAGCAGGGCAGTATATTGGACAGCTTACTAAAGGCTGCCTTACTCTTCCTTTCCAGCTAACCTTTATCTATCTCACTATTTAAACTGCACTAGAGAATTTCCCCAGGGAAATGGTTTCAAACACTGCTTTGGAGAGCTGTTGAGTGAGGGACTCCAAAAGGAAAGAATGCAGTTTATTGTGAACACTTCTTTTACTGAGTAGGATTTTTTTACAGCCTTGATTTTCTAATTATGGAGTAGGACCACATTAATTTATAAAATCAGTAATTACTGCGTACTATGGTTTGTGAAAAATTCAATAATTAATAATCACGCTATTCATCTTCTACTGAGGAGAAAAGAAATCGGTGGTGTGGGTGGGGAGCATTGTGGAAGACACAGTATTTGAGGAGCCAGTGGACGTGTCTACTCTATTTGGACTCGTGTTTAGGGCTTGAGAAGCTAGTATGCAATAGGATGGTCTGTACCTTAGATTTAGGAAAGGTAGGCAGTATGCAGCAATCAACCCCAGAGGGCACGTGCCTGAGCTGTGCTGCTCATGTTGCTGGGCAATGTGAGAGTGTGTCACCTGTGTGGCCTTGCCTCTGTCTAACAAGTTCTTGTGAGAACATTTTTTAGAATAGTTTCCTTACGAGGGAATTGGATAGTAGCTCAAAGGACCAAAACGGAGAGCTTCTCCCAGTGGTTAGGACCTGCTCTTGTCTTCACTGAGCACCAGAAGAAAATCCAAATGGGCCCTGTCCAATGCTACACAAATGGGTGCACATAGGGAAAGCTTTACTCACTAACTGTATTCCTTCTCTTATTCTTATTTTCTACATTCTCTTATTCTCTTCTCTACAAGTCTTATTAAAGCACTTATCCTATTGAGCCATTTTTGCCAGGTCTTTCTTACTGAGATCCATAAAAGAGCCCTGCACCAGCTCAGTCTCACCTCACCCCCCATCCTCAGGACAGAGCAATGAGTCTTTGCAAACCATGGGAAGAAAACAGAAGATATAGCTGTGCACTTTATGCTTTTGAATACTGGGAATGTAGAAAAATGTACCTGTAGTGGCTAAAAAGAGAGAAACAAAGTTGGATACCATGAATTTCTGCCTCTCAGAGTACAGCTCTCTACAATGTTCACTAAACTTACCCATTCTCTAGATGTAGCTCCATAACAGTCTAGGGAAAATTTTGGTCTTGCTACTCTTCCAGTTGATGAAAATGGCCACATTTGCAGTTTATATTTAAGGAAAATCAATCTTAATGATGGTAAATATTTTAGAAAATTAAATTTAAATACATCAGAAAGATTAAACCACCAAATATACTTGACCATTTCTGGCCAGGAGATTTCTGTAGTTAGAAGGAACAAGTTTCATAGTCTCTAAAATGGAATTTTATTTTTCAGGAAAGGGTGGTCTTGGCTCTCACTAGAGGAATAATAGTAAATAAAATGAAATAAGCAGTGATGAGGTTATTCTTGTGCTTTTGTTTGTAAGCTAAAAGGTAAGTCAGGTAAATTTTAAAAGACAGTCCATACTGGAGACAGAAGCAGGATTCAAAGAAGTACGAATAATACCCCAAAATACCAATTACGTCTGAAAAATCACAGAATCACTTTTACACTACATAATTCTATATCTTCAATAAATCTGAGGACGCTGATCAGCTTATCAATGAGTTATTTCAATGAAACAAGTATTGCTGACGATTTCATCATTATGCTCACTAACATAGAAACGTATGTAATTATTTTGTGCATGTTTGAATAGGTGCTGAGTTTATGAAAAAACATTAAATGTAAAGGTCATAAGATTAAACAACATATAGGCAATGTAACTAAAATTAAACATTGAGAAAGGAATAAAATTTAGATTTTTTTATATGCTTTTTAAAAAAATCTAAATGTAGAACACTTTCTGCTGTAAAGAGTATTGGTTTGCTATGTGGATTTTTTTGCTCTGTTACTGTTTTTTATTTCTTATTATTTGCTTGATGGCATTTCAGTAGAAAAGTGTAACAGTTCTCTAAACATAAACATGGCTGACTGTTCTCTTTTGAAATGGATTCTGTTCCTCTGTAATCACCCATGAAAGGAAAATCAGAAATTGTGGATCTGTGAAGCTAGATTTTTTTCTTCCTCATTTCCAGACACTCCTCAGGTTGCTCACCTCTTCCTAAAACTAACACAATTAATTTTCTACACACATCTACACACGCATTGAGATTTATATGTTAATACAGACGAAGGGAGAGGGAGATGATCAAGAGAAAATGCTAAACTTGCTCTCCTATGATATCAAAGTTCCTTTCCTGCACCTAAATGGAAAAATCTGCTCAGATTTTCAATTTTGGAAATAATGTTTATCTTTTCTTCTGACCATATGTGTTTTTGAGCATGTGTAAAAAAAACTATTTGAGTAGTAAATATAGAGCAGTTACAGAAAGTTCGTTAATGTAATTTGCAAATAAAAGAGGAAAAGGGAGAGTGCCTCTATATTTTTGTAACAGCAGACACTTCACTGTCCTGTAGCAGTCAGGGCAGGAGGTGTATGAAGCCTCTCTGGTGTTCAATAGTATATCTACTCTACTTATCAATATATAGTTTAGCTTCACAACACATCATGTGAAAAGGAAGAAAAAAAATACAGACCAATACTTTAGATTCATCAACTACATGTTGGTGTGCCTGTTAATAGGACTGTTTATTGACCTCAGTGACAGTGCTGCTAAAAGTAAAAACTTTAGCTGACCAGTGCAGGTTTGAACTCAGATTTCTATATTTCAGTACTAACGTCCATGGCATGGGATTTTTTTTCCCCAAAGGTATGTTAAAAATACAAAAAATATGTATGAAACGGCTACATACAATAGTTACACACTAGTTATACCCCTGCCTGTTATATATCAGTCAAAAGTGGTGTATAAACCTAAGGTATGCCCCATTGATACAGCAGATTTTAATTAGTGATAGAGGAAATTGTGACTCCACTAATATGCAATTCCATTGTGAATATTTTACATTTTTCACAATGGTGTCAAGCTATAATTATAAAAAATATTTATTTTTAAACTTTTACCTCAGAATCTTAGAAAGAATCTGTTAGAAGATAAGCAAAACAAGAGAACATACACTTTGGTTTGTTAGTCTGGGGTGGTGGTTTACTGATAAAAGTAGAATGCATTTATAGGATGGGGAAGTATTATATGCAAAATGGCAATTATTTGTAATCAGATTGGTTCCTTAATTTGATCCAAGGAGTGAATATCTTTAAAGTCAGGTGCAGGTCAGATTTTGGAGGTTGTTTTTGAGAATACAACTGCAGGATCTACGACTCCTCTTTGCTCAATGTCAGGTAAAGTACATTTAGATTCAGACATTATTTCATATTCCCCAGCACTGGACACTTCCCCGGCATTGAACAGATAATATTCAGCTGGGGTGCTGGGCCATCTTGTCTAGTCTATTTTTCACAACAAAGGATGAAGCAGATGATCCTTGAGGTCCCTTCTAATTTGGTATTCTATGAATCATCTTCTCTAGTGCCTTTCTTATTTGACATAAATAAGAACTTTATGATTGGAAGGAAAACCACAACAGTCTATATATTAATTTTGATCTAAGATTGCTACTTAATGTTTGGTATTGCAAAGCTGCATATCCTTGGATATGGTAATATTACTATTCAATCTGTTTCTTTTTTAAACTAGAATTTAATTGGTTTTGGTTCCCTCTGCAAGGTGTCTGATAACGTGTTATGACCTTTTCATTATGAAATTTTCAACGTTTTCACAAGACTGCAAATGACATTTCTGGCAACTACTTCAGATAAAGTGATATTTGACCTTCTGTTCAGTGTTCAGAATATGTTTAGAAGTAACAATGGAGCCATCTTTGAACATTGATAACAAGTGTGATCAACAATAAGGCCAATTTAATGAAAAAAAAAGCCACACAAAAAAATGTAATGATACATGGCAGCCATGCAACGTATCCCATAAAAACACTTTTAATTAAATCAAGTGGTTTCAGACAAATTCCCTGATTGCTAGCCCTAAAGTCTTCTTGGCACACAGTCCTGTGTTATTTTAATAGATACCTTGAAAACTAGAATTTATGTATTTCAGAGGACACCCTTTCTACTGGCAATGGATTTTATGTATATTTCTTAATTTGAAGAGTTCCTGAAAGTTCTATGATAGGAACTCACGACCTATTCTAATGAAGTGGTGTCCTTGTATATAGAGGCTTTCCTCTAGGTGATATAATTTACCCAAAGTGAAGCTCAGTCAGGACTTAAAGCAGCTACAATTAATCCTGCTGAGTTCTAGAGCTCTCAGAGGGTAGAGAGAGTTCTTCTCTTTTTCAAATTAAAAAGTGGAATAATACTTACATTAAGACAGTGCTTTAAGTACCAGAGTCTCCTGCCAGCTGTTAGGTTTAAAAAGGGATAGTCTCCTATAAAAGTGAGATAAAGATTTAAATTTCACCTGAAACCTGAGCTTTATACAATAAGGAATTAATATGATACTTACATTAAGCCTATATAAATTAAACAAAAACTGTATTTATAAGTCCAGTCAGGATAAGTGGAGTTGTAATTTAAAATGAATGTCACACGCATTTTGTTATTAATATTTTTAAGGCATTGATTGCATTTAAGTTCAGATACCTAATCTAAATCCATTTGAAAATACTGGGGAAAAAAACAAACAAACAAACAAAAAAAAAAAAAAACAAAAAAAAAAACTTATTTGAAATAAGGATGCACTTTCATAAATATTTAGGAAAATATGTAAAAAATTTTGAAAGTTTAGGATAGTAGTAGTTGTTTTGGGTGATCATTACATCATTTATAATGAAACATATTCTGAGAAAATAATTTTATAATAGAACTGTTC
This sequence comes from Daphoenositta chrysoptera, assembly GCA_013397915.1. Taxonomy (NCBI): domain Eukaryota; kingdom Metazoa; phylum Chordata; class Aves; order Passeriformes; genus Daphoenositta; species Daphoenositta chrysoptera. Next base: position 121,670 of record VZRO01003177.1, read on the forward strand.
ACATAATACATAAATATCTTTAACTGAAATAAAAAAACACTTGCAACTACAGATAGGAAAATAAATGAAGTATAACATTGATTTCTTCTAAGCAAAAAGACATGACTGTCAAATACACTGCCAAAAAAGAAAACTAAAGATTTATGTTTTGGAGGAAAGGGAGCCTTGGAGTCTCTTTTCAGCACTTGCATATCAAAAAAGAGCAATTAACTGAGAAGGTCCAGACTTACTCCAAGGGTGCAAAAAAGGTCTGGGTTACACAACTGAGCACCACGTTCTTCCAACAGTAATGAGGCTGATTGCCTATTCATACAGATAGCTTGTGCTATATAACAGTTTCGCAGTAAAATTCCTCTCTTCCATATCAGAATGACATTTTAACTTTTGGGGATTTTAATACCCTTTTTACTACTTTATTTTCTGCACTGCCTATTGATTTTTCTAATCTTTTGACAGGAGCTTTACTTGCCTTGTCTTTCTGCATAATTCTTTTAAATTACATTCTGACCACAAGACAAATTCTAATCTCCATTATACAAAAATACAGTAAATCCATTGAAGTTAACAGAAATGTATGAGATTCAAAGTCTGATTCTGATCAAAAATAGACCTATTGGCTTTTAGTAGTCTAGCTTTTAAGCCAGGGAAAATCACAATGGGCCAAGTTCATTTCCAGTGGAACTACACTAATGTCTGCTGACTTCAAATAAAAGAAATCCAACATTTTCTTTAAAACTTTTACTTAAACCCATTTTTCTTCCTCTGAAAAACAGACCTTAAAAGTTTAAATATTTTGAAGGTATGATGGTAATTACTGTCATGATTTTGCCAGTAACTTTTAAGGACATTCCCCAACTATGGGTCGTGTGCACACAGTTTTGTATCCCAAACTTTGGTTCCCTGTCAACGTAGTTCAAGTTACCTACTGAATGTATCAATTTGCTCTATTCCTTACCATCTCATCTTCCTGTTGGAAAAAAGGTCATGCAAGTCAATGGTGTGAAGATCCACCCTGAAACTCAGGTAGGAGCCCATTAGGATAAGAACTTGTGTCCAAAACTTGGAAAATACTCGAAATATTAGAGGCTGAATTAGTCTGGCATGATTTGCCCTGGGTGAAGCCATACTGTCTGTCTCTGATCACTTCCCTGTCTTACATATGTTTTGGTGTATCTTCCAGCAGGATCTGTTTCATGTTCTCAGAGGACACAGAGGTGAAGCTCACTGGTCAGTAGTACCCAAGGTCCTCCTTAGTATCCTTTTCAAAAATGAGTGTGACACTCCCTTTCTCCAGTCACTGGGAACATTGTCTATTTGCCATGATTTTTCAAACATGATAGACCAATGAAATTACAGCAGGCCATACTTAAAATATCCTGCTTCTTTCTAAAAATAGGAAAGACATTGAGGTTTTTGAAGTCAAGAATCAGAAGTTTTAGTGAGACTGTCAATGCTTAGACTGTATTTTAGAACTAATGTACACACTTGGCAATTCCACAGCAAAGAAAGAGTAATCTCTTAAAATTTTATAAAACATTTAACTATCTCATATAATTACTGATTTATGCAAATGTAATTCTTAATCTTAAAACCACTTATAAGTTATTAACTTCTAGAATTCCACTTTCAGCATGACTGCACTTCTCTGGGCTTAATAATTCTGAAATGACTGAAAGTGTAGGATTAAGTTCAGGGATCGTCAGTACAAAGAACAAATGAACAAATTGTTTCATTCATCATCAATGGAACATTTGAATCAACATTAAAACCCCCACTATTTCAAGTCAAGGCTTATTTGGAATGATAGTCATTATTATTTATCATTTTATTGTATTTTAGTCTGGAGGTATGCACGCCAAGGAATTTTCCTGTGAAATAGATTTCTTCCTCATCTTATAACTGATATTCATCATAAGCTTTTGCAGGAGATATATTCTTCTGCACATGAACATAAATGTCTGTTTCGTTAGGTCTTGCAAGAGCCCTGTATTTAATTTAGGAGAATACTCTCTGGGGAAACAAACAAAAATAAACAAACAAAACCTAACCAAACAAATCTATGAATACTTTTATTATTTTAAAATTACACTCTCTGTGATGCTTTAAGCCTCTCTGCTGAAACAAATACATTTTAGTATTTAACAATTTTTAATATTTTCTAAAAGATTTTATTTCCCCTTCAGATACACAGTTGCATTGCAGAGGATGTTTTTGCTGAGGCCTATAGTGGTTGGATGAGAAACCCAAAGAGAGAATTGTACCAAATTCACAACTGATATTTTAACTAGAGATTTGGGGCTTATGAGACACAGCATTCCATCTTTCCATCAGATTGACTATAAGACTGAAAATCTTCACCATATAAAGCCTTTAATGTTTCCTCATTTATGCACTCATATTTATTTAGACTGAAGAATATAAATTTCACCTCAATTTTCAGTGAGTCATTAGTAAGTCAATATCAAACTTTGGGTCCCAAACAATCTGATGTTTTTTTACATAGGTAACTCATCCAAGGCCATACAACACCCTCTAGGAAGTGTAGGAAGTAGACAATTTTCCTTCTTCACTTGCTGCTTTTTATTTTCAAAGTTTCTCAGAAAGTGCCTGAAAGCTTCTGGTCCAATGTCTTAGGAAATTGTATGAGCCAGTGATAAAAAATCTCTGTCTCTCTGCAGAACTTCACTGAGATATTTCATATGTGAACAGACAGGTGAAAGAAGTTGGTTTAATTTCTGATGAAAAGAGGTGTATACTTGGTAATGCATTTTAGATTGACTGTGCAATTTCCATAGAGATGTTTCCTAGTGAACCTTTCTAGAAAGTACTATTCTACCAGATGATTTTCAGATCTCTGACAAAATTTAGACAATGAATAAAACAACCAACCTATGCAAACAGTATAAATACAGTTTCAATACATTATGTTTCCATGATTAACCAATAGCTCCAGTAAATTATCCAAGAATTGTTTTGCTGATGATTTGTTATAGACAGAATTGATGATGCTGATAAGACTTGGGATTTCAAACCATTTTTTTGGTTTGAAATATAGAGAAACTCTTAAAATATCCTTTTCAGAGCTTTTCTTACCAGATAGCTATGTACCACAGAAAGACCATCATCTATTATGATCAGTATTTGGACCTTATATTTCCCAAAATCTAATTTAGTTTCCAAACCTAAAACTTCTCACTGAACTGGAACAGTGAAACAATTGCTCCAGGCTAAATTAGATTTGTTAACTCTTCTCAATGGAACAAGAATACAAATGATGTCTTAGAAATGTGTGCAGAGTCCAGCAGATACCATAACATAATTTAAAAATAAAATGTTGCCAAATCCATTAACATTTGTTTACATGTAAAATGGTAAAATAATTTGAATGCTTAAATTACCCCATTGCTATTTTTTAAAAATATGTGGAGACATTCAAATTTGGAAAAAAAACCCCCACAACAAACACTGCATTTTGTAACCTTTTTATTGATTTTTCCAGCTTCTAGCAGTACTGTTTCTTTTCAAATGTTCACCCTATTATTTCAACATCTGTGTGATAACAGATTTAACAGCCAGAGCACCAGCTTCTAAAGTGCCCTGAATTCATGGATAATACAATTTAGGACTATGCTTTTGGGGAAAACTCATTTAAACAGTCATTCAGGGATGGACTTGGCCACCATAGTATGAGAAGCCAACCGGACTGATATAAGCTGTTGCTGGTTAACTTGGCCTATTTTGTGCTAAAGTGCCTTGTCTACATAGTATATTGTTTCATACTGTCTGACATTTTGACCTGTGTTAATAAAACCAATTTGGAAGCAGATTTTCTGGAATGGAGAAAGAGATACATTAAAGGAAAATGATGTGGGTTGAATTGCCAGGCTGAAATAACCACTCTGTATCCAGCATTCTTTTCTCTGTTGCCCTATTGACTGACTCCACTAATAAGTCCATGAGTGTACTTGTGTACCTCTACTACACTAGTATTATCTAGACAACTCTTTCTGTTGCCATTAATCATAATCAAGTGTCATGCTTTGCAATAGCCCAAGGCAAGTTCACATAGTTGAGCTCAAAACGTGATTATTCAGCAGATGTGCCTCATGTTCTGTGAGGCTCTTGCTGACATCTTAGATTTTAATGAATCACAGAGCTTGAAGAGAGCCCAGGCTCATCTGGAGAGCACTGCAATGCACTAGCATCAGTAGGGACAAATGAAGGGAAAGGGGACACTTAGCACTGATTTGGCACCACTGCATGGAAGAGAAGTTGAGCTGAGTTCTGCCAGTGCAAGGAAAGATAAAGTTAAGAGCAGATACAACCTTGCCTGAGGCTTGAATGGCATTTTTGGCAGGGATATGACCACTGAACTATTTCTTATCATATTCATACAACAGTTCTTGCAAATCATTACATAGAAAAAACCCACAGCACCTTTCAAGAATAGACACGCTTGAAGAGTTAATCTAAATTAGTCTCATCAGTGTGGGGTCTCTCAGATTTGAGCATGTGTGTAAATTTAAAAATCTGCTTTTCTACTGCGTTTGATTTGTCTATATGCAAGAGATATAATTTGACAGAAACAAACTGCCATAGATGGACACAAAATAATCATCCTTATAAATATAATTCAATATGCTGTATAAATACATATATATATGCATAGGATGAACAACATATGTGTATGTTTTTGAAATAAGATCATGGTAAAGACCAGTTCTGTGAAACTCATGCAGATTTTTCTCTCAATTATCAGTCCAGCTCCCAGGAGCTGTTATCTTTTCAGACTGGTGCAGGATTCCTGAGTTTTCATAAAGCTCTCGCAGGTAAGTAGAATGCCTGAAGATCTTGGGCACCACAATTCCTCTAAGAGACCAAGCTATGTAATAAACTGTGTAATAGGAAGGCCCTGCAAGGGCCCCAGAAATTCTGTTTTTAAGAGTCCAGGGGAATTTTTTTTGACATCAAAATCTGTAAAATTTTTCTGATGGAAATATTTTTAGTTCAGGAGTGTGAAAAAAGTCCATGGCTAAGCAGTCCATCCCAGTTAGCAGGTGTTCCAGGTCTCCTTTTCTATTTCAGAAATGCTTCAGTTATGAGTATGAGATACTCCTACTGTAGCTTAGAGTCTAAAAAAAAACCCCAAGCAGACAAAAACTCTCTAGGTTATTAATGTAAAGATTCAATAGCAATAAACTTTGAGGATGTCAAAAGAGAATAGTCCAACTTACTGAAAGCAAAGTGGAAAGCAACACCTCTTATAAAAAACACAAGGCAAATATTCAATCTATAAAACATTATGCAAGATGAAACATAAATGGATGGCTGCTAAATAAGAATAATTAATCTCTACACTACATATGTTGAAACTGCGGTGTTATTTTCCATTGCAGTTTTATAGGCCATCTATAAAAATAAGACCTTTTGATCATTAATAAAAAAACCCCCAAACATATCCTTTCAGTTCTAATTGTTATTGATTTCCATACAAGAAGAGAATCATATTTTAGCACACATTTTTAATATACAATTCATATGGTGTGTCTTATGCTCTCAATACTCAATCTGGTATTTTTTATTAACCCCATACTGACTGGGTGAACATCTTTTTTTAGCTGTAAAGGTGGCAATGAGGATTTTTACTCTTAAACTCTGAAGAACTCATTAAGAGCAGAAAATTTTTGAATTAAAAATTTTGCCATTTGTTACTGAAATTTATTTCAGAAAGAGGTCAGGCTAAAGACTATTAAAAAAAGAAATCGGATTTTTTTTTTTTAATTTCATGTTAAATAATAAATGCACAGATCTAAGGAAAATCAGTGTATGGAATAAGCTTCTAGAAAGTTTTTAGTTACTCAAGATAGACTAATATCTGTGCTAAGGACATTAAACTCATCTGTTTGATCTAATCTTTTTTAGTCTCTTTCTCATACAACAATTATAAATGTTAGAGACAGTTGACTAGTTCGTCCAGTATTTGCTAATACAACACGGATTTATTTCTTACTGTTATAGAAAAGAAGGAGATATGGAGAGGACCAAAAATATCTATACTTGATGGCAGGCATTGAACCTAACAGCCTAGGTTAGTTTTTGGGACTGCCTCCCTGGCCAGTCCCCTGCTGCCCAGAATACGAAACCAAAATGAAACACAAAGCCAACCAAACAAATAAAAAATCAAACAACCAAAAACCCCACCAAAAACCAAAAAACCCCAACCAACCAACCAAAAACAACCCTAAACTAAACCAAGCCAACAGCAAAACCTCCAGCAACTCAAACAAAAGAGATATAAAGAAAATGTTCTGCCATGTCTGTCTGGAAACACATATACTATGATCCCCACAGAAGAGTGGGTTTTTTCTGGGGATCCCCTTCGTATTTTGTGAATCTTATCAGTCTCCCTGCTGGCTGGTCTTGCTCATTATGCTGATGGCATTGATTGAAAAATGCTTTGAGAGTGTGCAGAGATTGCATATCCTCACGGGATACTAAGCTTTGTGTGTAAATTTTATGTGAACAATTCTTATTGGCTATTTAATCTTATTGGCTGTTTAAATTATTAGCAATTGTCACTGATATCTACTAAGCTTTATGTGAGTCCAGGGATATGAGGGCATGAGCACTTCTATACAGGAGTACAGCACTGCAACAGTAGACAAAGAGAGGGAGAGTGCAGGTTTACAAAACAGAAGTGAAAGGCATACTGCAGTATAACAAGTGGTGGGCTATGGAGCTGCACATGGAAGGAGGGGAACCTTTGCCCTGCAAAGGTTAACACCACCTTCTTTACAAAGGTGTCTTACAGATATAGTCATTAATATTTCCAAAGTACTCTCTAGTTCTCAGCAATCTTGCCTTAAAGATTAGGAATTGTAGATAAAGAATACTGATGTTACTTGAGCTCCACTAAAATAAAATTTAAAGGTCTATCTTGACATAAAAATCTATCCTGTAAGTGGGTTAAACAACTCCTTTAAAAGGTACTCTGAAATGTGCAGACACTGAATGACAGAATATTCCCAGCTGGAAGAGATCCAAAAGGATCATCAAGTTCAGCTCTTAAATGAATGGCCCATATGGGGATTGAACCCCGACCTTGGTGTTATTAGCACTGTGCTCTAATAAACTGAGCTAATCTCAGGGTTAAGAGTTAGTTTTTTGTTGTTGTGGGGTTTTTTGTTTTTTGTGGTTTTTTTGTTTTTTTTTTTTACAGCTAGGAATTTCTCTGTTGAGTTTGTTTATTTCTTATTCTTACTTATTTCAATATATATGATTCCTGTTTCTTCGTACTTTCTTTGCATCTTCACCTTTTTACCCTTGTGTTTCTGAGAAACACAGATAGATTAAATTTGGCGGGGACTTTGGAAGCCAAGGCAGTGACAGCTTCAAATTTGGTTCCAGCTACAGAGACAGATGATGTTGTTCAGCGCCTTATACTGCTGAGTTTTCAGTACCTCCAAGGGTGAAGATTCCATATCCCATCTGGACAGCCCATTCCAGTATTTGGCTTGCATCATTATGAAGATTAATTTCTTTATTTTCGAACAGAATTTCCCTTACTGCAATTTTTCTTTGCCTCCAAGTCTTTTGCTGTGCACCTCTGAAAAAAAAAATTATCTGTGTTTTCTATGAGCATCCATTATGTAGTAAAAGGAAACAAGTAGAAGTTCCCTTAGCTCATGCTTCTTCAGGCTGACTAAACCCAGTTCTCTCAGATTTCCTGATATGCCATGTGCTCCAAACCCCCTAGCTGAAGCTGTAAATGCGCTGCTGCTTATAAGGATTCATTGTGAGACCCTGTAAAGCCCTATTAAAATCCCTATGCACTTTTCCAGATCTTTGTATGAAACAGTGTCTTTCAAGGCTGGTTGGTTCTTGGTTTTTCTAATTCTGTCTGACACACTGTAGAGCTGGCTTTTATCCAGAGATATAATGGTGCCTTACAATTTCCTAGGAAGCCTATGGAAGATTTCACTGTAATGTTTGTATATACCTTAAATTCCTATATGCTATGGTTTACCTATCTTCCAGATCTCCTTTGTGTGTCTTTTTTTCTTTTTGTTTATTTGTTTGTTTGAATCTAGCTGGGGGTTTAGCTAGATAGACATTTCTATTTATGTCTGTGTCCTAGGTGGCCTAGGTGACCCAAAAATATGTATTCCATATTTTTTCTGCATCATCCAGCCTGTTTTACTGTCCCTTAAAGACTCAGGGCTGGAAGCAGAACTGGAGTGTTTTACCCAGGTTCACACAAAGGAGGAGGTGTGGCATCCCTTTAAAAGCAGGGAACACACATGCAGCAAGCTCTTTTGTTCTCTCCAGGCTCCAAGGTGGTTGCTTTGTGCACGTCTCCAAGTCACAACTTGAGAAGCTGAGGTGGCACAAGGCAGAAACTCTTCTGTTCTCCCCAGGCTTCGGAGAAGTTTGAAAAGCCTTCACTGCTGCTGACACCTGCCATTTTTTTGGGGGGGGAGGAGGAACCCACTTCACCAGTTCCAGCTGCTGCCCACAGCCTCTGCACCATACTGGGAACTTGGACCCTCCCTCTGCAAGTTACAGCTGCTCAGGGGGGTCGGCGCTATAACATCTGGAAACTTTCTTCCAGACTCCTGGCAGCATTGACTCATTTTGGACAAAAAATAATTCCTCCATGTTTTTGTTTTGTCCCTGTTCTACACTGGTTGTTGTTTGAGGGAAGAGGGAGTTCTGGAACCTCAGAGGGTCAGTTGCTGTGCTGTTTTCCTTTTCCTCTCTCTCAGCCACATTGTCTGGGGTATGGGGCTTCTCTGCCATCTTGTCTTTGTCCTCTGGGCCACATAGGCTGCTATGTTGGCCACCATCTTGGGAGTAGGGAGGGGATTTCCCTGACATCTTTTGGCCTCCTTTTTGGTTTTTTTTTGCTCTCAGGGGACCATGTGTCTTAGCACCATTATATCTAGTGATTTTTGCTGTTATCTTGGTTGTCACTATTTTCTTTTTAGTAAACTGTTTTTTTTTCACTTATCTCTACTCACATCTGTCTGTCCATATCGGTGAAAGGGGAGTGGTTTAAACTAAAAAGGAGGTAACTCATTTTAGAGTCTCCACCCTGTATAATTGTTTTAAACTAAGACAGTCTGCTATTCATCTGATGCTTTTCTACCACTCCCCCTTTGCTGAGAGTCTTGTGTATAAGCCAGTTTTTGCCATATGAGAACAAAATGTACATGTTGCAAGAAAAGACATAAAGACACAAGGATGACCAGGAATTCTTTATCTCAGTCTTTTCCTGGGTTGCTGACCACCTTGCTTTAAGCTTAATGCAATATTTTATCAAATCTCCCTGTTTAACTGGAGCTATGTGTTTGACCAGTAATATGGGGCCTATTTTAACACCTACAATTTCAGACAGATTTTTGAATAATGGAGCTGTAAATAGCAATTTGATCTAAACCAATATCTTGGACTGCCATACCCTTCAGTTGTTCCACTGGTTATACCCCCCTTGCCTGATGATCCATTTCCATTGGTTACCTTAAACTTTGTAGTGAACGTACCTGAACTATCTTGCTTACTATAAAAGACAGTTCTGTGTGAACAGTTTGTGCATTAAAACCTTTACTTTTTCTAATGTCATTCCCTGATCCAAGGCCAAGATCCAGTGACCTTGCAGGTTTGGTATTTGTCTGTTGGGACTTTTTTCATTTGCATTGCTGAGGAACACGGGGCTTCACAGTTCTCTTGTTTCTAGTCACACACTCCAAATGTCCCCTGGCTAACACCAGGGCTGAGCATCTCTTTCAAATGGTGTGAAAGTTTGCTCCAGGCAAGTAAGCTTTTGATCCACAGGATATGACCTGTAGTGTTTCCCTTTCCATTTACATCAGAGTGATACAAATCCTTCTGATCAATCACACAGCTTCCAGTGAATCCATGAGAAGAGTGAAATTGAGTTACTGGGTTTTTACCTTTTTTGCTAACACTGTTAATAGACTATAGAACAACCTTGTCTCATGGGACTCCAATTCTACAGGGTCTTTACTCTCACTCTCTTTATAATGCAGTAACTTTGCATGCTTGTCAAATTTTGTGAAAATCAAATTCAAGAGCAGAGGAATTTAGGAGTAAAGCAACAACAGGAACCATAGCAAGGGCCTCTTATGCCTATAAAAATGTAATTTTAAGATGGAGAGACTTGGGAAAGCATGTTGTGCTACAGATTTCTTTATTGATTTTTTTTCCCAGTTACACTAATATCACAGCTAATTCTGTTTAAAATTCTGTATTTACACCCTGGATTTTTTGGTTGGTTGGTTGATTTTTTTTATTTTGGTTTGGGGTTTTTTGTTTTGTTTTTTTGGGGGGCGTTGTTTTCTGTTTGTTTGTTTTGTTTTTGTAAAATCCATTGCAAACCTCATTATTGTAACTGTTAAAATATTACTATTAAAATTTTTGTACAAGTCTCTCTACCAGTATGCTGGTTTATATGTTAACACTACATTCTTCAAATGATTACACTCCTTTGCTTTAAATGCCATAGTTCTCTGTCACACAATATATAAAATAATATAAGCAACTGTGCCACTTAATCAGCTATTATAAAGCCTGCATAAAGTAATGACATTAAATCCAAAACACTCTCTTTTGGTGGAGGTTAGATGGGTATCTCCCCAAAGATTTCTCTCTTCTAGACTGGGGAATTGAGCTACTAAGGAAAATATCCTTTGCCTCAGTAGAGTTTCATGCTGTGATGGATGAGTTTTGGCTACTAGACAAAATCCTACCCAGAAACTCACTCACTTCCCCTCCTTCATGGGAAGGAAGGACAAAATAGGAAAAAAAGGGAATGAAAATGTTTGTGGGTCAAAATAATACAAGAAATTGCTTGTCATATCTGTTGTGGACAAAACAGACATGAACTTAGGAAAACTAACTTTTTTTTTTTTTGCATATAACCACTTAAGTGAGTACAAAGTTGGTAAAAAAACATAAAAAGCTGGGCCTGTGTAGTGAGCCAACAAAGTTTAAATTAGGAGTTCTCATCCATCTGTTAGCTGTAGAAGAATCTTATGCACCTCAAGAAAGTAACGCAATGCCCTAGACTAGATGAAGTCTGTCTATTCCCTGAAAGCACAGAGAATGTATGAAAAGTACAGATGTTCCTCTTTGACTTTAGATAAGTGTTTATTGAATATTTGGCAGCTAACTTTTTCTTAATAACACAGTGGTCAGTACAGAAAAGAAAAGAAATATATCAGAGATTTTTAGCCAGTTTCCATTACTCCCTGCCTTGAACCCTTGTTTTTCATAACCTTCTTGTGCACATTAGTCATAAATCCTGTCCTTATGAAGGTGAAACTCTTGATTAAGCAGAAAAATTAGACAGCTAAGGAGATGATACAAGTTTGGCAATTTGGGTGCTTCCTTGAGGAAAAAAAAAAAATTAATACATTTACTTTACTGGTTTAAACAGTTCTACAAGGATGAAGGCTGGAATCCATTAAGAAGAATGTCTTTCATATAATGAGAGGCTGAGCAAGCTGGGAGTGTTCAGCTTAGAGAGAGTACTAAAGGGAAACCCCAACCATGCATATAAATATGTAATGTAGTGTAGGAAAGAAAAGACACTGAGGCTCTTTTCAGTGGTGATAGTGACAGAACAAGAGGCAATAGCCACAAATTGAAATACAGGAGAGCCCCTCGGAACACAGGAAAAAAAATTACTTACCTCTTGCAATTAAGGTACTTTAAAAAGTTCTTGTTGTCTGACACAACACTGACCAGTTTCAACTCTAACTGATCTTTGGCCTTTCATGTCTGCTCCCTGCATATATCAACCACAGTTGTATTATCTTCCCATGAAGTTTAACTTCACTTCCAGAGATAGTGCAACTTCATTTTCCTCTTGAGCTCCATGAGGAGCTCCTTGTTGAGCCAAGCTGGTATTCTGCCCCTGCTGCTTGACTTAAGTCACAGTGGAATTGCCTGCTCCCGTGGTTCTAAGAAGTATTTCCTAAAGACTGACCAGCGCTCATGGACTCCTAAGCCCTCAAAAACAAACTCCCAGGGTACTCTAATGAATTTGATCATTTAATGATCACCATGGCCAGGACAGCCACCTACCATCACATTCCCCTTGAGTCCTTCTCTATTTGCAAATAACATGTCCTAAAAATCTTATTTCCTCTTTGACTCACTGGGTTCTTTTGACAATAAGTTATCTTTTAGAAACTTGAAGAATTTCCAATACTGGCTTTTGAAAGAAGCATGATATTCCCGGTTATGTCTGAAAAGTTGAAATCTTCCTGAAGAACAAGCGCCACTGATCCAGAGATTTCTCCTAACTGCCTGTACAAAAATTCATCAGTGCTTACACTTTGTCTGGGCAGTCTGTAGTGGACACCCTCTAAAATTCTCCTTTTCTTCCCATTTCCCTAATGTACACCCAGAGGCTCTCAAACACATAGTCACGAACTATAATGTCTGTGCAATCAAACCTCTCCACTAAGTACAGTGCAAGACCTCCACCTCACCTGTCCTGTCTATCCTTCCTGAGCACACCCCTCCCATCCCAGCACTCTAGTTGTGGGACTCATTCCACCAAGCCTCCCTAATACCAATGATATCAGCTCTGGAAGCTGGCCAATGCTTCCAGTTCATTCTGTCCATAGATTTTAGTATAAAACCCAAATTCTAGTTTAGGTGAGAAAGGACACATTGAGATCCTCTATGAAGTTCAACTTCACTGCTTAAACATGGTCATGTAGAGCAGGTTGTCCAGGCCTATGTCCAGTTGAGTTTTGAACACCTCCAGAGATGGAAACTCCTAAACCTTTCTGGGCAACTGGTGGTCTGACCACCCTTAAAGATAGATTGAACTCTTGAACAATGATTGAAAGGTTGAAATTTAAAAAGTCCAAGGGCTGGATTCTGAATCTAGAATGGAGTAACATCAGGCACAAGTACAAACGAGGAGAGGAATGGCTGGACCATTAAAGAAGATTGAGCATCTGAAACACATGCCTACATTTTGAAATATTCATACATGAAGTTGTAGGAAATACCCAGTGAGATGTGACCTATTGTTCTGGTTTTGTCCAAGACAGGGTTAACTTTTGCAGCAGCCAGGACAGGCATGGCCACAATGGGGGGCTTATTTGATACCACCTCATGCCATGAACAGGGAGGCTGAAGAGGACTTGAGTTTTTTCTGGTTTGCCAAAGTGTGCAGTAGGGTAGCACAGAGTCCTATGTGGTGAGTAATGGTGTGTGAATCACTCACTTATATTATACATTTTAAGCATAGTTGTTTGTATTGTTCAGTTTCTTCTTTCATTGCTATTTCTGGTAAATTGTTTTTATCTCCATCTGTGATATTCACCTCTTAGTGCCTCCCACTCTCCTTTCCATCCTGCTGCAGGGGGAGGGGAGGGGGAGAAGTAAGCGTGCAGTGTATCATTGGGGTGTTTCAGTGGGAACACGAAGCTGGGGAATGCCATGCCTAAACTACACCACCTATCCTCCATCAGATGCTTATATGAGAGCTTGAGTCTTCTCTCTGATGCTGAATATGGTGCCTAAACAAACTATTTTTAGTATAGGCTTGTTTAGAGGGAAAAGTCTCCTTTAGTTCCAGTTCAAATAAATTGCAGACAAATTTATAAGAAACAGCAAGGTGTATGCAATCGTATTATTTATCAGCAAAACTTAATTTCTTTGGGAGCCTCAAATGTGCAAGTTTTGTAACCATGTAACCAACTCACACGGCAAATAATTTTTCGCCTTTCTAATATGCAGAGGTATCAGAAAAACCCAAGAGATGAATTCTGTATGTAGGTGTTTGTGAACAGAAACTGTGGGACACCAAGTCAATTTTTCTGTATCGGAGTTAATATATAGATCAGCATGCTTAACTAATGCAAGGTCAAGGTAGAGTGCAGACGAGATTGTGAAAGCCTGGGCTTCAATTCACTTGTACCATTGCTAACTGTTGCTAAAATCTGTGGAAGTTCTTACCAGAACCTGCTCATGATCATAAATGCAACAGAGAAAGAGCAAACTTTGAATGCTTTGAGTTTTGGCAAAAACCAGGGTTATGTACGAAGACAAGCAGTGTTTATAAGTCCCATCAGAAAAAAAAAAATCCCAAACTGAACCCAAATCCCTGTATAGTTGATAGATCCCTTTTGGACATGGAATTTCTATCTATCTAACACCTCTCTGTAAGATGTCTTATTCTATTAGGTAAAATTTCATTTGAAATGTCTATTGAAATGATAAAAAAGTAAACCAGTGACACAAAACTTAGGGCATATTTGCATTTCTTTTTTTTTTTTTCATCTTACCCAAAGGGCAGATTTAATGTAATTTGCAGACAATGCAAACAGAGGTATTCAAACGAGTCTGTGTCATAAAGATATATGGGGTTTCTCAGATATCTCCCCTGGTAAATTCTCTTTCTTGGATCTAATTGGAATTCAACATACATAAGTTATTATTTTATTTTGAAGAAACTAACCACTGAAGGAAAAAGAAATCAATAGAGATTTCTGGGCAACAAGAAAATGGGCAATTGTCATACTATTTGATTTTAAATTAAAGCTTTCATCTTTAAAGAATTTGTTGAACTGTAGAAAACACATATGGATTACAGGGAATTAATTTACGGAATATGCAATTTCTGAAGCCTCTTCATTATTTTTACACACTTGCCAGCAGTTTCTATCAGCTGTACTCCTTCTATGTTAGGGTAGGCAGCAATGGCCAGAAGGCTCAGTGGAACGCTGTCATAAATGAAAGTTTTATGACTCAGAAGTATTAGAAAATACATTGAACCAAACATATTTGGTTTGGGAAATCTGTATTTAGTCATCCGTAATTGTGTCTATGCCACTATTGCAACTTTTGTACTGACATCCTTCAATTTTATGGGATTAAAACTTTTATTTTATGATCTATATATTCTCTTACAACACAGTAAAAGATTATAGGGAAGGCTACAGACTGAAATATTGCATCCTCCATAAGTTTATAACTTTTTGTGAAAGGATCTCAAATAAGGACTTTTGACAATTGCAGTTAATACTTCTTGTTATTGGGAAATGTAATAGAAAAATCAACTCTGATCAGCAAAGCAGCAAAATTAGGTTAGAGGTAGAATACTCACTCAGACAAAAAGACAAATGAATTTTAATGCAGAACAAAGTATATTTTCTTAAGTGTAGAGGAAAGATACTTTAGGCTCTCCCTAAAACTCCACTGTTGGTGTGAAACCAAGTTGCAATTTTTTTTTTTTACGAGATTTAGTCTATACATTAATGCAAAGAAAACAGAAAGCAGTATGATACGACTGTTAGTTTTAATTTAATAGTTACTTCAACCTGATTGAAAAAAAATTAGGTCTGACTAAAATTAGAAATTAATTTTAAAATATTGTATGTATTCTTTTGCTACTCGCATAAATAGAAAAATTATTGTTGATTTCAAGAGCACAAGAATTTTTGTCTTGTAATTTAAATACAATATGGAAAAAGCATAGCTAGACAACATTGCTGGTTTATTTTTAATTCTTGAAAATCTGAAAACTACAGAAAATAATAGTTGTCTGAGAAAGCGATACTAAAATATCATGTTAAGATGAGAATATGAAATATATATTTTTAAAGTGTGTTTACATACTTGTGCTAATGTAGTCTATAAGGGCAAATTTTAGGCTCATATCTCAAAGTTTCATGGAAACGTAGAATAAGGTAATACGCTAATTACAATTTTATTAAAAGGTCATTAACTTTATATTTTTCTTTGTCAAATTGAGTATTGTTTTTCAAGTAGTCATGAAAAATAGAATATACTCTTTGTGGGAGATTACATTACAAGTATCCTTTTAAAATAATGAAAATCCTTCTGCTGCAAATAGACTGATTTAATGAAATGGACATTCCTTTTACACAACAAAAGGAAGGGCTTTTTTTTGTGTGTTTTCGGAAGATGAAACTCAGTCCTACAGGTGCTGTTGATTTAATTGCACTGTTACTTTTTTCAAATGATTAAGTGAAATTCCTCGACAGAAGGTGAGGTCATCCAAGCAACAATTGCAAAGCATGTGATCCAGGTGGCCAATTACAGGGTCAAATGTTAAATCATGAATCTCATGGCAAAAGTGTAACCACAGTGAGCACTTTTTGATCAAGCCATGTACTGGTATAAATTAGACTCAATAACTCTGCACAGCAAATCAATCTCCAAATAATCAGTTCTCTTTTTCCATGAAAATAAGTAAGTAGATGAAACTGGAATTGTGGGGTAATAATTGGTACTAGGATTTGAAAATAAGGATTATAATGAAAGAGTAATAGATTTTTACCTACAAATGCATTAACAGAATTTATTTAATACTTTGATACTGCTAAGATTAAAATATGTTTTCATACAACACTTGATTTTTCATTTCAAAAAAAGAGACTTCCTTAAAAAATCTGTTGTGACAAAAATATTAATCCTTATTGTTTGGTTGTTTTGGTTTTTTTCTTTCATTCTCAATTTTTCATATACAGATTCTCTTTTAAAGTTGTTTCAGACCAGAGGTTTACATTGGCAGAAGTTTACATTGGCAATGAGGCCATATTTTGCACAAGAGAAAATCTGACTGAAAACTTCTACTGTGAGAGATTTTGGAGAAAACTATAATCCTCTTCCTAAGCCTGAAGCCTCTTCTCTTTCACAGTTCTGACATGAGAATTCAACCTGCAGTCTCTAAATCATGAGAATTAGGAAAAAAGAAACAGAAAACCTGAAATATCTTTCTTACTAACAAGAGCAATACCAACAACTGGTAGATAAGAGTGTCTTGAGTACTTTGTGTATTTCTGCCTCTTGAAAAAAAACAAAATATAATTTCACTTATTAGGAAAAAATACAAAATTGTGGAGACTTATTGAATATTCCACACAATTGTGCAAAAGCAGTCCACCAGGATAACCACTGTTTATTTTTTCACAGCAGATTTTGCATCTGCTCAGACGTATTTTCATAAAACAAATAAGGAAAGTAAATATCCATACTATTAACCGCTTTTATACACTATAGGCAGAACATGCTCACTTTGCTTTACAGTAAGGCATTATCATAAGAAAGCCAGGGCTATGTTGGTTTCTTCCAACTGTTTTTAACTGGTGGCTGATACCAGTTGCCTCTGGAGACAAGATGTAGTCCTGTTATTGTCGTGAAAAATTCTGTGCACATACAGTTCTGTACATTGCAACAGGATTGCAATGTACAATTACTCTTGAATTGTTTTGTTCCAAGTGGACATGAATTGGTTGAAGCTGAAGGGAGCCATTACAGTGACATAATGTTCTTCCTATTAAATATTGTTGTTTGATAGAATCCCACACCAGTGGTTTATTCATTCCTAGCAACTAGAGTTCTGTCAGGAGCAAATGAGATTCTGTCTTTGCATATCTAGTAATAAATTATGGTACTTCTTATTGAAGATGGATAGGTGTCGTAATAAAAAATAAGAAAGAGTAAACCATATATCTCAGCAAAGCACAAAACCATATAAATGAAGAAAACAGGTATAAACTGTTGGCAACAGCAATAACACACCACCAAGGGCAAATTGTGCTATTTAGAAAAAAAAAAAAAAAGTGGCATTGTACATATATTTCTCCCTTGGCAGTGATATTCAGGAATGGTCCCCTTCAGTCTGATAGGAGAAAAGTTTAATGGTAGAGGGTCTCAGGATTGCAATATATGCATGGAAAGTATTTTGGGGATACCTACTCTATTTGGAAATTATGGAGATGTAGTTCATGGTTTTCATCCTGTTTCTGATACTTGTTTCAGGTCTTGGTTTTAAGTTTCAGAGGTAGTGATGGATACAACTCTGTGAAATGCCAGACTTTAGAATAAGAACTGAAGCATGACAGTAGTCTTCAACAAATTACAGTCTCTTAGGTTAGACAGTCAGTGCAGTATCAGAAAAAAGGGTGACAGCAGCAACCATACACTTTGTTTCTTCCATCTCAAAAACCTCAACTATTCACATTCTTGTAAGAGAAGCAGTTCCAAAAACCTGGACCAAACAGAAAGTCATGGAACTTTATTACCAAATGATTTGCTTTAAGAGTGAATTAAATTTATATCATATATTCGTCCTCTGACTCAAGTCTGCGCACATTTCTGGCAAAAAAATACCTTCAGTAAGAAGCTGAACAATATTATTCCTTGAAATACTCCTCCATAGAACCTAGATAGGCACTGGAGATATGGCTTCAAATCTTTTTGTGAAGGACTTAGAACTGTTGCTTATATCCAAGCCAAATCCTATTTCTAAAAGACTGTGATGGCTACTTGACTACTCTTAGTAATACCACTTATAGGTTACTATTGGGTTTTCTTGGGAAGGTGCTTCCCAGAAGATGACTTCCTCCAGAGAATGCTTTAAGGCAATTAATCATCTAGTAACAGGAATATCCACCAGAACTTTCTAAACAAAAGATAAATTGCCATTCTTTAATTTTAACAGGCACAACTCCTGAAGCATGAATCCTCACACAAATTAAAATATTGCAGTGGGCCAATGTGCAGTGACAGAATAAAAAGTTAAAATTCTAGAAACTGAAAATGAGAACTCATTTTTATTACAATATCGTGTCAAAACATTCTTTGGTTTAACTGTATGCAAATTTAAGATCAATTATAAATATATGTTTACTTTCTCACTAGCTGATAAAACTTCCAAATTACTCCAAATCTAAAAACCTCCACAGTATTTTTCTTCTTTGTCTCTGTTTTTTTAAAAAGTAGATAAACTATTTAAAGTTAAAGGAGATTCTTATTTGTTTCCAAATTAAAATCTGTTAATAAACACAAAACACTGTTTATTTAACAGTTTCATTTTTAAACAAGGATTACGTGATAAATCCAAGAGTACTTTCACAAGAGTTCCATAAGGTTTTTGTTCCAGTTTGATCTTTAAAGGCATATAACTTTTTAAAATTACTTTGAAATGAGCTATAAATAATAAAATTGTTTAAAATGTGACAAGAGAACTGCTCTTCAATTTACATTTGCAGTTACCTAGCGACCTTCAGATGGTATCTAGTCCATCTCTCTATCCAAAGAAAACACCCTGTCATTCTTGGCAGATGTTTGCCTGATGTATTAGAAATATGTTTGGTGATGGAGCTTGCACAATAACCCAACCAGCTTTTTCAGTGTTTATCTCTTCACATTGTCAGAACATACTAATATTTCAAAATGTTTCCTACTTTAACATTATCCTACCATTTTTGATACCAATTGCTTTAATTATTAGAACTGTTGGCATCACTGGGAACATTTTCCATATCGTTAGAAAAACAGCCTTCTTCAGGTGGTCAAATGTACTAATAAGAGCTACTCTGATTTTCCATTCAGGCATTTTATCATTCATGGAACATGTAATCTTATTTTCCAAAGTGAAGATACGTATTTTGAATAGCAATAAAACAAAATATTGTGAATAAGCAATATGAGCATGTGTTTTCCTCATCTGTGCATGTTCAGTTTCACATGCATATTCAGCAGAAGTAAGTGGGAACACCCACATTGCCTTCCATGGAGCTGGACTTGCTCATCACAAATAGCAATTTGGCTTATTGTCTTCTTAATAGGAAAAAGTGTCTTTTCCATCATTCTTAATCTTTTAAAAGTGTGCCTTCTTATTGAAAATAGAATTCCTGTTTCTCAAACAAATATGTTGGCAAAGTAAACATTTTTTTCAGTCTTTGTTAAAAAAACTAAAAAATCATGAGATTTTTAAAAAATAAATAAATAAATAGATAAGTAAATCTTTGAATCCTCAGACATTTTGAATGCTAGCTGAGTATTCAGGTCTCATTGTGTAACTACCTTCCATGCATAAAGATAGCAGAACCTGGGCATTTGATCTCACAGGATATTTACTTTAGGGAATGCTGATTTATACCCTGAGGTTTCTCCATTACTTGCTAATGTATATAAATGGCGGTGTCAGAGGTAAACATCAGTGCACTTATGAAATATAGATATATGACAGTATTCCAGCATCTAGAAAACCATGCCAATCACTGAAAAATACACAAATATTTCATGTGTCTACTCTGGGACAGGACATTTATGCAAAAAGCAGTGTAATTTGGCATTAAAGCGAATGCAGACATCAAACCATTCCAGTATAAAATCTGTGGGAAAATATTCTCTCAGAAATGTGCTTTATGGGACCATCTGAACCTAAACAGTGGGGAGAAGCCCCATAAATATAATTCCTCTAACATGTGGTTTGTGCATAAACTTACTTTTGAGGAAACACAGCAACATGATTAAAATAATTTTGACTGTTATGTATATAAAGCATCTATGTGAATGTTCCTGTCATACCCCAAGACAATGAGGAAAAATGGAAGAAAACAGTAGGAATGGAAGTAATTGAAGGAATAAAATATACGAGTAATTGTTCATTAGCCTTTATTGAAAATTAAAATAGTGATGGCTGCTGGTTTGATAACTTTGAATAAAAGTGACCTGAGTTTACAGTAAGTTCTGTCCTAAATCTGTGCTTGTGTGCCACAGAATGAATCTCAAGCTAAGCAGTGACAGGAATTTCTCCTTGCATATTAGTCCTGCAACCTTGAACTTTAAAGTAGACTGGAAAAAGCAATTTGGAATACTGTATAAATTACACAATTTTACTAGAAACTGCATACTGTGAAACAGATGTGTGTTCAAAAGTTACCTGATTATTCCCTTCAGAGAATAATTTCAAGATTAATTCTGTTCATTTGCTTCAGCAATTCAGCAATGTCTCATCTTCCCATTGTCTGGTCTGTGTTACTTATGATTCCTCTCTATAATAAAAAAGGAACAATTTGTTGCTAGAAGCTTTTTAAGAGAAGCATATCTGCATCTCTTATTCAGCAAATAAAAAATGTTGAGAAAAATAATTGCAGCATCCTGGGAGGTAGTAGTTCTTTAATAGCAGTATTCTAACTTCACTAGAGACCAAGTGAATGTCAAAAATTTCACTTTACTGTCAAATTCAGTTTCCTCATCACTTCTTAAGATCCTAGGAAAATGTCAAGTAAATCCAACACAATTAGAGGTACCCTTGACTGAAAGGCTATTTTCCCTGAAGAAGTTATTAAAAGAACATTTTAGAGGCAGTTTGCTCAGTACCTGTGAAGAATTGATAGCTTGTACTTCCCATGTTCCTAAACCAAAGGGGGGAAAAAAAAGGAAAGAAAAAAGAAAAAGAAAGAATTGCTGTTGGCAATGAGAACCTAGAGGGTGACACTAGCAGAATACAACATGATGTGGATCCGAGAGTGCAAGCATGATGCTTTCATCTCTAACCATATTTAGGTAAATTATTCGAAGCTAGTACATTAAGCCATCGATGGCATAGATACCTGCAATTCTACTGCTTAAGTATGGTTTTAAAGTGGGGAGAAAAAAAAAGAGAACAAGAATTTTTTTTTAATCCAATCTGCTTCTTAGAAAAGATACTAATACAAAATCTGTGTTTATCTTTTATAATTTTTATGATGGCATGGTATGTGTTAGATAGATTCCTACATGGTTTCCCTGAAGATTTTTGTGATTTAGGTTGAGATGTAGGTTGTGATTGTGTCCTTGTCCATGGTGGGGAGGGTTGAAACTAGATGATCTCTAGGGTCCCCTCCAACCCACACCATTCTATGACTCTATGGTATGACTTGGCATAGCAGCATGAAACTGTTTCAGCCTGAGATTTAGGTATCCCAATCTTTCCAATTAATGGAATTCCTCTACAGGTCATCAGGCAGCTTATTTGATATGCAAAGTAATATCAAATTATAGGCCATCATATTATTGTCAAGAAAAGACTTACAATTTAAGATCTGCTATTTCCAGGGAAAATAGAGAAAACCCAAATCAAAAGAAACTGAACCAAAACATGAAACCCCAACTAAAACATCTGTGCCTCCTCCCTCACCTTGCAACCCCTGTCTAAAGCACTATGAAGGTATTTTGTAGGCCAAAAGAAGCTTGATAACATATCAAATGGGTTGCATTGACTTCTTGGGCAAAGAACTGTTAAAGAAGATACTTCAACTAACAATGAAATCTTTTAAAATCTACAATTGAACATTGCTTCAATTCTATGTAAGCATACATATGTACAACTTTATTTTTGCGACTATTCCTGTTTAACTCAGATGGACTACACACAAATTAAGTAAAAGGAGTAAGAGCTTCTTTGATCTATATTTGATGAATAAGTAGAAGTAGAGGTAAATTCTAAAAATCTTACATTAGTAATGTCAGTTACATGTTGATACATGAGAAGTCTTTTATGAATATTCCTACATAAAATACATTACCCACAGGTAACAAATAATACATTATTAGCTTCAATAAGGACCATAAGTTGAATTATTAACTTATAATATATAAATGCACTAGATAGTTTTTTAAGTATGTTGTAAAATGCCTTGTATTTTTGGTACATTTTCTCCTTCTAGTCTGTTTTCATTTCAACCCCAAATTTATTTGGTAAAACAAATAAACAAACAACCAGACCAAAGACATGTGGAGTATTTTTTCAGATAAACTGGTACATCTTAATGTACACAACTATGGAACAAATTAAATGCTAGCACTGTGCCAGTGCTGCGGATTTCTACTATATATGCCATATAAAAAGAATCCTAATCTTTCTTGTCTTAACCTATGTCTCAATTTTTTTTCCACAATAATCCCTCTCTAAACTGTGTCTCAGAAGACAAAAAAAATCAACTTTACTTTAGCTCACAGACCTTGCCTTCCCTAAAACATGTAATCATCTTTGAGAGTAATTCTGCAATCAAGTTATTTGACAGCAGTCAAGTAGCACTGTCAGTTCTTCAACAGAGAAAAATGATGGTCAGTTTTACATGAGTCATTAAAGATTTTCACTGGAGTTTACACTTGCAGGTTCAAGCACCTTAAATCAAATGAAGGTATGTGTATGTAAGCAGATGTGCACTCACATGTATTGTTCCTCATATGGCTCAGACTGTTAGATAATCTTTAGCAGCAATGGAAACCTTCAAAAGGGTCCACAGTCTCATAAGATCAAGACCATCTTTACATGTATGATGATCATTTTTTCAGGAAAGATCAAACCAGTTGTATTCTTAGTTCACATATCTAAGCCACACAGAATATATTTTCGTGAATGAATTTCACTTAGTGGGGACCATCTAAAATATGTCTCCTTTCTTCAAAATGGCTAGACTTCTAATTATCCCCTTTCTTCTCCCTCTGCCCTTGTTATTAGAGTATTTTACATTTAAGAGTTCCCTTTCTAACCGACTGAATCACAGTAACAAACTTACCAGAATCACAGTAACAAACTTACCAGATCAATTGTCCCATACTTAAACAATTTCCCTGTAATTTAATTATGGTTATTTTCCACGGTAATGGATAAGATGGCCCTATTTTTTTTTTTCTTTTTTACTTCTTTTTTTTTATGAAGAAGCGTGGGAGTTTTTTTGTGCTTGCAACTGATTTTTTTTAAACCTGTTCCTTTTCAAAAATGAAAACCCTTTGAAGAAATAATGCTTTTTTTTTTTTTTTTTTTTTTTTAAAGTAACNTTTTTTTTTTTCTTTTAAAGTAACAGGAACAATTCTGCTGCCTGGAATTGTTTATGAATGATGTGCCTATTGCAGACTTGGATAAAAAGTCTCCACATAGCACAAGCCTTCATACTGTAGTGATTGCAGTCTCAGTGACTTCACAATAGGAATTTGGAGCTTTCAAATGAGAAGTTGCACAGCACTAGTTCCAGCATCCCATGTTTTTACCTCTAAATTTTTTGTTTTATTTGGGAGGTTTATTTTACAGCATATGTTAATAATTGAATCGGACAATATAGTGTAATGATAAATTCAGTCTATGTGTTAATGTAGAACTCTGTATTCTGATGCAGGTGCAGAATTCTGCAATATGGATCAACTACTCTCTTTCACTCTTTGTAGAAAGTATCTGAAAAAATAGACAAACAAACATGTAAACAAACAAAAACCCCTAGGACTTCTGCACTGTAAAAAAGTGTATAGACAATATATGATACAGAATAATTGGAATTTCATTAGGTAAAATAATATTTAACCTCTATTATATGGGTTTCAGAGGCACCCATATAACTATGAGTTAAATTGGATATTAAACTAATAGAAATCAGATCAATTTTATAATTGAATAATTATTTGAAAAGTCTAAGAAAATATTCTTGCCACCTGCCATATCTGAAACTGGTAAATGTACCACAAAATGCCAGTATTTGGAAAATTACCAAAATTCTTATACATATTACAATATTTTTTTTTCAAATTTTGTTCATGTGGAGAATTTTGTAAAAGAAAGGAGAGGGACATTAGTTTTGATTAACAGATTGTGTGTTTATTCCCTTACTTCCCCTAAATTAAAATATTGTGATTGTAATTTAATTTTAATGAATTATTGACATTCTGTTAAAGTTGGGAGCTGGAAATGTTAACTGATTGTAAATGAAGCTGAACAAGGGCATTAATTTATATGCAAATTAAATTCAAACCTTCCCTTCCCTGCCCTCCCCCTCCCTCCCTTAGCATGGACTTGTACTCAATAGAAGTAAGACAATCCCTTTAGTTCTTTTGTTCATCTAAAACTCATAAGTATTTCTATTTAACATGAATCTGTTACAGATTCTATGTTTAAACTTATTTGTTAAAATCTATTCATATATTTCCTGATTTTGCATTTGATACTGAAAAAGCCTGAACCTGAATCTGATATATATATATATATATCAGATATATATATATATATCCCTACGCTCACAAG
This sequence comes from Daphoenositta chrysoptera, assembly GCA_013397915.1. Taxonomy (NCBI): domain Eukaryota; kingdom Metazoa; phylum Chordata; class Aves; order Passeriformes; genus Daphoenositta; species Daphoenositta chrysoptera. The sequence continues at coordinate 146,529 of VZRO01003177.1, forward strand.
AAACAAAAGAACTAAACACAATATATTTTCACAGAGGCCAATTCCACATTTTGAATCAAGATTGTGATCCAGAGCCCTTTAAAACACTGATGCCAAACAGTCCGTTTGAAAATAATTCATTGCAAGCCCAGGCAATAGTATCAAGGAAATTTTAATGAATTATGAAAATAAATCCCTAAGTAAGGAAAGGGTTTTTTTAAACATCCATGGAAAATTAAGAATACTGAAAATTTTGCCAGTCTTGTTGGTTTTAACTGAACTTGGAGTGGAGACCATTCTGCAGTAGCAATGACTTGCCTTCCTACCTAGTGCAACAGAGTATGTCATGCCATCAAAAGACCATTTACTCTTATGTCTAAGATTTTAGATTATTTTCTGAGGATTTCCCAGAAGCCAGCAAATTGGTTAGTTTGTCTGACTGCAAAGAAATTGGATCAAATGCTGTGAGAATACCATAATGGAGATTACTGAGTTATCCTTTAAAAAGTAGCTCTGTTAGGGTAACACTGTACAGAGCCATGTACAAATATTAATTAATCTAGGTCTCTAGGAACCAACACAGACCCACAGAATTTCCTCCAAATGTCTACAAAGTCTACTTCAATTGAATAAATTTCTAATTTTATGTGTTTATTTTTGTACTTAACAGCACTTAGATATTTTGTGCAGCATCTCGTATTTGGGCTCAGACTTGGTAGTGGATAATCTATATCCATTAGTGGTAATGGCAATCTGATAATAATTTAAAAGCTATAATGAAATTGGTATCAAATTATTACTGTAATAGTTCCCTTACTTTTTATATGGGTATTGAAGGTTCACAACTAAAACTGTATGCATATTCCTTTAATGATCACAGGCTAGGAAAAGTAATCCTTCATTCATAAAATATGCATTGGGCCTTGACCATTTCTCTAATGGTAGCTCATTATCTATTTGAGGATAATATGAGCTTAAAATTCAAATTATAAGAAATTAAAATAAAAGACAAGACTATTAGGGAAACTGTGACCTAATTTAAGTGAAATTGAACCCAGGATTATTTGCAGAAGGGGCTAAAAGTAGTGGAATAGACACTAGAAACCTTGCTATCTCTTTTGGTCAGTTTTAGAAGAAACCTCTGGCAAGGAATTGATGGTCGACTCTTCTTCCTATGTCCTCACATGGGGCACCATTTGATGGTGGCAGGCACCAACGAGCATCAGCAGGCATCAGCTCTTTATTACCCCACAGCACAACCTTTATACCTTTCTCCTGTATCCCCCACATGCCTTTTGTTGCAGAAATCATCACACACCTGCATTCTGAGTTGTTTTCTTTCTTCCCGGGGATGCACCTGCAACTTATCAAAGTTGAGGCTGGCTGGAGCCCATTCTTGTATTCCCACAGGGAGTGACTCCAACTTGAACAGAAATCCATTCCATTCAGTGTCGGGTGTGGGGGAGGGTGGCACGATGTTGTTTGCTTGTTTTAAAAAACAGTTATTTCACTAAATATCCATAAAATGTGTAGGTCACAGACTAGGACCTTTTCACTGATTCCTGGTAATATAACAAAAAGCTGACAAAATCATTCCGATCTGTTTAAAAAACCTGTGTTAACCTTGCTAAATCAGTGTTAATTTCCTGCATCCCTAGCTATAATACTTTCACAGATATTTCATCTACAGTTTTAATATATATATATATAAATAACATATCCCTTTTGGGACTGGGGCATCCCTACTTACTCCATTGTTAAGGAACTGGACTTCAGTTTATTTTTTGAAATAGTCAACTGGAAACCTGTTAGACCTTTCTACTGTGTTCTGCTCAAAATAGGGGAAAAAATGGAGATCCTGATATGTAAACATATCATTAGGTGTAATTTAATGCTTGTGAAAGATCATATGTCTACATAGAAAAGGGACAATAAATCTTCCCAAAATATCCAATGTGACAAAAAACCTTTGTGACTAATTACATTCTAACCTGTATTTAAATTTAACAAGATGCATATTGCTGACTATCCTGAAATAAACGAAAACAACTAAAAATCTATCATGTGTACAGTTAAAACACCTCAAGTCGTGATAAAACCCCCATAGTTTCCATCTCATTTGGTAGCCATGGAAATTATATGTATTTTGGTAGATGGATCACACTATGTTCTGGTGCTGTGTTTTCTTTTTGGGGAGTGATGTTTCTTTTCTTTTTATTGTTTGTTAGTTGATTTTTTTGTTATTGCTGTCGTATATTAAGCCTAATAATGACAGCTGGAGCATCTCTAAAAAGTGCTTTTTTTTTTACTCATGAAGTGCCTCTTTTCTTTTTACTCATGAAGAGTGCTGTTAACAAGGTCAGAATTAGCAATCTACCAGGGACATTAGATCTTTTTTTATGTATTTCAGAAGAAAGAAATGCTAAAAGGCCAATTTTTTATCATGGCAATACAGTGGGTTCACAAGGACTGTTTCAGAGTATGACTGCCACCTTGAGCTTTTCATTAAAAGAATAACAGAATATTTAAATAAAGCAATGCTGCTTCCTCAAATAAGACTCAAAGATGTTTGCAATGCCTGTTTGCCTGTTCTTTGTCTCCTGATTACTCTACACAGTGTAGTAATCGTCAAACCAACACCTTGCTGTAACAATGGGGCTATAAAGCAAGAGGATAAAAGATGGACCATAACCTCAAATTCCTGCTAAGGACAGAACTGGCTTAGACATCTACATATTGGCAAACAAATACCAACACTAACACAACAATAACACAGCATAACATTTGTCTTCACTTCCTAGGTTTTCTAAAAGTTGACAGCCTCTTTTTGTGACAGAATTAGTCTTTGTAGGTGTCAGCTACCTTACACTGATCCTAAATTTGTCAAATGCATTTGCTACACTGCTCTTAAATTAGTCAAATGCATTTGTTGCTTCAAAACCTATGCTATATACTTCTGGAAAGTCTTCTCACCTGACAGGACTAAAAGATTTAAAATAATAAAAAACCTCAAAACCCTACATGTTGCGATAATGAGCGACGCAGAGACCCCAGGCAAGTGCAAAGGAGGGACCTTTATTGCCCAAAACCCGGTCTTTTTATGCCGTTAGTCGGTTATCAGTTGACACAGTTTTAAGGCACAACACACCCACCTTAACCAACCTCTATACACCACAGTGGGGGCACGGGGCAGTCACACAGCCTGCCCCACTGCCCCTGTTCCACCTGAGTCACTCTCCCACAGCCCTTTTACACTTAGCCTAAGTAACTGACCATGATTCTGCAAGGCCTTTCCTTTACAAACTTTACTCAGAGGTGACACCTACAGCCAATAAATCATTGACTATACTATAGACAAAAAATGTACTATTTGGGCACCGTGGTGTGAAGTGCTCTTCATTTCAACCATCTTTATCTCTCTTCTCAACATAAAAAGGTGCAGTTATGATGGTGGCAGTGGGTAATGAAGTACAGTGTGTCCGTTGTAATTACTGGGATGTAGTTCAGATTTCTTTTTGTAGTGTAGGTGTTAGCATCTGCTTGTTGAAGAGATTATGTATTTATCAGATCATTGTAGCATGTACTTCAGAGAAGACACCTCATTTCCTGTTGACTGTATTCAGTGAGGCTATTTTCTTTTGTCAGAATGAAAATCAATGGGCTCATTCAATACTAAAAACCAATTTCTTCCATTTAGATTACACTGCTTTTACATGCTTCATTGTGTGTAAACAGGCTTCTCACTTCTCAATTTATCTTATAATGTATCTAAAATTAGGAAGACAAATATCCAAGTTTTGGGAGTTTGCTCTATTTTTATTTTTTTTTTTTTAATCTGATGCATATTTTTAAAGAAGGTAAAATTGCTGGAAACATATAATGTTTCCTTCTGAGAATCACCATTTTAAAATGCTGCTTGGGTAAAATTCAAGATTAAAGGTTTATAATTTACAGAGGATAAAAAGGTTAGTGCCCAACAAAATACTTCAAAATTGCCTACTTTACACTATATTTGTTTAAATTGTATTGGAACAAACTATTTTGAAATGTTCTCTTAGTAAATGTTGATGTAATGACTACATTTCCATGAAATTTTTAAAAAAATATATAAAGTATATTTCTGTGGAAGATGTGAAAATACTTCATTTAGCTTAACTTACCAGTTAAGAAAAAATTAGTAAATATATGTAGAAAAATTGTCAAATATACATGTAATAATACCACTAAGCATATTTAATAGATATAAAATCTATGAGATTGCCAGTGCTAAGAGACACGTTTGTTAATTGTGTACAAGAATCACTATTATGCCATAAGGTTATAAGACATTTTGTTTCATTTTCCCATCATCCATTGTATAACCAAAAGGAATAATAATACAAATAATGATGAAGCAAGGATAATGCAAGCAATATAAAGCTAGTTATAGTATTCATGGTGTTACAAGAGTAATTTTAATTTCTTTTCAAAAGAGGTGTTTTTTTTTTTTTTTATTGGCTGCATATCTCCTGATTTATTTCAGAACTTTTACAGATCAGGGACAAAACCATATATCCTAAAAGCACATGTAAATTATAATGGCCTGAAACTGTGATTTCTACAAACACAGGGGATTATATTTTGAAGATAGGAACTGTCATTAAATACAGAATTAACTGGATCAAATGGATTTTTATAAATGGGGATGTATTGCTCCAGGAAAGCCTGAACCCAAATTCAATACACTGCAATCATTCAAAGTGAAACATTTTACATCCTTACATATGCAAATAGAAGTAGGAGAACAAATCTTGGATTCAGTAATAATTTTAAAAAATAGTCTCTTTCACAGACTGTAGCAAAGATTTGAGATTTACAGGTCTGACTTAGAAAGTCCTTTGATTTCAGGTATAAAAAAAGTGATAAAAACAGAACAAATAGAGGCAGCTAACAGCCACATCACTATGTGGGCATGGAAAAAGCTGAAGATGCTGCTGAAGGCAGCGCAGGACTGAGCAGTAAGAGGGCGGATGTGTCATGGGGCACAGGCCCCCCTGACTGCAGCAAAAACACACACAGCTGTGCTGGAGAGAGGACAGAGCTGCCCAGAGCTGGGGCTGCAGGGCTGCCTGGTGCGTCTCACAGGGCTGGGGCTGGCAGAGGTGCTGTCCCTGACTCTGGGAGCTGAGTCTGTCAACAGGGCAAGGAGCTGGGAAAAGGGCAGATGGCACAGTATCGAGGGAAATGTAAACAAAATTTACAGGATCTTCTCTGAGCTCATGCAAACAAGAGAGCTCAAAGCTCCAGAAGGGACAGGCAAAGACTGTGTTCACTGGATGGCAAATGGACACCTCCGTGGTAGCAGAGGCAGGGAGATGATGTTAGGAGGAAACAGCAGTGTGACAGTGGGTGACTCCCTGCTGTGGGAGGGCCTCCATCTGCTGACCTGATTACTGTTAGGTAGGTTTGCTCCTTGCAGGGGATTCAGATTTGCATGCTGCTTCTCTGGACATCAGACTATTGCCCTTACTACTTTGCCACATGGACACTGTAATGGGTTAACCCTTGACTGGCTAACAGATGCCCACTAAGCTGATCTCTCAGTCCTTCTCACTAGGACAGGGGAAGAAAACACGACAAAAAAAGGCAGGGAGATTTCTCACAGGCATAACAGATTCAAATTTGGGGAAATAAATTTAATTCATTATCAATTAAAAATAGAATAGGGTATGAGAAATGAAACCAAAATTAAAGCTTTCCACCACCTCTCCTTATTACCAGGCTCAACTTTGCTCCTTCATTCCCAGCTCTTCTATGTTCATCCCCATGAGCAACACCGAGTATCAGGGAATAAGAGCAACTGCCAGTTCACACCTGCTTCTTCTTCCTCCCCACACACTTCCTATTCTCCAGCATGTCATCCTTTCCATGGGATACAGTTCTTCATTAGCTACTCCAAGTGTGGGTCTTTTCCACTGGGTTCAGTCTTTCAGGATCAGACTGATCTCCAACAGGGTCACAGCTCCTGCCAAAAAGCCTGCTCATGCAAGTATTCCTCTCCAAAGGCTCCAGCTCCTGTCAGGAGCAAGTTCCATCTTTGGGTCTTTATGGACTTCAGTTTCTGTCAAAGTGTAAGGACTTAAAGAGCACAATGAACTCTCTCAAACAGTGTCAAAGAAGGAAGTACCCATAAGATAATCCACCACAACAGGAATTTAAGCACGTATGGCAAACAGGAAGGTGGTTAATACCAGACCTAAAGGAAGGGGAAGGTTTGGAATTAGTACACTGAACAAAATTCCACTGTACAGACTTGGAAACTTGTGACAAGTGTAGACAGCAACAACAGGAAGATTCCAGGCCTGGTGAGGCAGATCTAAGTGACCTCGCTGGACATAAAATTCCCACGGCAAACTGTGATAAAGGAAGCAGCTGCTTAGACAAATGCCATCCCAAGTTATGGGAACAACACCTATGCCTCATGGACACCTGGGACTTGGACTGTATAAAAGTGGCACCTCCAGAAGAACACTCTGAGACCCCTACCACCGATCAGACCAGGATGAAGAAGGACCAGCAGGACATGGCAGAAATTCATGTGGCGGTGATATGTTTTGCTTAATGTATCTCTCTCTTTTACTCTCTTTCTCTTCCTCCCCGGCCCTTCTTCCTATTTCTCTCTCTCCCTCTCTTCCTTACATTCATGTTAAATAAAATTGATACTATTAATTATGATCTTGTTTGCAGCTTGATTAAGGCAGAGGCATCCCTTAATAACTGGATCATAACACAAGGCATACTTACCCCCTCTGGCATGGCATCCTGCGTAGGCTGCAGGATGGATCTGCTCTGATGTGATCCTCAGGGCTGCAGGGAGACAGCTTACCTCACCTTCATCTTGCAGGAGAATCTGCTCTGACATGTAGGGGATCACCTCCTCCTTCTCTGACCCTGATGTCTGCAAGAATGTTTTTCTGACATTTTTTCACTCCTCTCTCACAGCTGCTGTGTAGGTGTGGGGTTTTGTGGGGGTTTTGTGGTTTTTTTTTACAACTTCATAAATATGTTACCACAGAGGCAACCACCAATATCACTGAAAATCTCAGCTTTGACCAGCATCAATTCTGTTTTAGAGCTGGTTGGGACTGGCTCTGTCCAACAGAGGGGCAGCCCCTCATCTCTTTTCATAGAGGCCGCCACTGCAGCCCCCTTGCCACCAAAAGTTCAAATCTTCTTATATTTTGTATGAACAATCAATTTCAAATCTCCTTGTTCTTTCCCTTTCAAATGGTCCGAAGTTTCAGCCACCCTCAGAAATGTTTTAAGCTATATGTGGATCCAGATAGTCAGTGAAACATGATGTCTATTCAGTGCATTAACACAGCTCCCAGCTGTGAGGGCTCCTCCATGGGAGGGGTCTTGTGGTGTAACAGAGGAGAAAAAGTTGGATGTGGGACCCCAGTGCTGGTCTGGGGTTTGGCCAACTTGCTGCCCCTGCTATTCATAGTCTCACAGGATGGTTTGTGTTGGTGGGAACCTTAAAGGTCATTTCGTCATACCCCATGCCATGGACAGGCACACCTTCCACTAGACCAGGTTGCTCCAAACCCTGTTCAAAGTAGCCTTGAATAGTTCCAGGGATGAGACAGCCACAACTTCTCTGGGCAACCTGTACCAGTGACTCATGAGCCTCTGATCTGGCAATGCTTCCTCTTGCTCCCTCTTGCCCCATCTCAACATGACTTGAAGGCTCTCCAGGTTTTCTCCCCATGCACTCCCCAGGATGAGCTGCTTTTGGGGTGACCAGGCAACACCACCTGACAGGTCATGCCAGAGTGGAAGGACCTGCAACTCCCACACTGCACACATCCATTCCACTCAGGTGAGGCCCACAGAGAGCTGCAGCTGCAAGTAATGCTCCCACTGTGGTGAGACAAACCCTGCCCCATGGAGAAAAGGCAAAGCCCTGCCATGAGGCAGGTTTTCAAGAAAAGCTTTGGTGTTAGTAACAGCTGTGCAGACTTCCCCTATTCCAATCTTTAGGTTGCTGAGAAATCATTTCTGCTTCATGGTGGTCTACTGGTGATTAAAAAATATAGTTTTTTTCAATGCCTATACTTAGAACTGGTGTATTGCCTTCCACAGTGGTGGTGATGTTATTGTTTAGTGCACTTTTCACTGCCAAAAAAATGATGACAATTAATTTCCTTTAATTTTTTTCCCTCTTGAAAAAATTAAGTATTTTACTGTCCGTAGAATTTATATGATCCTAAAAATTACAAAGGCATTATAAAAACGGATCTGGCGAAATAAGAGAAAAAGTTGCTTTTTATTTCAAAGAAAATGGAAACCAGGTACACCTCCAAATAAACCACCCTTGTCCTTGAGGGGGAATTCACTTGCACAGTGTAAACTGGGTGTCATGGTTGACATGACAGGTGGTGTCCATCTTGGTGTCCACAGCAACCATACAGCTATCAACTTTCAAATCTCTGGTGCCTGGCCTGCAACTGTCTTGCACCTGAGATGGACCAGGCACAGATGAGCCCATTTGGAAAATCAGCATCTTATATTAACATACTCACAGCAAACCCATCGTGTTGCTCACACAGGGTGCCACGAGGGCTCTGGGCCTGCTGCCATCCCTGGGGACCTGTCAGGTGCTGGCAGTGGGGGGCACTAATCCTCTGCCCATCCCACCATGCAGGGCCACCAAAACAGCCCAGAGCTCCTGCCTGAAGTGGGAGGGCCATTTCTTGCAGAGAGCCCACTGCTTGCTGAGGACTTGGGTTTCCAGCTGGGGACATGAGGGACTGTGTGGGCAACAGGGGTTGTGCTGGGGAGCAACCTGGCTCTCTGCCCCTGCTGCTGTCACCTGCTTGCTGAAGGCAGAAGAAGCTGCTTCCTTTTCCCCCTTGGGACCTCCCCTTCCTCAGAACCTCCAGCCATGGTAGCAGCTGCCAGCTTGGTGTCTGTGGGACCTGCTGGGGCAGGAGCTGTGCTGTTCTGGTCACCGACTGCCTCTTCTGCTGCCTCTGTAGCCACACTGCTGAGATATCTGGGCACCTCAATGGGATCAATATGAGGGTCCTCATCATTCACCATGCCCAAGGGGTTGTCCCAGATGTAGCTGAGGTCATCTTCCCCCTGGGCCAACTTTTGGATGTTGTAGTCTTTCCATTGGGATAGCTCTTTGTCATGTCCATCTTCCCCTTTGAAAAACTTATTGTCATTGTCTTAATCCCCTTGGGAGAGCTCTTGGTCTCTCTTGTCTTCCCTGTGGGACAACTCTTTGTCATGGTCAACATGTTGAAGTTGAGCCGTTGGAATGGGTCTTTCTCGAAGTCGTCTTATTTAAAATAGCTCTGATTTTATACAAAAAAAATCCCAAACTGTATACCAGATACTGTTACCAACCAAAAATATTTGTACCATTGAAAGACTCAATTTAAACCTATTAATTGATCCATAATATAGAGGCTTTACTAGACCCATGATTCCTCCATCTATATTCTGTTTCTACAGCTCACACTTAACTTGATCAGCACAGAGCGTTACAAGAAAAAATTTAAAGCTTTGTTTCAATGTCTGGGGGGTTTTTGTGGAATTCTTTTAAAATCACTTCATATAACTTGATCGTACCATCTACAAAAACACAGACATTGTTCACTTATTTTGAGAAGACATGAATCTCATTGTCACTTTTGAGAAGGAATAGGCTTGAAATCAGTCAGAAGAATATCTTCTTATAATCTCTGTTTCATGAGTCCTGTTGAGGTGTTAAATACCCTTGACAATTAAAGAGAAAGAAAAATTTCTGTCTGTCTGTCATCAACCAACGCAAGGTACTAGAAAAATTACACTAGCCACATTGGTTTTCAGATCAAACCACAGTTACAGAATTTAACAGGTTTTAAGTAAAAATAATTATGACTGCCTTTTAAATTTGTAAGTTCTTATCAACATAGTTCTTATCAAGAGGTGTTCATTAATCCTGAATATGACTCTTTTTTTTTTTTTTTAACTTCTTTTTCTCCAGCTTCACATTCCTTTTCATCCTTAATAATTCATGGAATCTTTCATAGTTTCATATTGACTCTTATGCACTTCTTTCAGACTTCAAGGTGCAGTTATGAATATTTTCCGAAGTTCTGCCAATTTAGTTTAGTGCATCTTACTTTGCTCATAGGCTTTTTTAATTCACTCAAAGTTAATTTCCTGAAATTGAATATACTAGTATTTTTGTATTATATAGTCAGAATTATTATTCTTATGCTGTATGAAAATAGCTGGTGGTAAACATTGCCATGATTCTTTTTAAACTTCAGTATTATTTTTTCTGTTGCAAAGAAAGGACGACTCTTAGTTATATGTTTCAACAGATGTCATTCAGTGATATTCAAGACTACAACAGTTTCTTCTTTTGAGTAGAAAAGGATCTATATAGGTCCAAAATATCTCCCTGCTATTTGTCTGTGTCAGGTCTGACAACCTAACAGCTTTTTTTATATTAATTTTCTTTCAGTGAAGTCTCTGGTACAATATGTAATCAGCTTTTGCAATGATATTTCCTTTCATTTCCTTTAATTTCCATTTTGGTTTCAAAATTGAAGCAGAAGTTATTAAAACAACGGAAATGAGAAAATTATTTTAATTTGTTAGCGTCAAAGATATGGAAAAGAATGTTACAAATTTTTATCACAGAATGTACCATGTATTTTTTATTGTTTGTACTTGTAAGAGACAAAACAAAATAGTCTGTCACTACAATTCAAGTATTTCTGTCTAAGCCCCTTTGAACATTTAATTTGTGAGGAAAGCACAGTCCTTTCTCCAAAAGTTGGTGGTTTGTAAAATACACGATAATTTACCCAAGACAGTTGAAAATAAAGTGGAATTTTCATATCTTGGCTGTTTATAATGTTACTTGGAACAGTTTTCAAATTCTCTATTGATGATGAAACTACTCACAAGACATTATTTAACACCACCTTCCTTCATCAGCCAAATTTACTTTTAATTAAGTGTAGAGTTCTGAAGCATGGAAGTTTCTAGCCATCCATTTTTAGAGGCAGTTGAAAGAGATTGAAAGAGCTTGGATAAAAATAGGGAGACAAAATAGCTGGTACACAATATCTTAATTTTCTCCATCCAGCTGGCATTTCACTTTTGACCTACAGTGATATGCCTTTTCTTCCTACAGAGTTGTTCAGCTACAATCTACAGATTCCCTAGCGATGAAAAAGTGATTAAGAGTGGGTTTCACATACCCTTTCTGACAGTGACTTCACACTGCTTGCTTTCATCTGACAAGTTTTCTGCAGGGATGACAAGTGCTCCTGTAGGTCATTCCAAGTCCAACATCTTCTAGATGTGCACAGGCTGCAGTTGTGGCCCCTACAGCTGCAAGGGTCAGGTCTAGATTGGTCAGGGCAAGTGCTGCTGAGACTGAGTGGTCAGTCAAATATCCTGCTGCCACTGAGTTTTTGGTCTTTTGATGTAGTGATAATCTTTATCAGAGATATTCCTATATAATCCTCAACACTAGCTGTGGCAGCTAACCCCTTGTTAGCCCTAAGAAAAATAACTAGAATGAGAGAAAGTGAGGAAAGGAGGAAGGGAGAAGGGGAAGGAGGAACAAAGAGAGGAAAGGAAAATATAAATAAGAAGACAAAGAGAAAAAAGCTTACTTTTTAAACAATTCATTTAGCTCTATTGGTCCACTGAAGATTATAACATGATATGCAACACATAGACAAAATGAGATAGGAAGAATGGAAGTGGAATGTGGGAGGACAGTAGCATAGCACTGTCTTCTCCATTGGCCAGGAAGCATTGGAACAAACTGATTGCTTTATGGCTTCTCTTCATTTCAACAGATGAAGAAGTAGGTTACATGAAGAGGTAGACTACTAGAGATATAGTTTTCCAGGGATTATTACAAGTGCATAGAGAATTAGAAATCCCCAATTTTGAAATTATTTTTATTTTGTGACTTAACAAAGGTATATTTATAGCAGAAAATATTTTCTCACAATGCTTATACGTTGCAGAGACTGGGATTTCCAGTTCAGATATGTGGAACAATATACATCTCATGAAAGAAAAAACATGCTTTGCTTTAGATTGTATAAAACATACCTAAAGAAGATAAAAAGTAATAAAATCTTTGGCTGGTTGTTCATGTTTCTTCACCATTTAAAAATACTTCATATATATAGTTCAAAATCTTTTTCAAAAGCAATTCACTCTATCCTTACAGGAAGTTAAAAATAACATTAGAAAAATTTCTCCTTTTAGACCTATTTTCCTCTCCACTCACTATTAAGAGTGTGTTCATTAAGATTGTCCCAACCTGTCTAAGCCTGCACTTGGTTTTAGGGTTTTTTTTGGGTTTTTTTTGGTCTCTGAAAAAATAGTTCTGGGTTCTGGTCTTCACAAACTGCTGATTCTCCAGTATGTCTTTGCTAGACAAACACATTTGATCATCTATACAGGATGGAAGAACAATGAGCCTCATATTCACAGGTTTCTGCCTGACAAAGATAAGCCTATTAGATGGAATTAATGGGGTTGCACAAGTTAACCACCATCATGATCATAAGAAATCACCATTTCTATTTGATCTCTGGTGATCTGTCAGAGATATGAAATTAAGGGCACTTCTATGTATGTTCTCTGTCCAAGACCCCCAGAAAGAACTTGCATTTCTAATTTCATTTTGATGACTCATGATTTTTTTTTCTATACACAAATGTGCATAAGCTTGACGGGAAATAGTGCTTGGTTTCTTTCCAGGCATGCTGTTCATCTGATACCCTGCCTTGTAAATCAATTGGAAACCAAAAAGCAATTATTTAAATTAAGGAATATATGTTTAAGTATCAGAAAATCTCAAATAAAACAACTGAAAAGGTAAATTATTAGGTGTCTATTTACAGCTGTTTATATTTTTCATTATTTAGAATTGTCTCACATAAGCTTGAAAATAAAATATTTTCCTTGTCAACTAGGATTATCATTGAATCATTAAAATATTATCATTGGAAAAATACCTAAAATATTTAAATAACATTAGTTTTATTTCTGCTTGAGTAAAATGGTTGATCTAAAGATGCTGAAGGAATTTAAACAGTAAAAGTTTGCCTTCTAAAGATGGCCTCTTCTGTCTCCCTCCCATGACCACAGACTGGAAAACACTTGTTGCCATTACAAACCATAATTTTCACATAAAGACAGACACAAAGCTTCAGACCCACACTGGTTTAGGAAACAGGATAACTAGGTAAAATGACTACCTATGGACATGTTTATAGTGTTCTAGTTGGGTAGGATATTACAGTAACTGTCCTTTATACTCTTAACAGCCATAATCTCATAGAGTGCTATTCACCAAATGGCTCTCAGCTCCCGTAATAGCACTGGGCAGGGTCCTACGGCTCAGCTCAATTAAAACCACTCTGACAGGGCAAGACCATTTTGGCAGACAGCACTATTGCTCTTTCATATAAAAGAGCCCTGGGAACACAATAACACAATAAGCAATCTCTGCACCATAATGGATGAACTGGAGCTAATGTTCAGTGATGCAGTACAGATTTACTCAGCTAATGCAAGTTGACTGTGCTGTGACATACCATACACAGCTTTCTAGAAATGGTTACACATTTTAATACTGTGCTGTCTAGGTGTCAGTTTTGCTGCTTCAGTACTGTAGTGCATGTGAAATAATATATGCAGAGACAGAATGCTAGCTGTAGAATACATGTAAAATTTGGTTTGAAATAAAAAACCCAACAGAAGGAGGCAACAGTACTTCTCTTTCTTTCTGGTTAGTCTATGAACAGATCCTTTTTTATTCCTTCCTTATATCTGAAAAAAAAAATTCTATATCTATATCCATGTCTGTACTTAGATCATCTCTGCTTATCCCTCATATAATTTCCTATTATACATACATTTATTATATATAACATATATAACATATATAGGCAGGTGTATAAATAAACTATTTATTTGTTTATTGTTTGTTTGTGATTCATGTGTGTCTTCCTCAAAAACTGAACTGGATTTTCATAACATTCATTTTTTCACTCCAAGGCCAAAATAGTCAACCCACAATCACTGTTAACGGTCTTCTTACGTAGGAGTGGATTGAGGTAACAAAGATAGATATAATGTATTCCTCAAAGATAGATATAATGTATATAATCCTGCCTCTTTTTATCTTTCCTAAGTAAAAATATAGGTCTGAATAAAAATACTGTAATGAAAATTCAGTGGTTTCAGCTATGACCCTCTAGAAACAAAGCTGTCAAACAGAACTCTAAAAGAGAAAAAAAGAAAGTCTTGTGGTAGAACTCTGTTTTATTTCTTGAAAAATTCAAATTTATTGTACATAGACATAGTTGTATACAGGTTTGACTATCATGTTTTTTTCATTAGAATACACACTTTTATTGCTATTAACTGCAAGGGAAATTCTGGAAATATGTGGCAACATACACCCATGAAAAGTTGGTTTCTATTTGCCATTTCCAATTTATTTGGGGTCATTTCTATAATTTCACTCAGTAAATTTGATAAAGGTGGCCATATACTTTATATGATCACATAGAGGTACTGGTGAATGACTAAGTAATCTCATAAACACATCAAAACAGTAACAATCAGGATCAATTGCACTTCAGATAAATTATTTGCAACATACGAATCACTCATCTACTAATTCTGACAACTAAATATGTCAGCCAGTGTTTTTGAATGGGATTTGAGTAATAACCTAAGTGACTTTTCCAGCTCCCATTAGTGTTTCTGAGGGACTTAGTCCTAGCACAAAGCAATAGCTCTACTTACTTATTCACTGCACATCAGAAAGGCAGTGTTGTTATTCAGAGTCCAATAAATCAATACAAACAAACTCATGAGACTGAGCAGACTTTAGAAAATGTTATGAATGAAATGTTATCTTATGTGGACATCGGTATCTTTAATATGATATCAGGAGAATACAGGAGATGAGCCAAGATGGTCAGAAAGGAGGCAAGGTTTACTCATAACATTGCTCTGCCTCATTGTCCATCCAGTAGAAATACAAACCCAGCTGCTGACTGGATGTAAAAATGCATTTGTACTAACATCTCTCATAATTTCACTGGTTCTTGGAGTGAGGTGACAGAGACAGGACTGTCAACGACACCACGAGGAATGGCCTGTGTCATGAAGTGGCCTTTTTTCCAGGCAATGGAGCAGGCACTAGACAATCTGTCTGATGTTTTAGCTGAAAATTTGCCAGATGTATCCCAGTGTTTTCACACATAGTTCCATGCAGAAGGCCTCAAAGTCAACATAATTTCCATTCCCAGGTGGAATCCAAGTATCATTTTCCTCTTTTGCAAATACTGAAATCCAAACTCACCATTTGGCATGACAGATATTAGTGTCCAAGGTGACACTAATAGGCAGTAGTAATACCATGATGTGTTTGTAAGTATATACACGTATGTGCCAGTACATAATGACAATTCAGAATGTGCTTTATTCTGTGCAAACTAGGTTTGTATGCACATTTTTGACATCTACTGAGCACTATTTTAAAATACTTTTAAATATTTTAAAATATCCTGAAATATTCTAAATCAAAATGCTTTTATTTTCTTTTGTAATTACAAATTTCCACTTGTTTTCCCTATATCAAGATATATACCCAAGAGATCTGTGGGTTACTTTTAAGACAGAAAGAAAGGTAGTTTTCAGTAGTCATATGAAGCTCCTTTGAAATGGCATTATAAGGCATTCCAAGGTTCTCTCACCGAAAATGATTTGACTATGTGCCTAAATCAATGTAAAAATTAATATGATAAATTACTGTGATATTGAACATGCAAGTGAGAAATAAATTATATACAGTTTTCCTGTTTCAGTGTTTTATATTTGTTTAATAACCATGCTGATCGAGGATATAAGGAAAAGCAAAAAAATAATCTACAAAACTATTCTAAAATAGAATATATAAAGCAACAGCAAGAGTAAGGGAGTTTTAATCTCTCTTTGAGGAAAGTAGTTTTAATGTTAAGTACAGGAGACTACCTTTAGTGCTTAAACTTTAGTCTTTACTTTAAAAGCAACTGTAAGGCCCCCTGAGTATCCATTGACCTAGCACCCAGCATTTCCTGCATCTAACTTGTCTTCTTGAGATTACTCCTCTGTTAAATATTTGTGAACATCATGAGTACATCTAAAATGCCATTGAATGTTTAAATTGTTCCCTAAATCTTAAACAAAAATATTTTTTCACATCTAAGAAAGAGGAAAATCCTTTCATTTCAATCAAGTAAGTTACAAGGTTGTCATGAACTCATAGAATTACAGAATGGTTTGGGTTGTTCAATCTAACCCTTCTCTCTTTCAGTTTAAAACTGTTGGTCCTTGTCCTGTCACTATAATCCTTTCCAAAAGGTCCCTCTTTCTCTTACAAGCCCCCTTTATATACTGAGAGGCTGCAGTAAATTTTCCCTGCAGCCTTCTCTTTTCCTGGCTGAAGGACCCCAACTCCGCCCATGTTCACAGGAGAGGAGCCATGTCTATCCTGAGCTGTGAATCCAGACCTGGGCACAGCTCTCCAGACAGGCTCTCACTAGAGCACAGCTGGAGGGAATCCCCTGCCTTCACCGGCTGGCCACGCTTCTTTTGATGCAACTCAGGATATGCTTGGTTTTGGGATGCAAACACCTCATGCTGTCTCATGTCCAGTTTTTCATCCCCCATTACCCCCAAGTCCCCCTGCTCAGGGCTGCTCTTTATTCATTCATCTCCAGTCCGTACTGACATCACAGACTGATTGCCCAGGACCTTGTACTTTGCCTCATTGAACTTCATGAGGTTCACAAGGGCCCACCTCTCAAGCCTCTCAAAATCAATTATCACCTGGAAAAAGAGGAAATAGGATGAGTTTTGAAAGACATATTAAAGCTTTCTGGACACTTTAAATATTTGGGAACTAGAAATTTTATAAAGTTATCTTTTTTAAGGTGTATTTTGTACATAACTTTTATAAAGCAAGTGTCACATAAAGTGTTTCCTGTTTGATTCTGTAGCTCACAGGCAAGACCAAATGTGTAATCTGCTGATCAGATCTAACTTTTTCATAAGATGTAAAGAAAATTATGAAAACTTCAGTATCACCTCTAGCAGGAGAACAATGGTAAATTAGGGAGATAAGGTAAATTAAATCTTCCTGTTTTAATATTAATTTAAGACAGCTGTGCATATATATTGTGTCACTTTAAATATAATTATGCCACTTTGGGTTGGGTATTTTTGGTCTGTGTCTTTTTTCTTTGTTTTTATTAGTAGCATTAGTATTTAAACCTCTGCATTGTTTATTTTTGTTGTTGTGACCAAATATTTTTTTATTGCATTTTAATCTATTCCGGCGTAAATCAAGTTGTATTTAAAATGAACAGACAAAACCACAGCATTGCTTAGCTTGCTGTCAAACCTGTAAACCCTAAGAAACCTTAACAAATGTGTCATTTTCTAGCATGTCTTCCACCATATTGAGAGTCTTGGAGGGATTCACTGTCTCCTGAACAGGACACAGAAAATCAGATGGTATCATAAGGTCAGGGGAGGAAGTGGTTTCTTCCAAGCATCATTGTAATGCTGGTAAATTTATGACAAGTAACATTATTTTATTTGGATTTTATTTGGGCCATTTTACTTTAATCATATTATATTTACTTGAATTTGTCTTGCCAAATGTCGGGAAAAGCCACTAGCATGTGAGTACTTCCGGAGCAGCTGGTGATTCAATTTACTGGAAATGCACTGACAAGGTCTTGGCCTTGGCTTTGTAATCTGCAGAAGAATTTCAGAATCTGTTGAATGGAAAATTGTTTCACTCAGCATCTACAACTAGTGAAATAGTGTCACTACTAGAAACAATAATGCTTTGTTTTCCTTGCAGTTATCTGAATCAAAATTTGAAGTTTTTCAGAACTACCTGTCAAAAACATAAAGCTGATGTAGAGCTCTGGTAAGACCTAAGAATTACAAGAACCAGAATTTAGATGTAATTCTGAACCTGCTTCATAGTGGTAGAATAACAAACCTTCAATATGCTCAACATTTAAAGAAAAAGGGTGAGATCTATTTTTATATATCTGTATTTCATTATAAGCAGTAGAACCTATGTACATGTGAAGCACATATCTAAAAACCCATTTTAACAAATGCAAATTAATCAATATAGTTAGTAAAGTTTGGCATACTTATCCTAAATAGACTCCTGTGTTCGTTCAGCTAAATTATTCTCTATTTAATTGTGATCAGCAGGACTAGAAAATTCCTCATTTTTGGAACCTCTAAACAAACCAGAAAAGTTCCTTTTTGTTATCAAAAGTCACAGCTCTGACTGCATTAATAGGTTTTAGTGGCCTTGACCTCAAGGTGAGGTACTATCTTGTCAAGATTGGGTAGAATAATATCTTGTGCTTCAGCAAGGAGGTAGAAAACTATGCTGAGATGTCTAATACTGGGTTGAATCAAAACCTCAGTCTTAAATTGCCAACCGGTTTCATTAACAAAGAAATAAACATCTCCAGAAATGTACGTCATCCTAAAATAAGTGCCCAAACTGTGTGGAATAAATAAATTTCTGGAAATGAAGTCACCCTATTCACTAGCTGTGAAATCTGGATCTAGATTTAGTTGCCTAAACACAGACTTGCAATGTCATTTTGAGCCCTGTGGGGCCTATTGCTGACACCCAGGCAGGGCTCTAGGTCCCCTATTTATTGAGTCTTGAATCTGCCACAACTGTGGAGATGACTAGGATACCCTGAGCTTTTTCAAATGGCTCAAGGACACTTTGTTTTTTCACCAACAAATCAATCCTGACATAATTGTCTATGTAAATCTACAGGTTTCTGGAAAACTAATTTTAAGTCAAATGAATCCTGGTTTATACGCACAGAGCATAAATATCCCTTGGAGTAGATCAGGAGAATACTTAAGGAAGGTCTTAGGAAAAAGATCAGTACTGAGTATTGATATCAATCAAAAAAGTCATCATTCTGTCACTGAGTTTCAATAGAAGGATTTTTTTTTTTAACTTCATGTTCTTCTGCAAACACACCGCACTGTGGGCTTGCAATCACAGATGCTCAATAGAGATTTTCCTCAACTTCCGTGTATTTTGTGGCATCAGAATTCATGTCTTTGTTATCTGAATGTTCCAGAGCTGAGGGAAACAGGCCTTTCTTGTCTGGCAAGCAGTCCCATAAACTACACTGCATCTACCTATTATTCAGCAAACTGTTACCATCTGTCACCAAGGCCAGCTGTCTACTCTGGTTCTATGGGGTTGGGAAACTGCTTTAGATTTCTGCTATTATCTTTGCCTGAAAAATGCAACAGTCAAGAACAAAATTATCCTTGGGTGATTATAAAATGTAAATTAAAATTATTATTACATACTAAAAAATCTTTAAAATTTTATGAAAGGAAGCTCTTAATTATAAAGATAGCCTGAAATTAATTGAGTAGCAAGTGCAATATCTTCCAAATATCAGTTAATTATAATTTCATTATAATTTTTTGTTGTTATTTCGGATGTAAACTAAGTGTGTTTATGACTTTCCTCAAAAATCCCAGATTGACATTTTATTAGAAATTAGCTTCATAACATTTTTCAAACTAAACTACTCTGAGATGTATTTTTTTGGCACTTAAACAATTTTAAAAAAAGTTCTTGTTTTAATTTTTCATGTTATTTTCTATGTTGAAAGGTTAAATACTGTGGCTTTTGTTCTAGATCTTTCTTTTTCCATTCAAATCCAAAAGGAATAAGCTGTTTTCTTTTCTAATACTCTTTGAAGAGAGAACAAGGTCTAGCTTTTACCATGTATTGCAGGCAGCAAGACTCTTAGCCCAGTGCTGCTCCAGTAGTTCAGCGTGCTTCTGGCTGTGTCCCCTAGGATAGCAGAACTGTGGATGAACCAGAAAACCTTCAGCATGCATTAGGAAAATAAAAGCACTTGTATGTCTTTATCAGCATCAAATAAGGGTGCATTTGCCATCACAGCCAAGATTTTAATGCCCCGAAGAGAGTGTTGTTCCTAAAAATAAATGTAAGTTTATATCAACACAATTCCAGTTTCTCAACTTGAATGTTTAGCCCAGGGCTTGCAGAGGATGAAAGTCTCATGTGACCACATTGCTCTGTGCTTTGACAATAAAATTCAAGCATCGTTTTAGGTATGTGCATTGTTGACCTTTTTCAAAATTCTGACTGTTAATTTCCTACTTCAAGGTATAAAGTCGAAAAGACTTCAAGTTGTAGAATTTTTAAATCTCCTGATCTGTGTTTAAAAGGCAATTAAATTTCATGCCAGCTATATGAAATAATACGTGATTCTTTACAATTTTTATTAACAGAAAATCTCATAAACTGCCCTAACAAAATTGCTGCTGGACAGATGATGCTCATGAGACCTATGTTTGATCCCAATGGGGTGCCAAATTGATGAGGAGCCTCTTCTCAAAGGGAGCAGATGCCAGAATATGCAATCAGAAGATCCATTCATCCTCCAGGGAGTTTTATGAAATTCATTATTTAGCTCAGCTAATTTTCTTCACCTATATGTCAAGGAATCTCATCTGCAGAATAAACATGGTCTCAAAATTTGGATGATATGTTTACTTTTGTCTATCACATACATTATGCCAAAAGTTTAAATAAAGGGCTTTGAGACAACTGCTACATTTTAGACTACAAAAGTTGGACAACATGAATCCTACCTGAAGTGATGGACTGCTGTACTCCAAGATAACTCTTCTCAGAATATGAATTCTGCCTCATTCATATGTATATAAGTGAAATTATATGTACAAGTTCTGGGTATATCCTTATTCTCCCCTTGCTCTGAGACACCCTAAAGCCTTATAGTATCAATACGCCTAAGTTTGGGATAGACTGACTAATAATTTGACTGTAAATTTTCACTGGCTCAGAAAACTGGCTAAGCAATCTTCTAAATATATATAATTAGACACTTACATGTAAAACAGGGTCTCCTTAAAATTATTATTTTTGTGTTTTTAATTGAAACCAAAATGGTACAACAGATTGTGTATGAAACAAACAAAATCTTCAGAAACAAGTATAAATTCATTGAAAAAGCAATCCAATTATGGCAGAATCTGTCATTCTGTAAAATTTCTGTCTACAAAAAAAAGAAGGAAAAATCAACAAAGAACAACCTCAAATCTATCCCCATAAAAAAAAAAAATGACAAGTCTAC
Source organism: Daphoenositta chrysoptera (assembly GCA_013397915.1). NCBI lineage: Eukaryota > Metazoa > Chordata > Aves > Passeriformes > Daphoenositta > Daphoenositta chrysoptera. The sequence goes on from VZRO01003177.1 coordinate 167,792, forward strand.
TTTTTAGGTTTTGTTTTATATTCCTTGTCATGTCTCATATTCAATATTTTTTTATTAAACTTGAACAAAAGTAGTGATGCCTATTAAAAGCTGTAGCTATGTTATTTTTTTTAACACTTTAAGGTAATGCATCCAAGTGTTGGAGAACAGATACTCAGTTGGCATTAGTGGCAGCAGTTACTTTAACATAGAGTTTACTGGTGTTAAGGATCTGATCTAAATCCTGGAAAATTCTTGAAAGTCTAGTCTAAAAATGTTTACAAAGTCAAAGTTAACATAACATGGATTTGGTAAGCAAATGTTAAAAATATAAATATTGTCTTTCTTTTACTGTATGAGCTGTATTGTATATGTATATATGAGTATTTATACTGTATTTATTAATTTACATGAATAAATGTGTATTTAATACTCTTCTTCTTTTTTTTTTTTTATTGTGTATCTATTCAGGTGTATTTTTGCTGATAAAACCTGAATCCAGAATAACTGAAGCTATGATTTCTTCAAATCTCAAACTTGTATCATTAAGCTTGCTCAGCATTTTGATGCAAGGCCTCTAGGGAAAGCTCATGAGCTGCAGAGCATGCTATTAATGGCTTTGTGAGCTGTGATCTTCCCACTAAGAAGAGTGCTGGACAAACTGCTAATTATTCTATGGAGATACGAGGAGGGTTCTCTTTCAAAGAATATGGATGACTCTGGACCTGGGTTTTGATGGATTATTAACTTTTGTGTCTTTATCAAATTCTGGGTGGTTGGTTTTGTGCTTTTTCTTATTTATTTTTTAAGGGTTTCAGTGTATAAACTTTCTCCTAAATCATTGCAGTATACAGCTGCTATGTAATTACATCACAGAGGAACTGTATGTATGGAATTGGATGTGTTCCTGTTACTCCCATTTAAAGATATTAGGATGTTTTAAAACATGCATGAAAATGGAATTGGCCCATTTTATTTTAAACATTTATTTTCGAAAGAAGAACAAAAAAGATAATAAAATAGGCAAGGATTCAAAACTCAGACAATTTTTCCCCATTAGTAATTCTTCTCACTTTTTATCTTAGATTACACACAATATGTTTATTATTTTCTATTGTTTTGTATTTAAACTTCCTCCATGACCCTTGGGGTTTGTTTCTTTTGTCTCTTACTTCTTACTTGGTGTTTAGATTTTGTGCTGTATTCTTGCTGATGTCTGCTTTATTCTTATGCCCGACTTGATTTTCTACTTTTTATCCATATATTATATGATAATGCTCTGATACAAAGTATTAACTCATGACTCATTGTTCAAGATGGGGTTGGAAGGTGCCCTGAGCAACCTGTCCTAGGGGGTGGCACCCCTGCCCTCGGTGCTGTGTGTGTGTTTGTGTGTGCTCAACCAGATGATCTTTCAGTTCTGTGGTGTTCAAACCTTAAGAAGAAGGGAGCACCCAAGACTGATACATGCCAAAGGAACCACAGAAATCAGAGTCCTCAAAAACTTACAGTTTTATTAGTAAATTATATGCTTGGCATGGAAATCGGTATAAATTAGTCCCCTATCTTCTGGTATAAACACACGGTGGTGAATTTTCAGAAAGGGATGGGGGAAAGAGCAGAGAGAAAATAGAGAGAGGGAGACAATAGAGAGGAGAAAAAGAAGAAAGGAAGATCACCAGTCCTGACTCCAACATCGATCCAGCTGATGTGGTGTCCAGGGTCTTGGGGGCAGGCACCTGGGTTTTTTGGGGGCACCTGTTTATAGACAAGATTTCTTCATCCTGGGGATAAGTATCTCGCTTTCTATGCAAATTAGTTATCATGCACATCCCATTCTTCTAGACCTTTCTGGAAAAGCCTGTCTTCTAGGCTGCTATGGATCCTTTCCAAACCAACGGTTCTTTCAACTTTCAAAAATTCTGTGATTCCATGACATTATGCTATTATGAAAATCTATTTTCTCACGTGTAGACAAAGCACCTTTTGTCAAGATGCAAAACCTTTTCACTCAGAGTAATTTTAGAAGTATCAGGGTATCTTTCTCTTAGTTATAATATGCATATGCGTAAGAGTGTATGCATATTTGACATTGAAGTCTTTCTATAAATCGACCAAGGTACTTACATACTATTCACCATGGAAAGAATACCAGAATATTAAATTCTATGTTACTGATGCAAAAAACCTGTGTGGGATAGGACTTAATGACTATAGATAACAATTACAAAGAGATACATAAATGCACATGCACATATTTATATATATATATATATGTATATATATATATACATATATTATATATATACATATATTTTATATATATATAATATGTGTGTGTAAAGACAGAAATAAATATGAATACTTGTCTCATAGTCAATTGTTCCATGGTCTTCCTACTACAGTACAATGAAAATAAATCTTGATTAAGGGTTGTAGCTCACAGCCACAGGGCCACTCTGCAGACAGTAAAAAATGAGTACATATCTACATGTCCAATCTAATGGTGAATTTATGAACTGCAGCATAACCACACCTCTCCCTAGGTCTAGAAAATCTTTGTGTTACTACTCAAAGAGAAACAGCTCTTCCTTACAAAATAATAAAAAGAGATGGTATTTCAATACAAGATAAAAAAGAAGCAACAATGAAAAACATAAGCCTTTAGAGAATTTGCAATTTACTTCACGGTGTGTATAAGTGAATGTTTTACTCTAATAAGTAAAAAACCCTAAGAAATAAAAGCACCTGAAATACCACTTGTAAATTTGATGTCATTTATTTCAAATAGTCTGTCAAATCATCAGCAAAATAATTTCTTTGTAGAAATGCCGAAAGTACATATGCCCCAGGTACAAGAAAGAGACACAGAAGTATAAATAAAATTAATTCAAGCATATAAAAATTAAGACATGTGTTTATGTTTCTGAGGATATAAAGCTCTGTCAGTGACACACCTTGTCAGCTTATTCCAGTTGGTCAATCAGGGTAAAATAAATCTGCTTCTTTTTCCTTCCATCATTCATCTTTTTTGACAGGTAGCATTGCAAGCAAGTGTGTCAGTCAATGAGGGTGGTCAATGTGTCTTGTCACTTCACTGAAGCTCTAAATAATATTATTTTTTTTGCAAGTAAAAAAGATAATTGCCAACATTAGTATTTGGACACGCATAACCTTAAATATAGGTCAAGGATGCAGACAGTTAGGAACAGCATGAAAATAATAATTTGTGTTACATTCATAAGCAAGCCTTCTAAGTACTGTAGCTGAGGTAAGTTAATATCTTTTTGGTTAATTAAAGTAAAAAATAAAACCACTGTATTTTCGGGTTGGTTTGTTTGTTTGTTGGTTAGCTTTCACCAGATCCCAAGATTAAAAAAAATTGAAGTTTCTGAAGTGTCTTGGTAAAAAGGGTGTCTTAAGCATAAGAATCAGAATTGTGGGCATTGCTGCACACTGGAAAAGTATACTTATGACCTTTACTAGGTGTACACTACCGAGAAATAGCAAAGACACTGCAGGTTACATAGATGTTGACCTGATTTGATATGGTTTTAATATATATTAAAAGGATATGAGGACTAGAACAAGTATTTCTGTAATTATGCCCTTATATTATTACTTCAAGAACCTACATCAATGTAACAAATACCTAATATCAAAATATCAAGAAATAGCTAGTATAAATAATTTTCATAGCATGCTGTCATGAAATTATGTTTATATGTAATCTTACTCACATATGATGGTGTCTACTACAGTAGTTTTATAACTGATTTAAGCCTGTAATTTAAAATCAAGTATTTATGCAACAATAGCAAAGTTCCTTATAGTTTGGGGTTTGGTGGAGTTTTTTTGGTTTGTTTTATTTTCCATTCAGTACCTTTTCAGTTTATAGCAACTTGTCAGCACCTGCAGTAAAGGAGATGGATATCATCTGGAGAAACTGAAAAATTGTAGGAATGAGAGTAGTCCTGTAGGAGAAACATGCATTGTGCAAAAAATACTGATACAGGGGACTCTAACTAAAATCATTTAGAGAAAGAAATTCTACCTACAAAAATTGCTACAATCTAGTTTAATTACTTAGGAAGTTTGTTTTCTAGCATGTTCTTTGCATTGTTGTTTTTGTTCAGTTAGTCCAGGTTTAAAGAAGGAAATAAGTAATTTTATAAATACACTTTTTAAAATCACTTTTCATCTTTTCTCCTCTTCCTCAGACAATATTCAGACTGATTGGATTTATTGTATTCATATTATATTGTAATTTTTTAAAAATATAGTATCTATACAAATTGCTTTTCAGATGTTTTTGTGTTATTTGAATGAAATCTGAGCTCCTTACCAGCACTGTAAGAAAGTTCATACTTTGTTGCTCTTTGTCATGTATGTATTTTCCAAACATCTATAACACTCAGTTATTTTCTCAAGACCTTTTTCACTTCTATTGTTTCTTGACAATGTTTTCATGTTTTCTGAGAAAGCCTGAATACTAATGTAAATAGAAAACAGTTTTTTGTAAGGGAAAGAGAAAGATTGTGGCTACCAATGAACTCCCAGATACATTACTCCTATGCAGGATTTAAAATTGCAGAAATCAAACAGTTTGATCATTCAACAACATTTTCAGCTTCAGTTACACCTTTAAACATTATTTATTTTAAATATGATGTGGAAGGTATAGAAGAGTTTCCAAAAGATTAAGAAACTATTCTTTCTCTGGTTTATTAAACAAAATACTTTAAGTAGCTGATGTTATTGAAAATAATACTTGCAATGGCAACTGTGTTACAAATCTTAGGATTTTATTCTGTTCTTGATGATTTAGTTACATGTGTCATAAGCTATTTTGAATCAATAACTAGAAGTACAAAAATCCTGTGTCTCAGATTCTTCCTTATCATGATGTAAATTGCCAGTGATTCATTACACAGCTGGAGTACTCCTTCAAGGAGGAACTATATGTATCCAGAACTCTAAGCACCAGGAAACTATTAGAGATATTTCAGAAGCATAAAATGCAAATTATATTGTTTTGTTGCCAAAAAAAAAAAAAAATTAAAAACCCCCCAACAGCCAAATCCCCACCCCTGTCATCATCAGTCAAAGACCAGAAATGAATGGGTTAGTCCATAAGAAGTTCTGAAATTTCACAGTTCAGTGCTTGTTGATCCCCCTTTTTGTGGCAAAGTGTGATAAAACAGGCAGCCTTCGATTTTTTAGATTCAGTACATCCCTTCCACTTTGATTGCCACTTATAAACAAATGCAAACTCACTGTAACTTGAAGACTAGCACCCATGATCTGGAGTCAGAATAGCCGAGAATTAATGGATGGTGGAAGTTTCTAGAATGTTCAAACATTTTCTTCATCTGATAAATGTAGATTAATTGAAACATTTTATTTGTAAGGAAGATGCACAAAATATGCAGCCATTTGACCCTTTCAGATGTAGTTACAGAGCTCAGGTTTGTTCACAGCTCTCTCCATTAAAGTGTCACTTTAAAAATCATTCAACCAGGGCCCAGTTGTGAAAATCTAATCAGGATATATGGACTAAATTCACCAATACTCACTCTCTGCTTCATGAAACCATGTATGGATTGAAGGAGAATGTAAAAAATCTGTCCTGAGAACTGCAACACACATCAGTATTGCCCTAATTAGCTATACACTCTCCTGTATAACTTTCAAGTATCATTCTTATTTGTATCACAAGGAATGTAATCTTGCTGGAGACCATGTTCCTTATTAAGACTAAAATTCTTTATATTTGCATGTCCAAGTTTCCAGTATTGCAACTATCTGCTCAAGGCCAAAATTAAATATTAATTTCAAATTTGTGTTTAAAAGAAATTCTATAAAAAACCAGTTATGAGATCCTTACAAAGTTAAGTATAATTGTGTTCTTCAAAAGTAGTATTTAGTCAAAATTGCCTTTATTTGACCAAATAATGTTCCTGAATATCTCTGGGGTTGTAACCAGTACATACCACTTCACTTCTATTGTTCCTTCTTCCTCACACTCTTCTTCAACACCAGCATTTGGTCCCTCCCAAAGGATCTAGACCTTTGTGAACTTCTCCAGTGTGGGCCGTTTCCTTGGGGAAGAGTCCTTCAGGAACAGACTAATCCAGTGTGGGTTCCTCCATGGACCATATTTCCTTCCAGAAAACCTACTCCTGCATGGGATGATTTCTATAGGTTGCAGATTTTGCCAGGACACTGCTCCAGTGTGGGCTCTCTGTGTGTTGCAGCTTTTTTCAGGGCACAGCTACTTTCTCTGCTGTGGTGTCTTGCATGGACTGCAGGGTGAAAATTCCCTCTGACATGGTCCTCCAGGGCTGCAGGGAGACTGCTTCACTATGCTCTCCTCCATGGGCTCTAGGGGAATCTCTGTTCAGGTGTGTCAGGGAAGAAGTCCTCTCCTTCTTCTCTGATCTCAGTCTCTGCAGGAACATTTCTCTGACATTTTCTCACTCATCTCTCACAGCTGCTGCATACTGTTTTTTACTATTTCTTAATTATGTGATCACAGAGGCACCACCAGCACCACTGGTGGTTTCAGCTTTGGGCAACAGTGGGGATTGGTTGGAACTGATTTTGGCTGACATGGAGACAGTCCTTGATCTCTTCTCACAGAGGCCACCCCTGCATAGGCCCCTTGTTACATAAACCCATTACAATATATTTAAGAGTTATAAAAAGTATTATTAAAGGTGATAACTAATATAATTAGGATTTTTGCTAAGTAAAGTCTTAAGCATAGTTTATTTTGCTTTTTACTACTTACTCTTTCTTTCCAGGAGAACATATGTCTTTCCCGTAATTAGTTACTAGCAAATAAGCTGTTCTGCGACACACCATAGCAGCCACTTAAAGCGTGGTTGCTATTATCATAATTTCAAGTTAATGGCATATGGTAGAAGCACAGTATATCCTAACTCCTTTGTGATCTCTCATAAATAGTAGTCTTTGCATTAACCAGTTATTTTCTCATGCCATATAGCTAATGATGACCCTGAATTCTTAAACACGATGAATTTTTGTTGGTAGAAAAAAATGAAAGTTCATATGAAGCATCAGTTTCCGTTGTTATTACCAAATTTATAATCTTATTTTATCTGAAAGGAAAACCTGTCCCGAGTGCAAAAAAAGTCCAAATACAAAATATCTCTTTAAAAAAAGACATTAATGCAATTTAGCTTAGTAAAGAGCTCTGTGACTCACAATAGATTTTACTGTATTAAAATTTTCCAGTTATGTATTATTTTGCCTCTAAAACAAGATTGAAAATAAATGAATTTGGCAGCTTAAAGACTATATTCAAGAAACTGAAAATAGTGTTATCATGCATGCAAAAACCTGTTTGAACAAATACCCAAAGACAGGCAGAACTGACAGTTAAAGGCATACACAAAGAGAAGTTAGTCATCATAAATAATAACCAAAAGAATTAATATCAAGTTATTTTTTGATAAAAAAAGATATCTTCTAAATGTTTAGACTTTCAGTTGGTTCTACAAAGCTTTCTTCAAAATTATGATTGTTGAAACATTTTTAAATATAGCTTGAAATTATTGGCATCAGGATTCATAAGTTAAAAGACTGTAGAAAAGCAAAAAAAGCACAAAATTTTAAAAACAGAATACATGACTCTGTTCCATTTGGCACATATTCTGCTAATTTCATAATATATTAATCCTCAAATTAGCTTCTGCATATGCAAGATTGGGTCCAAATTTGAAAAAGCCCTGTCACAGAGTCAGTAGCCAAAGGTACTGGTTTAAAGACAGGTGTCTGCCCAGGAAGACAGGAACCTTCCTGGAATAGAAAAGATTATCCCTTCCCTTGAAATTATTAGAATTTTGAATTTATGGGGCTTTCAGGGAAAGATATGGGAAAAAGAATAACAGTTCTTTACGAGTATATATTCATACATATATATAGATAAACAACAACAACAAGACCACCAACAAAAAAACCCAGAAAATCCAATATTAGCCTTTTTCTTGCTCGTCAAGCATTTCCCCTTTGGTGTAGTAATGATCATAACTGGCAGGGGTGCTGAGGGCTCCGTGTGAGGCAGAGGGGCTGCAGTGACTCCCCCATGGCTGCAGGGGCGCTGAGGGCTCCTGGTGAGGCAGAGGGGTGCAGTGACTCCCTCATGGCTGCAGGGGTGCTGAGGGCTCCGTGGGAGGCGGAGGGGCTGCAGTGACTCCCCCATGGCTGCAGGGGCGCTCAGGGCTCTGTGTGAGGCGGAGGGGCTGCAGTGACTCCCCCATGGCTGCAGGGGCGCTCAGGGCTCTGTGTGAGGCGGAGGGGCTGCAGTGACTCCCCCATGGCTGCAGGGGCGCTCAGGGCTCTGTGTGAGGCGGAGGGGCTGCAGTGACTCCCCCATGGCTGCAGGGGCGCTCAGGGCTCTGTGTGAGGCGGAGGGGCTGCAGTGACTCCCCCATGGCTGCAGGGGCGCTCAGGGCTCTGTGTGAGGCGGAGGGGCTGCAGTGACTCCCCCATGGCTGCAGGGGCGCTCAGGGCTCTGTGTGAGGCGGAGGGGCTGCAGTGACTCCCCCATGGCTGCAGGGGCGCTCAGGGCTCTGTGTGAGGCGGAGGGGCTGCAGTGACTCCCCCATGGCTGCAGGGGCGCTCAGGGCTCTGTGTGAGGCGGAGGGGCTGCAGTGACTCCCCCATGGCTGCAGGGGCGCTCAGGGCTCTGTGTGAGGCGGAGGGGCTGCAGTGACTCCCCCATGGCTGCAGGGGCGCTCAGGGCTCTGTGTGAGGCGGAGGGGCTGCAGTGACTCCCCCATGGCTGCAGGGGTGCTGAGGGCTCTGTGTGAGGCAGAGGGTGGGTGAAGGGAGCCCTGAGCCTCCCGGGGGGGTAATGGCAGCCTTGCGTGGAAAGAAGGTGGTTGGGGCGGTGTTTCGGTTTTCCTCGGCTCTCTTGTGTCCCATGCAGTGTCCTGGCGATGGCAGCAGCAGCAGTCAAGGCTCCACTAAGCAGCTGGGAGGTGCTCCATCTGGAGGTGGGGGCCCAGTTTTCCCCTGCGGCACCCATGCCGATGGTGAGGGTCCCTCCTAGCAGGGGTGGGTGCCGAAAATTCCCAGTCCAATGGCCACTCCTGCGAGCAGCAGCCCACTTCGGTAAGGAGAAACAGCAGGGAAGGCTCAGCAGCAGCAGCAAGTCCTCTGGGCAGGAGAAAGTCCAGGAACAAAACCCACAACTGTCTGCCCTCCAAACCGGGCAGAGACCCCAGCTAAGAAACTGCCAAACACCAGACTGCTTCCCCCCCTTTCCCAGAACCAGTCTAACAGTATGCCAAGGCATTGGCTATATGTTTTGTCTGTTAATCAAGGCCCATTTGCCATTTCCACGACAGAATGAAATGGAAAGACAATTCCTGTAAGAAACCTAACACCCAACACCAATTACTTTGCATTCAGAGTCTTTTTCCCCAACAGAACTGAGATGTGATTTTTCTGACATGGACAAGCAGGGACCTTTTAAAAAGAAGCAGAGAGGAGCCAGGAAAATATTTAAAGGTGGAGGAGGCAAAAACCTGGAAGTCATACCCTTGTTTTCAAGAGCATGTAGATGCTTCATTAAAATGTGTTTCTTTTGAAAAAAAAGAGGGAAATTTTTAATATTTCATGCATTTTCACTGACATTTTTTTTCTGTTCTTGTAACAGCCTGTCTAGGAAAATTTTTTTCCTAAGACAAAAAGTGCAATCTAGTCTTCTCTGAGGCAAAAAATTCAAATCAGGAAGAAAAATTGAGCAGTATTAAAAACAATAGGGGGTGGGGGGAGACCAAAAGTATACATTTATGCATATACTCTCTCTCTATATGTACAATATATATACATATACTCTCATACATGCAATTAAATTCCTAAGATAATTTATTTGTGTCAATATAGGATCAGGGCCCTCAACAGATTACTTTTATTTTTCTTTATCCTTTTTCCAATTTGGTTCAATATGCCTTAACAATACTGGAGAGGAACACATTGCAATAAAAGCTGAGCATAAAGAAATTGATCTGTTCATGAGTGAATAATATAGGTACAATTGATTTAACCATCTTTATTCTGCAGAAAAATAGACTGTTTCAGTGCTTCATGGTTGTTACTGAAAAGTTAACAAGTACAGTTCATTCCAGTTTTGGAGAATTATTCATTTCCTCCATGGAAATTTTGGGTTCATAGGCAATTTGCAGAGTATAAATAGTTTTATATTCAAAACTTTGTATATGAAAAAAGAAAGCATGCCCTACATATATATATAGTCAATCATTTATTGTTAACATAATTGATATCTTATGATTCTTAATTCAAGAATCATAATTAGGTTCTAATTATTTCAGGAATTGCAAGAATACATTATGAATTTTTAGCATCAAAAGCAACATAATGGCAGTTGATAAACATACACTTTTGCCTTCTATCTCTTTTCATGATGTTCTGTGAGGCTATGCAGGGTATCATTTCTCAAGCCCTTTACCATTTTAACATACCTGTATTTGTACAACATTGTTAGAATTGTAAAACTGTGATGGTATCATACAAAAGTAAACAAAAGTAAATCAAAGTTGCCATTGAAATAGAAAAAATAGTGTTACAATTAACTCTCAGTCTTGAGACCTTGCAAACTCATTACAAACCTTACTTCCTGCTGCTAGAAAAATCAACACGATATGACAGTGCTATGTAAATAACAGTGGGTCTAACAAAACAGGATACTGCTAATGACTTGTTCCCTGGGATCTAGGCCTCAAGAAACCTAGGTATCTATTGTACTTTCACATCCTCTCCTGATTCTTAACCAAAGTCTAACAAACATTTTCAAAATTTATTCTTGACATGTTCTTAAGACCCGTGCTTCTATTCAGCTTCTGAAATCCTTAGACAGCAACAGAAGCTCAGACACTAAGTCTGAGCTGCAGTGGGGCAACCACAGCTGGAGTACGTCAGCAGCCCACTGCTAGTCCCTCAGATGGAGCTGGTCCCTGCCTAGAGCAGTTCTTGATAATGCCTGATGCAAAAGTGAGCCTTTAACGTAGCAACATTACCGCTTTAATCTAGCAAATTACACGTGCTTCAAAATTTATTTCTCCATGGTTTCAGAATAACAGGGAAAAGAGTAGGATAGGTGTCTGGCTCAGGTCACAGCTTACTGAGGAACGTGTAGATCTGTGTTGCTGCTAACCTAGGCATCCTCCTGCCTTCAGCTTCATCTTAGACTATTTCCCTTCTGTACACACAGATATTGTTGTTCATAGTGACATTCACCAGGTTGAACAAGAGGTATGGAGACAAAGAAGTTCACTGAGCTGAAAATTTGTGTTGTTTATTGCTGATTTCTTTTTGGTATGTTAGTTTTCAGTTCCCTCTATTCCTTGGTCAAGAAGAACATATGGTTTCATGAATGCTAATACCACTGCAAGATGAGTAGGTGAAATATGTTTTCACTAGACATAGATGATATACATTGAATTTGGACTATTATACTTTGTTCCCAAGGGCAGTGTGATACTTCACAACAACCAGTATAAGCTAATTACAGTAAAATAAACGGGATAGATTTCCTTGTACCCATGTACATTGCATTTAGTGATATGTGTGGCTTCTGGAAAACAAGAGTTGAAAGCCTTTTACTTGGCAACGTATTCAATTGGTACTGCTGACTTGACAGTGAGCTGTTAATTTTGTCAACAAAGCAGATACTTCAATGTAAAATGTTGTCTTAATCCAAAACCGTCCCTGTGTCTGCACCTGCATAATGAAATTACTTAAGACAATTGCTGCTTGCCAGGAGATCAATCTGGATAACACAAATCTTGTCAAAGAGCAGGAGTACATCATGAAATTTGTGGAATTTTTTTTCCCCTCAATTTCAATCATATAATCCTATAAGGTAGCAATACTTGCTTGATGTAGAGAAATATAATGCCTAATTGGTATTCTGTTTACGTTTTCAGATGCAATCAGCCTTGTTCTTACAAAGAGTAAGAACAGAAATTTTAAACAAATCTATTGATGACATTTTGCTACCACTATCTGTCTTTTACTATAAAGACTGAAGTGAGATATATTAAGAAAAGGTGCTAAAGTCAGTATAACTCTGCATTCCATTCACAGTGCAAATTAATTACGCACTTCCCACCCATCCCAAACTGATTCTATTTTTCCCTGTCTCCTTCAGTTCTTGCTTCAATAAGAAGTGTAAAAATGACAAAAATTGCTAGAGCGGTTCCCTACAAACTGTAGTACCTTCTCTCTCAGATTTCATACTGAACAAAATTCAGCCCAGAAGAATTTGATGAGGGTGCCTACCCAATCAAACCCTCTAGATAAAGTACAGTATGCATGTATCTGTATGTCAAAATTGTCACAAAACATCAGGGAGGGTCCTACAACTCAACTTTCGTTGTCTGAATGCAGATGTATTATCAAGTCTAGTAACCTTGATTCCCCACGGAGAGCAATAGACACTTCAAGGATTTGTTTCATCTTGCCAAATTTAAGTATTTAAGGTGAAGTGAATCATGTTTGAAGAACACTTGCTTTTGTTCACTCACTGTTGGGAGAAAAGGGTTAAACACAGAAGAGGAGGAAGGAATAATTTTGCTCAAAGTGACCTTGCTGCTGGGAATGCTAAAAATGTCAGTGTGGGAAAACTACATTTATTATGCCTAATGTTGTTTATCCTGTACCTGTTTTGAGAAGTAGAAATCCTGTGGAGAGATTGCACACTCTAACACAGATGTGTGAATCCTTTTATTATAGTGAGGCAGGCAGCGAGCCCCACCTCTGCTGCTGTCCACTAGGATGAACTGCACCAAATGGAGCCTGTGTCCCCCTGTGTCTCTGCCGCCTGGCATTGTTAGCAAGGTAATAAAATAAATCTACCCTCTGCTTTTTGGCTGTGGTTTGATGGTTGCCCTTGGTTACCCATATGTGTAAATTCACACACCGACTGCTAAAGGGTATCAAGAGTGATGGGATCAGATGTAGATGCCAACACAGACAGTTGAATTCCAATGCTAGATGTCCAGATTGGGCCACCTGCTCCTATAGGAATCTTCACCCCAGAGACCCTGGTGATACAGTATTTAGGAACTGGTTGGATTCTCAGGTCCATCCTGCCAATGGGTTGTAAAGTGGCCAAAGTAGACAGTATTGCTTTTAAAGGCATAAAAACCATATGAAACTGACTGCTAAAGTGAGCTTGAAAGTATGATTTATGTAGGAACTGTCTTTGGAGTTACAACAAATTTAAAAAGTTTTACACCCATTTTTTTTTCTTTTTTTTTTTTCCCCTCTCAAATAATGTTCATACAAAGATATACATTCTTGCTAATTCTTTTGAACTTTTTGGGTTTTTTTTAATAAAATGGGTTTTCTACAGTTTCACATGGTTTCAACTACAGAAAGATATTCTTTTACACCTACCTGATTTTTAGAGACAAGAAAAAAGTCTCTGCTAAATTTTATCTGTCATAAATTAACAAATTTGAATACACACTGACATGAATTATACCATTTGGTAAATGTAAGATCCTTCTAGTGTTTGAGCTTTTGAGGAGCAGATTTCTATAGTGGTAAATTCATTGAGAGTTGTTAGCAATGTCTAAAATACACTCAGTTCCAAGAAATCTATGCTGCACTTTTTATTCAAAATATGAGATATTTTTACTGTTAAGCATTAAACTGATGTTCTAAATACACATTCTAAGGAAAGAATATACATATATTGGTAGAAAAGTGGCAGTCATAATCACTAAAGCTATAAATATGCTGGAATTAGAATATTTCAATGTTATGAAGAACCATTCAAATTTTATATAAAAAAAATGACACATTTGTTTGCTGAAATTGACTCATGTAAAATAGCAGAGCATCATAAAGAAATGATCATGAAAGTTCCTATACAATAAAGTACAAATTAATAAAGACATGAATATTTTCACATCAGAAACATGGGACAAATGCAAATTTCACTCTGATTTAGAAGTAAAGAAATCTTTCCTCAAAATGGAGATAGAAATGCTTGAACTACCTTTCCCTCCAAGAAACAGTTGAGCAATATTTCCTAAAAAGAGTTTAATTTATAATCCTAAAACAAAGTAAAAGCAAACGAGCCAACATACTGTCTTTTCATACACTTCATCTGACATGCATTTTTAATGTCAACTGACTTGTGGTTTTCTGTAGTCCTGATGCTGATCAGATAAACAAATTTCTAAGTAAAATTACTGTATGTGCAGATACTTAATTTTTATTCTTAACATTTTAGGTTTTTGTGAATATTAAGACCTACCCGTTTAGGTATGGATACCTGCCTTGTGTTTAAATAATTGTAATATATACATGCAATATCTGCAGTGTAGTAATAATTTATATAGCGATGAACATTCCTCTTGCTCTAAATAAAGGGGGTTTGTATATGGTTCACATAGAACTGCTTTGGTCATGCTTCCAATGAGGGGGATGAACAATTTGGTCTCCAGAGATCCTTACCAATCTAAATTATTTTATGTTTCAATTATTTTATAGAGACACAAACAAATAATATCTAACACAGACTTCACTAGAAGTTGTGTTTATGTATGTGCATTTATTTATATATGTGTAAACCTAATGAAAATGTGTTCAAAAGTCAAACGTCTTGTGGAAATTCAGGATCTTTTTGTTACAACCTTATTGTAAACTTTGGCTCTTAGGATTTCATCATACATTTCCAGAAAAAATTGGGACGTCAATGAACCACTTTTATTTAGAGAAACATAACAATTAGATCCAAACTAAGTTTTCTCTTTCCCAGGCTAAACAAACTTCAGTAGAATCTCAGTATTCCCTGTAAGGCATATGCTCCAGAAGTCAGATATTACAGAATCACAGAATAGGTCAGGTTGGGAGGGAATACAATGGGGTCATCTGTCCACCCTACCTGCTCAAGCAGGATCATCCCAGAGCACGTGGCAGAGGATTGCATCCAGATGGTTTGTGAATATCTCCAGAGAGGGAGACTCCACAACCTCTCTGGGCAACCTGTTCCAGTGCGTAGTCACCGGCATGTAAAAAAGCTCTTCCTCATGTTCAGGTGGAATTCCTGTGCCTTAGTTTCTGCCCATTGCCTCTTGTCCTATTGCTCAGCACCACTGAGCAGAGCCTGGCTCCATCCTCTTGACACCCTTCCTTCAGATACTGATAGACATTGATGAGGTCCCCTCTCAATCATTTCTCCTCAAGATTGAATAGGCTCATCTCCTTCAGCCTTTCCTTGTAAGAGGTGCTCCAGTATCTGAATCATCTTTGTTGCCCTCCACTGGACCAGCTCCAGGAGTTCCATATCTTTCCTGTACTGAGGAGCCCAGAACTGGACACA